>VZSR01003282.1:10354711-10934683 GCA_013398615.1 Brachypodius melanocephalos | reverse complement strand
TCTTCAGTAAGCCTCATGTGTCAGAGGAAAAGACAGAGACAGAATGTGCTCAAGGTTACAGAGATGTTCTCTGGCACAACTGGGGAAAACTACCAGAGCTGTGGTGTCCCTTCCTTGGTCTTCATCTGTCAGACTTTGCCCTTCTGTCCCAAGAAGTCACTGGGGGTAAACCCAGCCCTGCCTTCAAGGAGAGCAGGGGAGAGGAGACAGGAGGCAGCTGTCCTTTAGTTCCCCTTGGCCAATCTGGGCCCATATATTGCTCATGTCAGTAAACAATCTTGTTCTTAAAGGGTTTCTCACTGGACACAAGCTTGGGGGGTCACCCGGTGTTACTGTGCTGTAAAGAAGAATGATAAGGAGAGTGTGGAGATCTATTGTGATGGTCTTTGCAGCTCCCCCTGCAATGAGCTGCATCCTTTTCCAATGCGTGCTAATTTATAAATAGGCCTGATTCCACTACTTGGAGAAAGCTTTTGTCTCTCCTTGTACTCGATATATGTGATACTCTGCAGTGGAGAGCAGATGTTTGTACCAGATTCTGCTCCCATGGAAATGGGCAGTAGAAGACTCAGAGGCAAGGGGTGAAATAGCATCAGGGTTATCTCTTGTCCTCTGCTCAGAGCTCCTGTTACAGCCAGTCTGAAAGGCCAGGAGACGCCCTTGGATTTAGCAGCACAGTCTCGAGTGTATGCCTGTGTCTCTGCTGGAGATGAACATCCTGTTGTTTGCAGAGTCCAGTTACAGCTAAAGCTTAAAAAAAAAAAGTATCTGTCTGCATAAACAGGAATTTTCCTCAATTGCAGGAGCCAGCAGAGGACACTGCTTTGTCTCTGTCTCGGAAAGGGCTGAGTAATGTATTGTTTGTTTGTTTTGTTCTTTTTGCTGCCTTCTTCCAACTCCATGACTTTGGTGGCGCCTTTGGCAGAAGAACAGTTGCCATTGCTTCCATTTTATCCATATCCACCAGAGGATTTTGTTTTCCAGATTGTTTGCTGCTGCTGAAGCCATAGCAATAATGTTCCTGTATAGCTTTACTTAAGGGAGGGAAGAAACAAAACCACATGACAAATTGGTCCAATTTATCACAGCAACAGAAACCTGCAATTCAGCTCAATCGCCCCCACAGGCCAGCTTAGACAGCATCAATATTTAATGACCTGAGCGCCACTGCCTTCAAAGCTCAGGCTCCACCTCGGCCCCCCTTGCCTTGTTGCAGGTACCCTCCAGAAGTGTCACCCCACCAGTGTGCAGAGCACCCCCAGAATTCCTCTGGGTGAGCAGGGTCTGTCTTCAGTCTGCCAAGTCAAGCCTGCTTGCTACCCAAAGGGGCACAGTCCAGACCTGCTGGGTATGACCAAACTCTGCCCCTTTTTCCTGTCTGGCTGGACCACCCATGCCATAGGTTTATGCCCAGAAAGCTCCAGGCTTTCTGGGCATGCCTGTGGGAAACAGGAAAGCAGGAGTAGGACTGGACCATCGCAGCTCATGGCCTCTCCTACAGTCTTTTTTTGGGTAATTGTATAATGCAGATCAGGACTGTTCACTTGGTAGTAAGCTGGAGGTGGCTTCTGCTTTCAGCTGTCTATATCTGTTCCCATTATTAAGGCAGGAGTATTTTATTCCAGAAGGAGCTGCAGTGAAACAAAATGCCAGCAACATATCCTGCACGTGGTGCAGGAAGACTTGAAAAGGGGATGATTCAAACTACACCAAATCCCTCCCACTGTGAGCCAATCAGGGCATCAGAAGAGATTGGGAATCTCTTTTACTGGGCCCAGGCTCTGAACTGGCCACAGCAAATGGCATCCAAGAACATCTCCCAGCTCCACCCCAGCATGTGGCCCCTTTGTGGCTTGCTCTGCCTGGGACAGTAACAGGAACAAGTGACAGGTTATACAGCTATATATAGCCATAGGCATGTTCCCTCATGGCTCTCTTGCCTCAGTTTCCCTAGTCTGTAAAAAGGATGTGACTGTAATCTCCTGGTGGCAAGCACAAAGTAAAACGAAGCATTTTTATCAGGGCTGTGCTAGGGCAGAGGAATTTGTGCTGCTGGACCAGCAACCTGAATTCCTCCAGCAAAACAGCATCTTCTACTAGGTTCTCTGTTGACTTGAAAACCCCCATGATTTCACAAATGGCATATTCCAAAGGGGGAGTTCATTATCCACTCCACTGGCAATGAGTGGCACAAGCCATTACAATAAATGGCATTTTGGGAAGATGGCTCTCTAATTCACTCGGTATTTAACACTGGCCATAGGGGCTCATCTCTTTATGTAAGATGCATCCAGCAAAGCCCTTTTGTGACCATCTCCCTGCACTAAGGAGCTGTTAGAATAAGGGTGATTAAGAATAAACATAAGAGCAGAGGTTTCTGCATCCAAACAGTTTGGGCCAGAGGCTGCATGGCCAAGGGGATGATGTGCACAGAGGACTCAGGCATTCAGAAGGGAAAAGCTAGCTTGCTGCAGTTCATCCAGAGATTCTGGGCCATTTCCAGTGCCTGAGTTTGGCTGCTGAGGGATAGCTTCCATCCCCTGGAGCACTTGGTGACTGCCCCCAGACCTTCTGCTCTTGTAGTCGTAGGGCACCTGTTTTGTTATGGGCATGGCTCAAAACTAACACAGCAGAGCTGTGCAGAATAATATGTAACTCAACAGACACCTGCAAGTGCCCTAGCAAATATTTTATGGATTGTTCCATCAGTTAACTGTCCAAGAAAGGAATTGTGAGCCAATTCAGTGCATTCCAAATCACAGCTCTGTGGAAAAAAAGTTAACATAAAGCACAGCTTTTCCTCCTGGCAGCCATCCAGTTATTAATTTCCATGTATCGGCTGCATCTGAATGGGCTTGGTCTTCCGCCCACTGTTTCTATTTATTTGTTTTCCATTCATCTCCACTAAAATTAAAACCCAAAGCCTTCCAGAGAGAATGGAAAACAAACATGCTGAACCAATACTGCTGCCCATATACAACCAGCAGAAACCACTGCACTTTTTCCTCCTTTCCAGTGAGGCAAGACCTAATTTTTAAGATCTCTGGCCTGTCACCTGAAAAATAGCACAGGTAGCTATGGCATTTGCACAGTCTCAAATTCTTGCTCCAGACAGATCAGTAGGCAGCATCCCTCAGCTCTTGGCTGTAGGTGCTTCAGGCCACAGTGATTGCAGACATCCTGTCCTGGAGATCTTTCTGGATGAAGCAACTTCTGTGTGGTTTAAGAAGACAGAGCTGATGGTCCAGATGATCACACTGGCTGAGAGTTTATGGGTCAGGATTAAAGAGAGGGCAGGGACTGGTGACATTATAGTAGGGGTCTGCTTCAGACTGCCCAAACAGGAATATTGAGCTGATAATATCCTCTACAGACAGACAGGAACAGCTGCACATTCACAAGTCCTGGTCCTCGTGGTGGACTTCAACCACCCCAATATGTGTTAGAGGGACAACACAGAGTCAATCCAGGAGGTTCCCAGAATACACTGCTGATTACTTCCTTCTCTGAAATATAGAGAAACCAACAAGGAGAGGTGCAAAGCTGGACCTTGTCCTCATCCACGAGGAGGGGCTGGTGGGGAATGTGAAGCCCAAAGGCAGTCTTGGCTGCAGTAACCATGGAATGGTGGAATTCCAGGGTGGCAAGGAAGGTGCACAGCAAGCTCACTGCCCTGGACTTCAGCAGAGCAGACTGGCTTCTTCAGGGACCTGCTTGGTGGAGTACCCTGAGATAAAGCCCCGGAGGGCCCAAGAAACCTGGTTAATATTCAAGAATCACCTCCTCCAAGCTCAGGAGCAATGCATTCTAACAAAAAGGAAGTCAGGCAAAAACACCTGGAAGCCTTCGTGGATGAAGAAAGAGCTCCTGGACAAACTCAAACAAAAGGAAACCTACAGCAGGTGGAAGCGAGGACAGGTAGTCTGGGAGGAATACAGAGGAAGCATTCAGCCCTCCTCAGGTTTGCATGATTTTCTATTGGTTTCTTGGTTTGTTCTGGACCCAACTGTATTTCAAAGCACATCACTTGATAAAATGTTTTGCTAGAAAATCTCAGGCTTTTACAATGGCAAGATTCTGTATGCATCCCAGTGTGAATAAGAACTGAAAAGCCAAAGGTTATGAACTTACTTTTAAAGTGATACAAATTACAAAATACCTTCATTACAATTACAGTATTTACATCCTATCTGCAACAGCACAATCAACAGGAACCAACTGTTGATGTACAGGAAGGGATTCTTACTAAGTAAAATGCACTAAAATAAGGCCTTGGTCTTTTTCAAATGTTTTCCTTCCTTAAAAACATACACAAGTGAGTGCATAGTGCTAGATATGAGTCTGGTTGAATATGAAATTCTTCTGCTTGTTACCTAAAAGGATTTCCTTCCTCCAATAAAGAGAGTTTCCAGTTCTGTGTTTATGGTACCATCAGGAATTACATCATCCTCCATAAACTCATCTCCAAGCTTCTTCCACCATGGCCAACGAGTGTATTTTAGCATAGTGTTGTGGGTTTGTCTTGCCTTGGTAGCTACAGGGATTGATCGACTCATAAAGGCACCAAGATCTTTTTCTGTGGTCTCTGCTAAACCTGGAGCATCTGCAAGAACAAGGAGGAGAGTTTTCTGTATTTCATTTGTTGTTTTATGAGTATTTAAAAAAAAAAAAGGAACACTACCCTCCCACTTCCCACCATCCTAGGTCACTCCTTTCCCCATGCTGGCATTGCAATTTTATGACTACATGATAAATCATAAATCTGATTAGAGAGGCAATCCAAATAAAGGCTACTCTGAAAAAATAAATACATAATGGGATAGAAAGAAGAAAGGAGAAAGATAGACTGCTTCTTTCAGGTGCAGTGATGGCATCTACCAAAATGACTTCTTGTGGGAGCATAACCTCAGAGGATCTCCTGTCACTACTGTGGATCAGCGCTCCTGGTGCAGGGTGACACCAGCACAATGTTCCCACTGCTCTGGTGCAGCAGCATTGTGGTTTCCCTGCTTGGGGGGCCCAGCACAGTGTAAGAGTGTGTTGCTGATTTGCCTGCTCAGGGAGTGATGAGCTGCAGTGACACAGCACGTGACAGACTAAATAATGGCATTCAGTAACTTGCTGAGTTCTGCCCAGCTTGGGTGCTCTCTGGTGGCTGCAGTTTGCTACTCTTGCTCTTTCATGCAGCCACTTGTCTGAAATTAAGATAGCACAGTAGTGAATTCTGTTTCACTTAAAGCCAGGCCAGAGAAAATGGAAACATGGAATTTGCAGCTCAAAGATTTCCCTCTTTATCTGGAAGGGGTGAGAGTGTTTTAACTATCAGCTTGCTTACAACACAAGAAAACAAACTAAAGCAAAACAAATGTGGGCTAATACGTTGTGTGAGACCCCATTTTAAGAAATTCTAATGGCTTTTACAGGGCCATTGCTTTTCTTGTGAACATATCAGAGAGAGACTTGCAGCAGAAAAATAAGATGCTCCTTGAAAAATAGGTGTTTATCCTTAACCTACAGCAGCACTTGGATAATCTCTAACAAAGGCTGGATTTCAAGGCATATGACAAAGGAAGAAAGATATTTCAATTTTGAAATAAGGCTTTTCCCCTGCTCAGTCTGATTTTCCCTCTAAATTGGTTTAATCCAGATGGTAATCAAAGCCATGAGCAGAGCAGTCACATACTCATTAGCAGCTCCACATCGGTGTTGACCTGAGCCAGTAAAGCCTCTCTCCGCTGCGCTGCTCTCTGATCCAGCCTGCTCCGCAACAGGAACTGTGCCAGCTTTGCCTGAGCCTGCATATGCAATTCTTTACTCATTTCTTCTGACATTTGGGAAGCCTGGAGGAAAATAAGTTTGTTACCATTAGGAGCTGGTTGTTTTAAAACTTCTGGGGGCAGAATAATGCCTAAACAAGGAATACAAATGCTGTTCATAATTGTTAACTTCATAATTTTGCTTCCTCTGCAACTCTTTTCAAAATTATCCATCATCATGTATATAAATTTTCCAATTACAATTTGCTTTGACACTCCTTATTAGATTAATGGTTAAAATCCCCAATATCCTAGTGCCTTGCTGTCAAGCAAGCAGGGTTAATACATACATACCTACATACCTCAAATGGTTTATCTTGATCATAATTTATGAAGCTGAATATATTTCATCCCTACAGTATTTTATGTTGCTTCATTAATGCAAATTATGAAATGACTAAGAAACAGACCGGATGCAATTTGATGTAGTCATCCACCTTCTGCTGCAAAGCTAGTCTCTGCTCATCAGTCAGTCCCTTGGGTTCTTTCCAAGGAGAGAGAGGTCTCCTCCTTCTTCGTTTCTCCAAGAATTTACAAGCCTTTGTAAGGAACATACAAGAATATGACAATCACAGAGAGGAAGTTTGTCTTCTTGCTTTGTTTGTAAACAATCAGTGAAAGTGTTTCTGTACTGCATCTGTTAAAGCCTAAATGCAGCTATGATGTTGAAAAGACAACATACAAGGTCAGCATGAACACTAAATTGTAACACTCATAATAAGGTACTGACTCATCTGCAGTATGGTGACATTCCAATCCTGGGTTTCAAAGAAGCAGCTTTTATATTTTAGTTACAAGACTGTATTAGGCTTTGTAGCCTATACAAGGTTTAATTCTTTAAAGCAACTTATGGCTCTAGACTATCACCCCCAAGTAATTTTTTAATAAATTATGGCTACATTGACAGTAAGAGAATAAACAGAGTTTTATGCGGCTTCACAATAATCTGCTCAGTCCTATCTGCTGTTAGAACAAAGTATAAATACTTACTGCTCTCTGAATGATGATAGCTGCCTTATGCTCCTTCAGAGATTGTTTCTGCTGATGAAAAATTCTTCTTGCTCTATACCCTCGCCAGAATCTCTGGATAGTTAATGCTGATTTCTCCTCCATTTCTTGCATGTATTTATTCACCTGACCTACAAAGGTAACAAAAATCCACAGTTACGAGACTGTGGGTTAGGTTCTCTTAACAATTTACATTGTTAATCCTCAAACAAGATAGTACCAAAAATCCTTGGGTGCTTTCAGTTAAAACCCCCTCTTCCCCCAAGGTCTCCTAGCTGTGGGTCAGGTCTTGTAGATAATAGCTGCAATGGAGCTTTGTAACACAAGAAAACTGTCTCTCCCTTTCTCCTGCACCATTTTGAAGGCAGCAGATCTTGATCAGTAGTTACTGAGCCCTGGAGGAATTAGCACATCTCTTTCAGATAATTGGGTCAGGAGAAGAGACAGTAAGACTACCGTGCAAATAGACATGCAAGATTGGAAAACAGATTTGGGGAAACTGTTCCTAAGGACACCCAGAAGCTTTAATCTTCTGCTATAGTTTAATATAAATCATACTGGCATGGACAACTTCCAGTAAGGCCAGCTGTCGTTCATGGAAGAGTCTCATGGCCCTCTGTCTCTGAAGTTGCATTTGCAGTTTTAGAGCTTCATCTTCCTTCTGTTTTGTTAAATGCTGCAGCTCGTGTTCCCGTTTAGCTCTGCAATACACAAATACATTAACAATTACCTTAAGTTGTATATTTCTTTAAAGCAGCTCTCTTTTTCTTTGTGTTAAGTGGTCCAGCATCAAGAAGGAAAATCCCCAAAACAATCTGCTATGCCAGCTGTTGGTTGCAGAATGACACCAAGCAATGAGAAGTCTCCTGCAAACTATCAAATTGCCACACTATCTATAGCCATGAAAAACTTTGAACTAATCTATGAAATCAAAGTATAAATCTTCACTTAGGAAAATGTTCTACAGGACTCTGAAGGGAATGATGCTTCATGTGGGACATTCACAGCCAGAATGAACTGGAACAACAATTTTGATTCCATCATCTGCTGAAGAGGTAAAGCAACATTAGCCATCTGCTCCAGCATGCACCTTTTCCAGTCCATCCATCAGCATGCATGGCACCTGCTTCCCACAATAGATATAATTATTTTTGTACTGACTGCAAGAGTTGTTCAGAATCTTGGCCGTGAACACTCGCTTCTTAATTTTCGAGGGATTTTTTTTTCTCCAGGAAATACAGACTGACACATTTGGTCCATCAAATTTGTTAGAGAACACTAGGAAAGAATTTTCTTGCAAATTCTTCCTGATCTGTTCTAGATTTGATGTTAGGATATTGCCCTGCTGTGCACTGAAAAACCTGCAGCAAAAAGTTTCACAGATGAGTCAGTTGAAAACTCTGCAACTGACCCTGGAGCATTTAAGCTAATAACAACATGTTCATCAATGAAATACACAGTAACATATCAATATAGAGACTAACATAAAATACTTAATATACTGATGCATCAATACTAACAATTACTGAGACCACTTGGCCACGGTCTCAGTGAAATATGAGGAGATGTGAGCTAAAGCTCCCCCTCCCTTCACTTCTGATCCCAATGGACCCAACCTCATTAGCAGCTTAAGACCTTAGAAAGTACAACTTTACCCCACAACAAGGTAATGGGACTTCTCCTACTGCAGCAAAATCACTTCCCCACTCAGGACCCTCACTGTGCCCACAGCCCAGAGTTCTGCTCTCCTTCAGCACTTTTCTGGGAACAATGAAAGAAGTGCTTTAAGCACGAGGAAGGAAAACTAATGGAGAGATCAGAGGTATAAGGGATGCCAGAGGAGGAAAAAGTCCACAGACTAGAACTGATGTCCAGCAATTCTGCTATTGCTGCATGGCCCATACCTTTAGACTCGCAGTACTTGCGAGATATTTGTGTTTCCCATCACTTGTATAAATTGAGCTATAATTTTTCCACCAACCATACTTTCCCTTTAGTCTCTAAAACTGGTTTGCAAGAGATTGGGATGGAAACTGTTGTGTAAAGGAGATGCTCTGGATTTACAGATCTGACCTTAGCAGATAAAAAAGCCTCCACCACAATCTGACAGACCAAAATCCTTTTACAACTGTAATGCAGACTTGAGGTGTGCCCACACACCTACCTACAGAGACAGCTCATGATACATGTGATTATATCAGAACGGTTTCAAAGAAATTAAAGGTTTTCAGCCCACACATTTCTGCAAATTAGAGCTGTTAATTTTTTTCATTTTTAATTCGGGTAATTAATATTTTAATCCAAATATTATATTTCTAAGGCAAATGCAATCACAGGATCAAACAAGACTTTTCATCACATTTTCTTGATAAAACTATTAATACTTTGCCTATCAATTTTTACCAGCTTCAGTAAGCTGAAAATGACAAAAACGTTTCATGAACTTCTCAGATGCACATCTGTGAAACCAAAAGTGTCTGTCAGGTATTTAAATGATTCTGTAATACTGATTCTTTCCTATGTAGTCTGTAAAACACATTTATCCTCTGTTTCTCCTAATGATAAGATACATTTGCTTGCATGAGACCACACTGACAGGGAACTGCCTCTGAACTAAAGTAAAACATACACAGAGTAAGATCCAGGCTTCCTTCTGAAGTTCATGGCACAAAGCAGCCTCCCTCTGGTCATCTCTTTAGAAATATAAAATGGTTTCATTTTTGATGCATTATTAATAAAAATTATTGCCATTTTAAATGTCCTACAATTAGCTATGTAATAGTGAACTAGCTTCAAGGAGAGGCTACAGGCTTTAACATTCACTGAGGAGACATTTCTGAAACCACAGCTTCAAAAGTTTATAACTTGCAGAATTACATCTTCCTCTGCAGCTGCAGGTGAGCCAAGTTCGGAGTTTCAATCTCGCCAGTATTTAACCACGTATTGTTCTAAAATAAATCTGTGAACATAACCAGAACCTGACTGCTGAAAATGAAAAAGTCCCCTTAAAAGCTCTTCTAAAGTCATGTTTACAGTATTCCAAACACTATTTTTCAGTGTAATGTTTTGACGTAGACAGAAGAAAACCAACACTGGCACTGTGCAGTTTCTGTATTTGCTCAGTACACTGGGACTGAGTGAGCCATGAACACACACAACTGTAAGGATATTAAAAAGTTTCCATTCCTCTCAGTATTAAACAAACACTTCCAAAAGTCCATTTGAATTACTTGGGAACTACTTAAAAGGCACACACTAATGCTTACAATATTGAAAATATGACACAACGGAGTCAAGCAACTTGGTGATTGCTGATAGTCTCACCATCCTTCCCTGCTGCTTTTCCATGTTACATCTTAGCCCATCATCCAAATTTTCTGGGCTATAAGTTCAGCTTGCAGGCTTGCAAGGTGCTTTATGAGGGAAGGAATATTGGCTTCAAGTGTATGGTGGAGTAAAAAGGAGTGACAAGGGTATCTGCCTGCAGCACAAAAGTGCAGTGACCAGTGGCCCTCAACAGACACACCTGCTTGCACCTGCAAATCTTTCAAATTTAAAGATTACACCTTAGATAGTCTAATAGCCTCTCAAGGCCAGTCTAGACAACAAAGCATAGTTGAAACTAAATTTCTCAAAACAGTTAGCCTAACATGTGCTAACACTATTGCTGCAATCTAATTCAAGTGAGACAAGCATTATTTACATAGCTTCCCTCTTTTCTGCTGCTCCAAGGCAGAGGATACTATTTCTAGGTCACTGAAGTAACTTTACTTTTGAGAACCAAAGATTTAAACATTAATGAAGAACACGGTCTTGCAAGCACTACACTGAGCAAGCACCGTGGGCCTTGGTTTCTGCAGCACTCTGGCATGTGGAAGCTCCACGATAGCTCCAATGTAATTTACAGAGCAATTTTGTGTCACGTTAACTGTGAACCAGTTAACTGTCCTATCACCAGTACATCATCTTCTAGTGCTATTTAGTGCAATCCCATGCCACACTTTCAGTTTTCCATATGCCACAAATTTTTACAGAAAACGTGAAAGCACTACAGGAGTAAGTCTTTTTCATGGAGAAGTCTGGCAGCTGGGAAAGGGACAGTTGGAGCTTTTGGCACCAGAAGTGGCAGTTTGGTACTGCTGAAAAAGCACATTGTTTGGATGTTTTTGCTAAAAAAATCTGTAGTGAAAAGGCTCACATTGGCATTACATTACCTTTATATTTGAGAAGTAACAGCTGACTGGAAAAAGGCATCTTCAAGATGAAGGGACAGTTGGCCAGCCCAAACTTAGGGCCTAGGACATGAGAATAAATTCTCAGGGAAGCTACACCCAAGAAGGACAGGAAGGTGAATGGGAATAGCCAGCATAGATTTATCACAGGCAAGTCACATTTGACCAGCTTGATTGCATGCTGTGATGACTGGCTCTGTGGATGAGGGGAAAGCAGTGGATGTCATTTTCATTGACTTTTCCAAGGCTGTCACCACAGTCTCCTGTGCCAGGCAGGGCTGACACTCAGAGAAACCTCCACAAACACAGAAAATGGTTCAATAAAAAACACATGAAGTTCAAACGGGAAATTCTACAGCTGGTACCAAATAACCTCATGAACCAGCACAGGCTGGACACCAATTACCCAGACAGCAATTTCAATGAAAAGAGGGGACAGGCTGGACATGAGGCTGGACAGGCCAGCAGAGAGCCCTTGCAGGAACAAAGGCTACAGCTTAGTGGGGAGATTATTTGGCTTTACTTGGCACACCTGGAGCTTTGGTCACACTCTGCTGGGACCCCCAATGGAAGAGTAATGCTGACAAACAGGAGGGATAGAGACTGTCTAAACAGACACAATTAGGGCCATGGAATGTAGGATATATAAGGACAGGTAAAGTGTGTTTAGCCTAAAGGAAGGCAAATCTGTTGCTCACTACCTAAAGAATTGTTATAGAGCAGACACAGCCAGACTCATGGGGGTGCTCAGAAAAAGGGCAAGAGTGCAACAAGGAAATTCCCACTGCCTGTAATGGAAGAATTCTTCACAAGGCCAATCATCCAGCACAAGAAAAGGGATCAAGTGAGATGGTAGGATCTCCATCCTTGAAGACCTCTAAAACTGGATGTGGCCCTAAGCATCCAGATCCCATCTTGAGGCAGGGCCTACTCCAAACAGGACATTGAATTAGATGACCTGAATTTTTCCTCTTCCTTTGTGACTTGAGAAAACCCAGCCCAACCCAAACCTTCATCCTAGATCCTATTCTTTACTGTTTTTCACAAAGTCATACTGTTTACCTGAAGCTTCTCTGTAAAGTGATCACTGCTTGGGATAGTTTTTTCAGTCTTTTCCTTGTCTGAAATCCTCGCCATGCTGCCTGGATTACACAAGCTGCTTGATGCTGTTTCTGAAATTAATAAAACAGTTGGTAGTATATTTTCTATGCGTATAAAACCACTTTATTACTGCTTGCATAATTGTACAATCTCAACATTTGGCCAAACCAAATCAGTTTTCAGATGCATCAAATTGGGGAATTTAAGGTCCTACAAGAGACTTACTATCATGAACTTCATACCTGCCCCAAAAGCAGCTAATCTAATCACTTGTATTGATGCTCTCTGAGGTAAACAAATGAATCTACAGTGCAAATATATATATATATATGAAGTCAGTATTAGAAATTTGTATTTTAAACACCTGAAGCACTTGATATTTCAAATGGTGATTCAATTAAAATACCTACACTAGAGGACAGAAAGACAAGTTTGGAGAAAGAGCAGTAGGAAAAATGTTACATTTTCAGTATGATCAGAAGTCAGTGAAATGCTAACATGAAAAAAATCAATTCTATTCTTAAACGGATTGAAAAAAAAAACCCACAAACAAAATGAATCACAAAATACCCTGTTCTGTTAAAGATGAAAGCAGGTCTCTGCAAACATAACTGATTTTCATTGAAGTATTGTCTCTGAGAAACCTGCATGTAAATTTTTTTAAGATATTCATGAAACACATATTGTGTCTTTTACTGGGAACACAGTTCAGGTGGTGTTCTTACTGCACATTTTCTGTACATGACTTAGTTCTATGTAAATGCTGCCCAGAATTCAGAGATCTAAATTTGTAACACAGATGTGAGAAAAGCAGATGCAGTTATTTTAATTTTATAGTTAGCAAAAAAATAATTATTTCCACCCTTTGGTTATACTGAAATCTATGGTGAATCTGCACAGAAAGTCAATCTCTTGAATCACAGTCCCATATCTTAATGACTGAGCAATTTCTTGATGTTTTTTAAAAAAAACACAATAAAACAAATTCAAAAAGGCAATTTAAAAACTAACTAACATAGTGAAATAATAACACAGGTTTTGAAAAGTGTCTACAAAGTGATATAGTAAATCCATTCTAAACATACACAAATCATATGTAAATAGGATTTCACATCTGAAAGTCACATTAAACTTCATCACCTGCATTTCTCCTTTTCCAATGGATTGTTCCAAATACAGCAGATCCAAGAGTTGATTGACTTCCCTGTCAAATCCTTTGCCAGTCCACTGTTTATTTAAAAGTCCTCTTAAACCTAAAAGAAAGAGAAGAAACTAATTCACTAATGTGATTTTTTCTTTTCAGGCTTTCAAAGTAACAAACTGTGAATCAACAAATCAAGTCTCTATGTGTAATAGAGTGTGAGAGCTGAAGGCCATCAGCCATCTTTAAGTGTCATGCATAATCTTATCAAAGAATATCTGGTGCTCCAACTATCACAGACAAGTATTACCCAGTGATTCTGTATGTCCAAGTCAGTATTGTGTTTATATCACTGACAGTCAAATTATCAATATACTTCCAGTGTCTTATCAGTAAGTCATTGTAAGGTGCTAAAAAGAATTCAAAGCACCACACAAGTGCTGGGTATTGTTAACACTCTTTTCATATTTGTTGTAATAAAATTTATTTATTTCTAACTGGAATAGTTTGATATCTTATCTGCATAGCATAGTTTAACTGTGAGTGCATGTGCATCCAATCCATGAGAGAAAAGAGCTTTTTAGGTTTGCAGTAGGTAAAAAGCACCCTTGTGCTCCCCGCACAACACACACACATTCCCTATGCAAGTGGATTGTAACACGTGATAAAATGTTTGTATCAGACAAATCTCAGAGCCTAAGGGCTCTGCAGAGAGTTGGAGGGAAGAGGAAGGAGGGCAGGAAGTATGCAGGTGTTTGCCTCCTGAAGAACTGCAGATTCAAGTAATGTTTCCATCTTCAAATCATTGTACATAAGCATATTCATACACTAGGCAACTCCAACACTCACATGTACTTACAGGATCTGGAGCACACAGAAATGGCACCTCTGTGGCATCACGTGCACCATTTTAGAAAAACAGTAACAGGTAAAAACTTCAAGAGAGAGACAGGAAGACTCCAAATGAAGTCGGTGGGTGCCCCAAGGCTGTCTGAGCCCTGCAAAAGGAGGGAGCCAGGCTACACAAGAGAGCTCCCTCACAGAAGTGCTGTGGGTGTGACACGACCACTTGCCAGTCTCTACAGAGACTACACAGCCATATGTACCTTTTGGCTACTGACAGGGAACATCTCCAGTGTGCCTCACCAATGTGTCAACCCATGCAGGACAAAAGGCCAGGCCTCCGAGGAAACCTGACACAGGGACTGTGCTGGTCTTGGAGATGCCCTCACCTCCAGCAGGCTGACTTCCCTGACAAAGCTCACACCAAAGCACCTCACACTGCCAACAGCACTGAGCCACTGTGAAGCCAAGGGACTTCAGTGAGATGGCCAGATGGTGGAAATGCCGTAATGCTTTCTATGTTGCTTTTATTCCTCAAAGTCTCTAAAGGATTCCAAAGCCTGAATTAAAACTAACAGGATTCTAACTTAAAAAAAAATTAAATTAAATTTAATTAATTAAAAATTGAATTAAAACTAAGGATTCTAACTTTAAAAAAAATAGAGGAAAAAAAGCAATTTTGTTTTTTCTTTTCTTAGTGGAAAGAGGAAACGTACAGGAGAGAGATGAAGAGTTTCTAAATTACTGTGGCACAATGTGATTCTAGAGCAAAATAAAACATCCTTTGATAGAGATCTGCACCTCTTCAGACAAGCCAGCACTCTATAGCTGCTATGATCAGACCATCACAGCAGCTTCCCAAGAATCCACAATGGGATACCAGCCTTAGGCACACTATACTTAATTCCATACTACAAGGAATTCCTCCTCTTAATTCTGTAGGCAAAAGGGTGGCAATGCTGTTCATTTGGTCCAGAAATTTATCTGGCTACTACTGTGTAGTAAGTAGTCAGCACAAGTGCAAAAAATGGGAATTGGACATTTTTGCCTTGCATTCCCTCTTTTTACTGCCCTTGTCTCAAAGGACTGAAGCTACTCACAAGTAGTTTTGACCAACAATAACATCCAGAACGTAAAAGACATGGCAAACATCATGTCTGTTCCTTAATCTCTATGGGCATGATAGAGTACAAAGGGGTTTCCTGCTAGGCTAGGAACAGAAACATTAAATGGAACATCTCTTTAAAGAATGAACAACATATAACAAATTATACACATGCTCAGCCCCATCACCTGAAGGCATCAGGACAAAATGCTAAACTAATTTCATGAATTCTTGGAAAGAGTTTATTCCAATTACTTGGATATCGAAAAAGAGTCAGCTCCTGGATAACTAAACAGCCCTCTACCAGATGAGCAGAACTACAACAGCCAGGGTCAGCAGTTCACTCTAAGTAAAACTTTCACGCTCTGTATTAGTGAGCCTTAGCACTGTGGCAGATGTGACACAGGACTCTGACTGTGGCAGTACAGGCGCCCTGCCAGTGGATCCCTCAGTAACCAACCTGCACAGGGAAAAAGAAAGAAGTAAAAGCCCATCAGGTGGGAAGTGACAAACAACAGCTTTGAAAGACAAGTTGCCACATGTGGAGTCTTCACTACACAGAAGAAAATAAATCTAGGAAATAGAAAAAGGTGCACCTTAACCTGCAATGAAAATGAATAGAAGGGAAAAAACCCACAAAGCAACATGGCACTGCCATCTCCACATAACTGGAGAGCTACTGAACCACAATGGGAAACTTCTGTCTTCTAATTTTCACAGGAAATGTAAGAGGAGGCTCAGTGATCGGTCCCATGCATGTTTACAAACCTTTGTAGCGAGATGTGAATAACTGCACAAGCTGTTTGCAAAATTTTGCCACTAACAGCAGCAGTTTTGTGGCAGCACTTCCTACAGCAGGATTGTTAGTAGATGAAAGCTTATAAACAAGTTCATCCAAAACAGAGTGAAGAGTCTCTTCTTCAACTTGAAGCAAGACAGAACTTGAAAAAGAATAAAGAAAAAAAAGGGGGGTGGAACAAAACAGAAGTGTTAATTGAAAAACATGAGCTTTTTAACAGTGACTTATTTTTAGCTATGTCAGGCTGTATACAGCAAACCAAGATGCCCAGCTAGCTGGACCAAGAATCTGATCCAGACAGTATTACTGTTTCAATCAACCAATTACCACTCCCTCAATTTAAGAAGATTAAAAACCCAGCTTTTTAATGTTTTCAATTTGTACTACAAAGACTAGGGGGAAAAAAACCCCAAACAATAAAAAACAACAATGCTTGCACATGAAAAGATTTTATTTTACCAAGCAGTAATGAACTACCTTTTATACTTATTATTAAGAAAAACAATAACATGGAAAGAACTAACCTATTGATTCTCAAAATATTGTGTAACACAGACATCATTATAATTGCTGTTTCAACATCATCTGTTATTAACAACTGCAGGAAGCGATCATTTTGCAGTACTGCAAAGAAAACCAAAAACAAGCAAACAAGAAATCATGCAATCAGAATCAGATTTGAAAATACCATAAACCAAATAAACTTCATCATAAGCCATAGTAAGTAAAAACAGACACTGTTTCTGGAACAAACTCCCTCACTCATAATTCTTACACTGAAACTTACTGAGATAACTAAACTATTTCAACCTCAAAAAAACCATGCTGAACCCTGTTTTTTCTGCCTTTGGACATCCCTCAGGCACTGATGTTGCAAGGGAAGGAAAGCTTTAAACCCCTTTATGGTACAATAGTACCTTTTCCTTACAACAACAGTGGAATTAACACTGGGCCAACAATATCCAAAAAAGTTAAGCACCTCAACCTTGATAATTCGTTACCCCAGGTTATTTAATGCAAGTCCACTGATGTCATTAAAGCACCATCTTTTTTATCCCAGTGTACCACTGGCTACGTATTCAGTAATTTTTCTTACCTTGTGGGTTTTTAGTTACACGTCTTATGATCCTTGGGTTTTTATCCAATACTAGAAACAAAACCAATTCTGCTTTTCAGAATCAGTGTGATTAACACCCATTTAAATTAAAGCTTATTTTGGTCAGAAATATATAGTGAAGTTTGTTAGGTATTTGTAAAATTTCCTGTCATGGCAGAAACTTCAGAAATCTGACTCCAATTCTATTTACTCATCAGGGCTAGCAATATACTCTGGTCAAATTTCTACATATTTTAATCATACACAGGAAAAGATCAATTGTCTTTTATTGGAAAAAAAAACCACCTGATTTTTAAAAGGTGTAGACTTACAAAGAGAAATTACAGGATGACACTTCAAACATCTATCTCCGAAAGTCTAGAAGGGGAACTCTTGAGTATTCCTCTTTAGCGGATGTTTACCATTTTAGATATTGCTGTTGAGCTGACTACTTAAAGAGACTGATTTACCACCCACTCCAATTTAGAAGACTAGGTGGAGATCAGCTTAAGAGTGAATTTTGATACTTGTAGTTGCCATAAATAAGTGTTCAGGTGTTCTGTGGGTTGACATTTCCCTTACCGCATGCTGCTAGTTGAGTATGCCCACCGAACAGCCAGCAGATGGCATCAGTTACTATTTGGAACCAGTGTAAAAAGTCTTGTTTTTCTTTATCCTAAACAAAAGAGAAGTAGGTAAAAACACGTGTATGATCTTCACTAAGGACTTCATCTTGATGTCATGGGAAGGTTTGTATGCCTCAGGAATTTGGAGGACAAACTCCACCAAATTTCCAAATGAGGCTGGTAAAACTGTATGAAGTAGGAAAAAAAAACCCACCCCAGCTTGTGAGATCTTTGAGGTCAGAGATCAGTCAAGAAGATCTGAATATACTAAAAAAATAAAAGCATCCAATTGGGAAAAAAATCACTACAAGGAGATAGAAATCTTGTTTACTCCTTAAAAATATTTGATAGCATAGGAGGGATAAGACCAATAATAGCTCAGCAAATATGCATCACAGATTTAATGCACTAAATGGGAAATACATTACTTTAAATAAGAGAGGGAAAATAAAAAAGGTACAAAGCAGCCAAGGACACAGTCAAAATGAAAAAGGTTCCTGATAACTGGTATGGTGAAGCTACAGAAACACCTCCTAGCTGGAGGTCTGGAAGCAAACACCAAACCAGTATAAAGCTGAAATTTGATCTGTTTGCCAAACAGACTACATCATGTGCTTGCCTGTGATAGCACTGGACTGGAAAAAAACATAGAATCAATCATAGAACGGTAGGGTTAGAAAGGACCTAAAGTCCATCTTGTTACAGACCCACTGCCATGGGCTGGGACACCTTCCAGTAGAGCAGATTTCTCAGAGCTTCATGGAGCCTGGCCTTGAATGCTTCCACAGATGGAGCATCCACAGCTCCTTCAGGCAGCCTGTCTCAGTATTTTACCACTCTGACAGCACAGAATTTCTTCCCAATACCTCATTTAAACCTCTCTCTTTCAGCGTAAAGCCATCACCCCTTATCCTGTCACTTGTAAAAAGCCCCTCTCCAGCTTTCTTGTAGCCCCTTTAGGGCTACTGGGAGGCGATACAAGTTCTTCTCAGAGACTTCTCTTCTTCATGCTGAACAACCCCATATCTCTCAGCCTTTCATCACTGCAGAGGTGCTCCAGTGTTCCCCTGTGACCAGTAGGAATTCAGGTTTTAACATGTGAATGCACATACAGGTGCACATTCCAGTCTGTATTCCAAATGTGAACCACAGACTACTATAAATCTGGAATCTGGGTGTGTGGAACAGGAAAAAGAGTTTTTGAGGGTACCACACCACTGATAAATGTTACAAAGCACATGGTCACATATCCCACACAGCTGAGTTTTGAAAAATGAAATCCTGAGAAGCCTATTCCTAGATCCCTGCTGGAATTCCAGCCCTCAGTCAAGGTTTAACTTTGTATTTGGTCCATACTGACAAGGAGAGATACAAAATAACAGTAATATGTTAAGCTGTAATATTATCTGCTCTGTGTTTTGGCAACATGTCAGTTTCTGAAAGCTATTTCACTACTTCCCTTGACTTCAAAAGCAAAAGAGAGTAGAATAAACTTCAAATCTCCACTAGTAGAGTGGGATTTCCAAAATTCCCCTCAGCAAGCATCAAGTCTGGGTGCCCAGTCCCCTCTGAGACCACGAAGTTTAAAAGCCAAAGTACTAATTATAATGTAGACTGCATTTGCATTCAAAAGAAATCTTTGCCCACAAGCATGACTCAAGTAGCATGTAGGCTGAGACATAATAAGAAAGTACTGGGGAAATTACATATTGTGGATAAGAGTCTCCTGGGATGTCATTTAGGAAGCTTCCTTCTTAAGCACTAAATGCACTTCTCAAGTACTGGGCTAACAGAAACTATGCTATTGCACTGATGCTTTCTGAGAATTGATTGCCTGTGGTGTCTATCACAACATCTTTGTAGGAAAACTTAAGCTAAGTGTAAGAAACCAGTGAGCCAAGAAATGAGATAGTATGGAGAAATGGGGATATTAAAAGAAGCTGTCAGAATCCATTAAGTTGGTTATTTAAATTACTTGTGGGTTTTTGTTTGTTGGGGATATTTTTCCTTCTGATTCTAGAACTCAGAATACTCCAGAAGCAGGAGGGAATCTCGCTAAGCAAAACCCTTCTTTACTCCAAAAAAAGGAGGGAAATGTGAGAAAGTGTTTAAATCTATAAATTCATGAAGTCTGCCTTTGGCATTCTCCACGTGGAAGTTCAGAAGCAGTGAGCATTCTTGGAATTTTTTTTGCCAATTATGCAACAGAAATTGAATGACAAAACAAACTTCAACAAATCTGAATTAAAATCTTAAAGACTTCCTAAACCATTTTTTGTAAAGCTGAATAAAATTAGTGAGAATCAATTCATTGTAAAGGCTGAACTAATGATATGCAAAGATAAGACATTACAGTGACTGGGATGCTGTCTTTTGTAGGGCTTTTTTCCCCCCTCTTATACTGCTTTAATTCTTCAATCCTTCCTATAATTGCTCTCCTTCTCTCTACCTTTAAAACTTGTGAAAAGTAGTAGCCAAACTATCTAAACAAGCTTACGGCAACAGAGTGGCTTTGCACAAGCCACAGAGCAAATGCTGCACAATGACATATTTCAGCTTCAGAGCTCAGAGGCATAAGAAAAATAACTGCAATTTCTGGAAAATAAATTTTTATAATACCATGTCCCTAGAATAATATCCCACTTATCCAATAAGTGTCCTCAGAAAAACTGCAGGTGTTCTTTGCTCTTTTAACTATGAAACTTAAATACCTTGATTGCTCGGATAAATCGCGCTTGCAAGCGTTTTCCCAAAACCAGCAGGCTGTCTATAGCTGAAGGAAGAAACTTCTTATAAAATTCCTCAGGATCTTCTTTCACCTCTAGCCCTACACAACAATGACTGAAAAAAAAAAAAAAAAAAAAAAAAAAAAAAAAAAAAAAAGAAAAAAGGAGGAAAAAAATCAACCTGAATAATCAAAGGCCTGTTTGAACAACTTTGAATGAACGTCACGTCATGAGAGAAATGCTTCAGTGGCATGGGACAATTCCCCCTGAACAACAGCTCACTGCTGTGACTGGCTCCAAGGTGGCTGCCTCCAGGGAAGAGCAACCACTCGCAGGTTGGAGACCATTTTACTACTTATTATGGCATTTCTCAGTTAAAAACATATCCAAGGCCCTTTCTCCTTCAGCTTCATAGAATCTGGCAATTCAGGCTTGTTCCATATTCTAGGGAAGGGCTCTGATAGTCAAAAAGAAGAAAAAAAAGCAAAATAGAAAGGTAGGAAAAACCTGATAAAGGAAGCTCAACGATGAAGGGGTGCACATCAAGCAGTGAAAATATGTATAAAAAATATAGCACAAAACCTTCAGTGAGCCTGTCTACAACTGTTCTCAAACTGAGGAAGGCACGTGGGCTAGAAATCAGTTCCTCAGATCTCAGCTCTCTTATTTTACTCACCGCAACACGTTGGTTGTTTCTGGAAGACTTTTTACAAGAAAATGCATGTTCTACAACTGGTAAGTTGTTTCAGTTCTGCACTCTGCGCTGATACCAGTGCAACAAGAGTCTTCCTGACTTCTTATGAATTTTGCTTTCTGATATTTTTATCTAGGCTATGTTAGCTTTTTGGGAATGCACACACATAAATCTATCTACCAAAGCCCTTGGAAAACAAATTCTAGGCATGAAGCTGAGATTTATGTAGCTACAAAAGGACATTTTTACAGCTGAAATAAATTTTAGTATTCTCTGCAACTGAAACAGCTTATAGGGGATGATTTAAGTATCACACTACTCTGGTGATAACTCTTGCATCCCTTACTGAAATTCCTCTCATTAAAAATTCATACTGCAGATATGGCATAAATAAGAGATGGTCACATAATTACTTCATGCCTTAGAATTTTACTCCCTAGTTAAGCCAAAACTAAGTACAACTTGAGTAAAATTTAAAATGTATTATTTTTCCTGACATTTAAAATTGAGATTGGATCACTGGGGGTTTGAGTTTAAAGTTTTCTTATTTACAACACCATTCTCACAGTATCACTACAGCACATTATCTAGTCTGTATGAACTATGTCATCTATTATATTTAAAAATGTAAATAGATACTTAAAATGGGTATATTAAATAAATATTTAAATACAGTCAAGCCAAGCAGTGAGTCAATCAGATGAAAGATGAAATCTACAAATCAAAATAACAATTTTTTAAATAACTACAATTCAAAATTTTAAAATTACTGGGTAAGAACTGTTGCACTGGTGAGTACTATCCACAAAAAAAGGTAATGCCAACACAAACCCTGTTCCCACCATAGAGTTCCCCCCGCTCAATGAAACACAATGCAAATGAATTAAACAGGACCAATTAGGCTATGCCTGACCCCTCTGCTCTTGACTGCTCCCTGCACTTTAACCCTGGCCTTTCCTGAACAACAAGCCTTGTTCTGGATGGGAGCCAATGTATTACAGCTTGAAAAGAGAAAGAGCAAGATGAAAGGACAGAAAGAAAACTGGAAGAAAACTTCTTAGCCTTTTTTTTTTTTTTTACCTTAGTATCTCTGCTAGCTGGGCAGCAGTAGCCCAGGCTCCAGGCAGCTGAGAGTGGTCTCGTTTAAGGACCAGCAAGCAGTACTGAGTAAGACCATAATCATATATATCTTGCTTAATTTTATTTGATTCTTCACATCCTAAGGGAGGACTACTTAAAATTCCTGTGAGAAGAAAGCAGGAGAGAGATAAAGAGGGACATTAGATTCCAATGTGCAGGGGTTTTTTTTTCTTTTTCTAAAATGTAAGAGGAGTATATGTACACAGAGCCAGGATCCAGGATTAAAGTAATTGTAAAAGTGCTCACAACAGCATTAAATATTTTGTCAGCCATTTGTGCTGTTACATCTACAACTCATTTGTAAGATTATATGACAATTGGGAAGGACAGCTAAACTTAGGTTTCCAATTTCTCTCTAAATATTTAGTAGCAAAACATACATTACCTGGGATATGAACCATTTGTATGAATTTCCTAGGCTAGATAAAACCACAACCACTGGGAAACATATACTTCCTTATAATTACATCCCAATTTAGAACAGGACCTGACTTGTTTCAACCATCCCTATGAGCAGTGCCTGTATAGCAGAAGGAAAGACAGGGAAGTCACACATGAGCTCATGATTTTGTTTCTGTGTTAAGACTTAAAAACTGAAGTTTAAAAACTGGCTCTCTGCCCAAAAAGCACTGGGAGAAATGATTTGACCAAATGTAAGATCCCTGCCTGTATCAGCAGGGAAAGGGCCCACATTATCAGGGTGACAGCTGAAAGGCAGAAAAAAATTCTGTCCATTTGCTCCTCAACTCCTCTTCCTTATTTTTGCCAAGTCAACTGCCACTCTCAGGAAAAGCTGCCGTGTCAACCTTCCTTACAGAATTTTAGAAAAATCTTCGTATTTAAGGAGGCAGATGCGAAAGGGGCTGGCCTTTTATTTTAGGAACGGAATTAATTACCCTTTAACTTCAGCAGCAGCAGAGGGATGTCCTGTTCTCTGCTCTCAGTGATCTGAGCAGCCAAGGCCAGGACCTGGGGGTCCGTGGCTGCCATAGGGAACAGCTAGAGGCGCACACCACCATCGATTCCAGCCTCTTTCCTTTTTATGTTAAGGCGCGGGGTCCTCACGCCATTACTTCATCCCAGCTCCTGCACCACCAGCTGGAAGCCTCGGCCCGCAGGACTCCCCCTGAGAAAGGAAACAAACATGGAGGGAGGCCCACTCGCGCTCCCTGCTGAGGCCGCGGGCAGCCGGACCGGCTCTGCCGGCAGGGCGCACCTCCGGCCGGGCAGCCTGAGCGCGGCCCCACGGGGCGGGCAGCGGGAGCGGCCTCACCTCACCCAGGGCCGGGGAAAGAGCAGAGGGAGCGGTGCCCTCTCCCACCGGCGTCACCCCGGTGCTTCCACTGTCCCCGGGAGCGGCGGTGCCAGTGCCGCGAAGGCCCCAGGCCGCGGGGCCCCCTCGGGGCGCTCTGAGGAACCCACACGCACCCCCCGGCTCCTCTCACCGCCGCGCGGGGGCTTCCCGACTGCGGGGGGAAGGAGGGGGGAGTTGGAAGGCCGATCCCGCCGTCTCCAACGCGACGGTTGGCCCACGCCCCACGCCCCACGCCCCACGCCCCCCTCCCTTCACAGCTGTGTGGTCGCGGCCTCTCTTCGCCAACCAGCACTCTCCCCTGCGGGAGGAGGGTGTATTTGCATATCCGCGTGCAGGCTGGCGCCTCCGCCACCCCACTGGCAGGAATCTGCAGAGTGACGCGCGCATCGACTAATCCAGCTCGGGGGAGGCGGGCTCTGCCCGGCGCGGCCTATCGGATCCCGCGGGGGCGGGTCCCGCCGGCCCGGGCGGCGTGAGGGATGCTCGGTGCGGGCGGCGGTGGCGGCCCCGGGGCCCGCCATGGTGTGAGGCGCTGTCGCGATGAACGGAGCGGTCCCGTCGCTCTACGACCCCAAGGCGCGGGTGCTAAAGCTGGGGGAGAGCTTCGAGAAGCAGCCGCGCTGCGCCTTCCACACCGTCCGCTGTGAGTGCAGAATTGGGGCAGCTCTCAGGGGCTGCGGGGGTCGGGGAGGGGTTCGGCGGTCCATGGTCCCCGCAGTCTCCTGAAGGGCGGGGGGTGGTTGTGGCCACGCTCGGTGGCTGCCAGTGTCCCGGGATTCTGAGGCGCAGCTGGGCGCTGAGTGCCGTGGAGTGCTGGTCCGGGATTTCGGGAGCGGTGCAGGTTTCAGTCGGTGCTGGGAGCACGTACGGCCATTGTATCCTAGACTTGCCCCTCGCTATCCGCTGGGCTCTAACTTTGCTTTTTTTATGCCTTTTCTACAATGTCTCCCTGCGGTTCTACTGGAAACCGATCTAGGCTGAACTTGTGGCTCTGTCTTCTTTCCTTGCGCTCAGTTTTTCGAAGTTCCGTACAATTCAGCAATCAAAGGTTAAAGGCAGGCGGTGTTAATCACGGAGCCAGTACACCCTCCCTGAGTACATAATTACTATCTAGAGAGGTGTTAGCTCAAAGATTCTGAGGGTAGCTAGGAAACAAATGCTCCCAGGATTATAGTCCTTGGTAATTTAGGACTGCAGCTTCTGGTTTTGTTGTCTGGTTATTTATAGACGGATATGCCCAAGATTCAGTCTCACGTATGTTCTCTGGAGAGTGTCCTGTGTGCTAGATGGGTAATGTGCTCTCTGTGAGCAAAGGGAACGGCGCTTGGGCAGATTGTTTCCAACTGTGGAAGCGGAGGGGAGGGGGAAAAAAAGCTATAAATGGATTTAAATAAATGCTGCAATTTGAAATTTATCCTGATTTTGAAGAGGACTAACAACCCCGTCTGGTGCCTCCTACCCTTAGAGTTTCATGCTGACTCTTATAATTTGATGATTTATTCTGAAATCTGTTTTGAAATCTCTCTTCCTTTCCAACAAATGAGACATAGAAACTGGCACGTTCATCAGTTCTAGCGAATGCACATACAGAAGAAATATCCTCTGACACCTGACGGTTTTTTAACAGTTGAATAAAAGGGAAAACTGCTGCTGGTTAGAAGTTAAGATTGGAAGTATCGATATCTTCATTTCTTCAAATATTAACAGCCCAGTGGCCATATATTAAAGTAAATATTCTCTGATTTGATGAGAAACTTTGGAACTGCTGTATGCTTATTCCTGTCAGACGACATTTAGGGGTTTACCCTAAACAAGGTTAGCAGTGTCTGTCACCTGTCCGAGCTGCAAGCCTCCTGCTGCCGCACAGCCCTGCCCACCAGCTCCTGCAGCCTGGTTTTCCTGCCCGGTTGGTGTGCTGGCTGGAGCCATGCTGTGGTCTGTGCCGCCTGGCCCGTGGCTGCAGGCCGAGTTAGGGAACTGGGAAGCTCCCCAGCAGTAGGAATGCCGTCGCCAGTGTCCGGCAGCGAGGCCAGGAGCGTGTGCTGAGGTGTGGCCATGGAGCCTGTGCCGGCTGATGGGCCCCCTCCGCGTCTCCTCCGGCGTGCCAGGCAGGGCACCGGCATCCCGGGGTGCGACACTGGCCCTGCCTTTACCTGGAGCCGCGGGCTCAACCCCACATTTGTTACTACAGGCTTTGAAGAACATCTTGATGCCCCCCGTCTCCCTAAATTGGCACAGACAGAGTTTTGGCTGTGGACTTTCTCAATTTATTTGTGGTGCAAGTAATACTTTGTAGGTAATGGTATGTAACAGAGCTGCCGTGCTGATTACTGAACACATTCAGGTTTGCAATCTCTTGGGGTTTTGAAAAGGACCAGAAATCTATACCCTCTTTTGCTCAAAACTTATTTAAACCAGTATTTTAGATGCTGAAAGAAACAAAATGTAAATCAATGTTAAATTGGGCAGGAATTTCACTTTTAACAAAAATAACTATACTGAAACACCAAGTTTTTGTCAGGTTCTGACCTGCTTGTTACAGTAAAGTCATAACCACAAAGAGAAATGCATATTGAGGGTCGATGTTGTTCTTTGCATTTTCAGTCACTTGTCTACATCTCCCATGTTTGGGATCAACATTTTCAAGAACTGTTTATTGATTCTTCTGAAAATAATTACATGAGAATTTACCTTTTGAAATATAACACGGCTTGTTCAGCCTTTTTTATCCTTTAAAACCTAAAGGTGTTTTTCTAATTTTAACCAAAAGATTTAAACACTTAGCATGACTCCTGAGAAAAGCAGCTTGACTTTGAATTCTATTGACTTACAGAGTGATCTGCTCAGGGGAATGGTAGATGACACACTAGCAAAAAAGGCTTTTACTTAATAGCCTCCAACTGCAATTAAGTGGTGCCTGCACTTATAAGATTCCTGAAAAGCCTGTAAATAATCTAGTTTGTTTTTCTGTTTAGATGACTTTAAGCCTGCATCTATTGATATGTCCTGTGAAGGAGACCTTGAAGTTGGCAAAGGTGAACAGGTGACAATAACACTGCCAAATATTGAGGTGAGTGGATGTAGCTGAAGAGTGGCAGGCTTAGGGGAATGATTTATTTTGTTGTCCTAAGTATATATCCTGACTGTCGAAGGGTATAAAGTTTTAGTGCTGTTTCAGAGCTGCCTGGGTGATTTTTAGAGTAGAAAAACAATTGCTCTAAGAATGTAAGATTACAAAAGACCCAAGGGTTAAACAGCTGCACTGTAACTTTAAGTGTATTTGCTGCACTGGAAATATGCTGTAGGATGACCCAGAAGTGTTGCGTACACAGAAAAGCTTCATGTGTATGTTGGCAGTGCAAGTTTCCCCTTGGTATTTATTGCTCTAGTGCAGTTCTAAAGCAGGAAAGACTGGAAAGGGAAAATTTACTACCTGCCATGCTTTACTGCTCTGCCTATATGGGAACTGAAACCCCTTTTGGTGAGAGGAGTCCTAGAGAGGGCCTGCTTTCATTGAGAAATCAGCATTTAATCCGTTTCAAACTAAGCTAAGATAGTAAAATCCCATCCAGTCAAACACCAGCTGCTTTTGGACATGGCTACTCTGAATCTAATTTGAATTAACAAATAACATTTTTAATGGATAGAAGTGATCACTTGTAGTGAACTTGTTACCATTGATGGATTGCTGTTTCTAAGAAAAATGACTACAGGAGTAACACTTACTGGACTTCTGATTTAATAGGGCTCAACTCCACCAGTGACTGTGTTCAAGGGCTCAAAGAAGCCTTACCTAAAAGAATGTATCTTAATTATCAACCATGACACTGGAGAATGTCGCCTAGAGAAACTTAGTAGCAACATCACTGTGAAAAAAACCAGGTGGGTGATTTACAGGAGAAACTGTGCTTTACTCATTGTGAAAATCAATTTGTTAGTGAGTATAAATTGAGATATACAACTACATATTACTATTTTTAGGAAAACATCATTTGAGAAAGTACCTGGCTTTGTTCAAAGGAGTGAAAAGCCCCTTTCTTAGCAAACTGAGTTCACATCATTTGAGTTGTGACTGCAGAAGAAATGAATTTTTTTTTTTTTTTTGTTAACCAAAACGTGTTATATTATTGAACCTTTTTTCTGGTGAGTTTAGAAGGAGGAAAGGAAGATCTGTTTGGCTAGTAGCTTGCCTGCTGTCTTCTGACTTGTAAATGAGGAAATAAAAAAAGAGTTTTATGACAGGTCTCAGTAATTTTAATGGCTTGTTTTTCTCATACCAAGTTTTTAATTTTTTTTTTTCCTGCTGCTGAGTCCATATAAGTAACTTCCAGCAGAATTATTACTAAGTGATCCTGGGTAGCAAGGTACAAAAATCAACTGACAAAGTATTATAATGTTATTAGCACCGTATTAAAAAATTAATAAATATATATGATACTAATAGTATAGTATTAATATATTATGTGTATTAGTATAATAACTTACCAGTATAATAGCTTACCTAAGAATCTAATGATGCTATTTAGAAAGGCATGAGAAATAATTCCATGCTACCATATTCCCTGTGTTCTTAACCTTTTTCCTTATCTTACCTTCTAGTAATTAAAAATCTTTTCCTTTTACACACAGAGCTGAAGGAAGTAGTAAAGTCCAGTCTCGCATTGAGCAGCAACAGCAGCAAATGCGAAATGCAACCAAGGTTCCAAACAATGTTAAAAACTCTCCATCAAAAGAAAAAACATTTCCATCTTCTCCTATGGATGATATTGAACGGGGTAAGCTCCACTGGCACATAAGTTTCAGAAACTTTGCTGTTAACAAGCAATGAGTTTTTAAGAGGTTTCTGCGTGTGTAAGTTGTTTTTGTTTTGTGTTGAGTTTCACACTAGAAGCTGATTATGTAAGCAACTTTACTCTGATGTGGAAATGGCCACTCTGATTCAAGTGGGTAAAAAAGCAGTATTTGTAGCTTGCTACTGTGAAAATCCAGCTGAACTGTTTGGCTTAATAATGTCAAGGGTCCTGCTGCTGTCTCCTTGACTCTGTCTTCCACTGCTACTTTAATCAAGTATGTGGTTGGTTGTATTGTGGTACTGGAACTACGTCACTTCCATTTTGACATTGCTCCTTTTACTTTCTGTGCACTCAGCAAATATGTTACAGTCCTTTACAACCCAACATACACTTTAAATTACCAGATAGAGCCTTGTGCAAGATGAGGTTCCAATGAAAAAGACAGCTAAAAGCTTGCATAAATCAACCCTTGAGCACTGCTGTGTACTGTTTCCTTGAGAGACTCTGGTTTGGTGTGACACTCATATTTCACTTAATAGGAGGCCTTATTTCCTTTGGGAGGACAAGGAAGATGGCAGGTGGTAATTACTTGCCACAGAAATGCTGACAGGTGGCAGTTTCATTGACTGGAACTGACATCTGTTTCCTAAGTTGTTCTGAATTCCTTTAAACAGACTTTTTTAGATGTATCATTATGAAGATGGTTTTTGTTTCCATTCTGGTCTTTAGCTCTGACCAGCAATCTATATTGCAGAACAGTACTAGAATTCATCTAAGGTTGCAAAGAGGAATGAAATCTTGAGGGCATAAAATAAAATTGTGCTTTTTCTAGGTGGTCTGTTCTTTTGAGGGGAGTGGTGGTATCAAACACTGAAAGTCTCCAAAGTGACTACCAATGTACCAAACTCTTGTGTAGTGCCAGTCCAATTTTGAGTACTATTTAAAATGCTGAAAATTTAAAAAGGATGCTAGAGATATTATCAAGTCATCTAATCCATCCTTCTCTCCATCTCCTAAAGTTAGATTTCTGATGTAACTTTAACCTGTTCTTAGAACCTTCCACGGACAGGTCCTTGTACTTGCTGGCAAGACATTCAGGGCTTTGCTCTCCTTACTGTTTGGGTTCTCCTGTATAAATAGTCTGACAGCAAGCCTATTACTACTTTCATATTTATTGTGCAAGGACAGAGCAAATTACTGTGCTATTTTTGAGCAGTCCTTCACAGACTCAAACTCTTCTGTCTTTCCCATTCTTTATGCAAAGTGACACCAGCTGGTTGAATCTTTTCTTAGAAGTTTCCATTCTAAATCTCTGATTTGTTCTCAATTTCCTTTAGCTTTCTTGCGATGAGTCCAAAAACTTCCTGAAATATAGTCCCTAAACACACCAACTGAGGTTAGCAGTGCTTATGTGAGCAAGAAGGCTGCCTTACAGGCACTATTCATCTTTATACACAAAGAACAAATAGTATCATGTCTATAGGATCACAAGACCAAACAGTATCAAGTCATTTCCGCACAGCATCCTGTGGTAGAACAGTATGTAGGGATCCACTGTAACTCTCACTCTTCAGAAGTGTTGCCTGCTTAATCATTCTTCATCCCATGGTTGTGTAACTGACTATTCCTGCTTAAGTACACTGGAACTTGTTACTGACTTTGTTTTCTGGGGTGGAGGGGAAGCTCATTTTGCCATTATCCTCTAGTATATGTACAGCTCTTCCTTCATTGGTTAAAATTACTTAATTTAAATTCTGTGTGATTAAATTACATCAAAACTCAAGGCAGAAATCTTATTTCTTAGCTTTTGGTACTAGGCATTCACCTTTTTTTTTTTTTTTTCTTATATTAGACATTGCTTAGGAAGAAGTGGAATTGAATGCTTAGGATTTGAGTGGTGTCTTTCAGTTAGGTGTTTTATAACTCCAGATGTGTGGTGGATCATATTCTCTTATACATGTCCTTAGTAAATGAAGGCTGCTTAGATGCTTCCAATTCTTATTTTCTTTCTGCTACCCTTCTTTTTTTCCTTATGTTTGAGTAGTCCAGTCTTTCATTCTTCTTTGTTTTCTTTCCTAGCATTGGGTTAATTTGTCTCTGTAGCCATAGCTGCACTATTTTAGGTGTCATTTTTCCTGAGCACCATTTTGTTTTAAACTGGCCTTTGATAATGATGGCCTTTCTTTTAGACTGGCCTTGGATAACTTAGAGTCTGTTTCATGGGAGTCTGTGTTGAAGATTAATATTTTTTTTTCCTTCCCCTTTCTTCTCTTAACCTTTGCACTGTCTTGCATCTTGGTGACTTTCACCTGCAACCTGTTCTGTATTGGGTAAATTTGAAGAGAGATGAGCTACTCTCCTATTTGCTTTATTGTATCTGCTGTATCAAAGCTGTTCCTGAAGCATTCTAAGAGCTTGTAAGACCATCTTAACAAATGTCTAGATAATTACAGCCTTGTATAGTAATGAACTTCTGCAGTCTGTGTAACTCTGCAAGTCCTCTCTCCACCGTGCTTCAGAGGTCTTTTTCAGACTTCTCTCAGCACTTGTGTTTTGCACAAATACTATGTGTCTTCTTCTGCAAAGATTAACTTCCTCTGTATCTTGGACTTATGTCAGAATGCATACTGTGCAGGATTATTTGCACCTCCAAATCTGTAACGAAACAGGGATTTGGAGAAATGTTCCTAATATAAACTTTGGATAGTTCTTTTGGATATTCTTCATGCTTAATTTGATTTTGAGCAAAATGTCACATGGTCCAAACAAGTGTATTGATTGTAATGCTGAACTGCTGGAAGGCATTTTGGGTGCAGCTGCAGACATCTTGCAGTGACTGATCTGTGGATTGTAACTGCAGTTCTCAGTCAGTGAAAGCCATATTTGGGGTGCTAAGGAAAACACAGAACGTTTTCTGCTAGTTGCAGAAACTAAAGGCTATGTGAGATGCATTACCCCATGGAATATGGGGTTAAGCATTTGTGTTCACAGTCACCCTTGTTCTAAGACTTGGCTTGAAAGAGAGAAAGTGCTCAAGCTGTGAGAGTAGAAAACCACATGACAGGCTGGATACTCACTTGTGCCCTTTCCTTTGTTCTGGAGAGCTTTGCTAGGTTTGGTCTGGGATTTTTTAAAGTTGCTGTAGTGTGTGCCTGATGTCTGTTGATTTTTTCTTTTTTCCTTCTTCCTTATATTTCAATTATGATGAATGTAAACTGAGAAACAAATCATATTGTTTGCAGAGCTAAAAGCAGAAGCCAGTATCATGGACCAGCTGAGTAGCTCTGACAGTTCATCTGACTCTAAAAGTTCTTCGTCCTCTTCATCAAGTAGTGAAAATAGTTCTAGTGATTCTGAAGATGAGGAAATGAAGCCCTCTCTTCCTATGTCGATGCCGTATTTGCAGCCTCAGCCCACTGTGTCTGCCATACCACAACAGGCTGTTCCTGACAAAGATGCCAGTCATAACAGATCCCAAGAGAGCAGTGGTCATATGATGAATACACTACGTAAGTACAAAGGCTGTTCTTTTCTTAGTGCACAATTCCAGACATCAAGATTCTGAAAGGAAACCATATTGTTTTTAAGTATGTCTCTGTTATAATTAAAACTGTGGGAAGTATTGCTAGGGTTTGATTGTTCAGCAGCAGGCTGAATTAGACACTGGGCTAGAAGGTTCATGGTTCACAGAGATATTAAATTAAAGCTGAAGGGGTTGAAAATATTTCCTAGGCTGTTCTGGCTTCCTCCCAGTTCTATACATTGGGACTGGAGGACAGTAATTTTGTATTTAGTATTGAAATTTTGTATTGAAAATACTGGAACTAACAGGGCACTCTCTAAACATATGCTTATAATTTCTTGAATAGAACTATGGGAAGGATACTATGGTTATAATGCTCTGAGTTACAGAAAAGATGGTGAATTCTTAGCTGTGTCAGTTACAATTATTCATGGCAGTGTTCCACTGGCCAACATGGCAAAACTGTCCTTTGCATATAAGGAAGGAGGTGATTTGCTTTCAGGTGATATTATCTTATTCCACACATTCAGGCAACTAAAAATGTAATTTGAAGAATAGCTGTGATGTTCAAGAGGGGTTGCTGCACAGCCTGGAATTAAATGCTCAATGTATTAAAAAAAGGCAAATTTGGAAAACTGTCACATAAAAAAAAAAATCCCACATTAAGTTTGCTACCTAAATAACAGGAGTACTCAGACATAGAAGTGAGTATTCAGCTACGACAACTCTTTCAAAATGATTATGTTTTTAGTTATCTGTTTAGCTACAAAGAAGCTGCCAAGCTTCTCTTTCTTTGAAGAGATTTCCATCAACCCTGATTTGCAGCCTAAGGTCATTATGGTTTATCATTTATATGTAAACTTGTTACACTGAAATTTTAGACTCTGGCAGATCTACTTTTATTTCAGCTCTTAGTGGATAACATGAACGAGAGTTCTTTATCTTTTTTCTCTTTTTTTTAAGCTAGTATTTAAATATTTAAATAACCTGCATTGATATTTAATTATGTACTGCATTAACAGATAAGATCAGACTGAAAAGTCCTGTGACTTTATGTGCAGAGAACTAAATGCTGCTTTCATTTTACTGTCACTGCAGAGAACAATGTCTTCGTGTTTACAATTTGCGTAACTGCAGAGTGCCACTTATTTCAACCCTTACTGATAAATGCCATTTCCAGTTCTCCACACTTTAAATAAAACTGTTATGAAAGTGTGATTAAGCTTTATCCCCAGTGACAGAATCTCAGGTGGCAAAGCTTCCAGTGAGAGATACAAGTACAGATGGCCAAGTCCACCAATTCCAGCATAGGGAGAAAATGCTGCTGAAACCATGACAACATCAAGACTGTTTCAGGGAAAGTTGGTGGCTTGATGTTGTTTGAAAACCAGGTTGACAGGTAGAACCTCTGCCTCTAACCTTAGGCCTCTGAGCTTGCCCAGCTCTTGAGATTATTGCCATTTACTTGTATTACAGTTACAGATATGTTACTGCTTAAAACAATTCTATCCCCAACTTCCAGTGCTGTTAACACAAGACACCTCCACTAGTTAACGATCAAACCAGCTACTTCCAAGGAGATTGCTCTTCTCTAGCTCTGTTGCTGAGGGAATCTGGCAGGAGAGTGAAACTTGGAGAAATGAAATGGATAGCACATTGTTCTGCTTTGATGGCAAGAGTTCTCAGTCAGATTTTGTGCAGTCATTTCTTCCACTTCAAATAAGGTTTTGCAAAAATAAAATATTGAATCAACAAATGTCAGCGCAAGCTGCTTGTCTAATCTTGCTTTGAGGTGTGTGTGCTTATGTCTGTGACTAGTTTTGTGCACCTCTGTAGAATCAGGGCCATACTGGGTAATTAGTGAAGCTTTTCTTTGAAGTTCTGTGTGCAGGGAGAAGTTTGGGGGAAGCTTAGAGAGCAGAGTTTTATCTTGCATGTAGAAATTATACAGCTGAGATTTTGTAGAACTTTGAAAATGGAGGAGGTGGTGTCTAGAGCATGGTAACTAAATACTTCTGTCAGATGCATATCTACCTCTTCAGGAATCTGAGGCTCAAGATTGCCCCTCACTCCCAGAATATTGCTTCTTCTCCTTTCTGCCCTGAGAAGCTGATTACATAGGCTCACAACTTGCCTTATAACAAAGTCTGTAAATGGTGGCACTGATGAATCTGTTTTCTCCATGAAAATTTGATCATATGTTGCTTTATGTCTACTTTTTGTTTAAACAAGAGTTATGTTAAACAAAGTAACTTTCCAAAGAAAACCCAGGATAGATGGCCTATTCTGTGGCCTTGTGTTAGGTAATTTGTATTCAGCACAACTTCACTTCTTTTGATGCTTGGTGCTGGTACAAACATAGCTGTTTTACTTTGACAAGTAGTCATTTTCCCTTATATTAGTTTGGTGTGACCACTAAGATCTGTGAAACAGTGATCACTCCTATGAGTTTCCCTGTCCCCTATAACTAGCAAGAATTCAGTTGAATATATTACATGCACTGATTTAAAAACACAGGAAATGTAATTTGCAGTGTAATCTATTTCCCCAATTAATATTGCTAATAAGCAACTGGCACCATGAAAACAATTCAACTGTTCTCCATAACTTCATTGCAGCCTTCTAAGTATAATAGTTTAGATGTTTCTTCAGGGTCCTCATTAAATGAGCTTTCTGTCTTTGCACCATATCCATCTGAAAGCCACTAGCTTTAGATTGTGTTATTTTGCCCTCTCTCCAAAGGTGTTTTTTGGAAATAGGGGTTGCAAAAATGAGGCAGAAAGTTTAGCCTGAAAGTAAATCCTAACATATTAATTCTGACTCTGGAACTTGGAGTTCTTGCTTTTCCCATCTGCTGGTTTTCACAAGCATTAGTATTTTTGGCTGGTGTTACAGGGTTTGTGTAATTTCTATTAACTGTTGAAATAACTTTTGAAGGCTGCAGAAACACTATTTGGAAGGTTATCTTCTTGTTCACACTCCCTGTCCTCCCATAAAGTAGATAGTGCATAACAGGGCTGGGATTTCTAAGAATTCACTGTAATTCTCCTTTGAGTGATACATACATGAATTTAATTTACCAATACCATTCTCTGTCTTGAAAGATCTTTTAGAGTATTACATTGTTCTGAATAACTATTGACAAATAACTTGATTTTGTTCTTTCTAAATTGCTTTTAAAATTTATCTTAAAATAATATGGCTGTAAATTTTTTCTTTATATAGAGGATTGGAAACAAAAATATTGTCTACAGTAATACTTTAAAGATTGCTGCAAACAGACATCTTCACTATTCTTTTCTTACATAAAGTGATTTTTGTTGTTGCAGAGAAGCATGTACCACTTTCTAAGCTCTATTGATGACACAGTGGAAAACAAAGGAAGGCTGAATGCAGCCATGTTAAAGACTCCAGTGTTCTGGCAGAAATTTTATGCCTGAGAATAAAAGATCCAATCTGAATGTCTTGTGGGGTTTACCCACTTGAGGTTACTTTTTCACCCATCTGCAAAAGGGATCTATGAAGGGTGCTGCAGCTGAGGAAAGGCCATGTAAAAATAGTGTGTTGACTCAGTTTTCTCAGTTTCAGTGATTTTTCTTTTGTTTTTAGGCCATTTCTGCACAGCCTGAGATGATTGTTTTTTTCCTTTTGTAATGGTTGTTTGGCAAGGAAGGTGTGGGTAAAAGCATACCAGTTGGAACAGACTCCTAAAAACGTGTGGGGAGTTGCTAGATATGATGTAGATTGTGTAGAGCATGCTGCTGTATTCTTTGTTAGTTATCTGTCATACTGGGAAGATTCCCTTCCTTCCAACTCCTGAGCTCATGGACAGCCACAGCAAGCACAGTGTAGTCTTTTTACTTCCTCATTTTGAAATATATATGGAGAGAGCTACCAAATTAAAGTGCTGTGTAAAATTGCTTTTGATGTTTTGTTTGCTCACTTGTTCCAAAACCAGTTTGAAATAGTAGGTCACTGATACATCTTTAAGTGGTACGTCAAAGAGCTGCTCTTCTTGATTGAGACACCACTTTGTTTTGAAGCACAGCTGAGTAGCATTCAGATGTGTTTCCAATAAAACCTAACAACTTGTTTTTCATAAAACTGCATTCACCAGCAGTTTTTCCACTTGTGAAGCACGAAAATGTGGGTGGCAGAGATAGCTAGGTGTTGTCTTTTGTGATCTGGTGATATTAAGCAAATGCCCTTGTGCAAATATGCTAATGGTTCCTTGCCAAGATTTTAAAATTGTAGAAAAGTGATCTCTCTAAGGTTCTGTCACTGGGAGTTTTGTTCTATACCTATTTATTCTTTTATCATAGAATAGTTTGGGTTAGAAGAGACTTGAAAGATAATTGAGTCCAGCCCCCCTACCTGTTTGCTATTAGCTTTTATAAGCCTTAACTGGGAAAGGGAATATCTTGAAAGAAGAAAATTATTTCCTTGAAAATGACTAATATATTGACTCTTTCTCTTCTAGGAAATGACTTGCAGCTGAGTGAATCTGGAAGCGATAGTGATGACTGAACAAGTTTTTTGCCTTAAATGTATCACCTTTCTTGCTAAATATGTCTTAGCATCTGTTTTGCACTAAGATTAGATTACCAGAGACTGGAATGAATGTCTTCAATTTTGATAATAGACATCCTAATTTTCTACTGACACATCATGTCTATAATACAGCAGCATTGATATCCTGTCAGTGCTATGGTTATATGTTTATCTTTCAAATTACTGTATTTACAGTAAAATTGTGTATGATCTGATTTTGATTATTTTTGCCTCAGCCACCTGTTTTACTTGAAACTGATTTGTAACAGCTAGTTACTTTATATAAATAGCTATGAAATGGAGAAATTTCTGATATTTATGGAGGCAAGTTTCCTTCCTATCATTTAAATGCTGATCTCACAACTTTGACTTGGAGGGAGTGAAAGGGAGAACAACTAAATGAGGTCTGCTGTGTCAGCTACACTTTTTATTCAGTTCACAGTTCATACCTTTAAGGAAACTGCTGAATAATGTGGTCCACTAGTGCAGTTACAGTTTACAATTGTTCAACACATTGCTGAATTCTTAATTTCATTGTATAATGGGACTTTATATTTCTGAGCCTCAAGATTCCTAAGGGAACTTGTCTATTCTCTGCCTGTTTTATGTAACTTAAATAAGGCGGTCTTTTTACAACCGTTTTGTATCTAAATTTAGGTAACTGCAGAGACAGCAATGAATTTCCTTCATTAAATTCTGTAACGGAAATCAGAAAATTTCTTTGTAGAAGTATAAAAGTAATTTAATAAAGCAAATGTTTATCATTTTCATGCATCAGATTCTGTTTTTACTGGTTAAGAATTCAATTTTCTGCCTGAAGTAGTCATGTCAGTGAAAGGGTCAGGCAAAGAAATAGTAGCTAATAAGGACTCTCTATGCTGTCTACAAGACTGAAATGTTTGTTGCTTTTGTTACACTGAGGTGACTTTTAGTAAGAGCTTGCCAAAAATTTATGGTGGTGCAACTGACTGTTTATTACGGATTACATCCAAATGCCAGTGGGAAGTAATACTATATTAGACAAGAAAAGGTCTTTGTTTCTCCACATTTGAAATTATACTTCAAAACCTGAAGAACTGAGGATCAGACTAAATTTCATCCTGTTACTCACTACGTAAGAGTTTTGTAACAGTAGCAAATGTCTGTAGGGTGAGTTCTGACAAGATAAATCTGCTCAGTCTTGCACAGAACTCTACACAGAAGTCTCCTTTTCTGGATTGCAATGATTGGGTCACAGCTCTGTGTCTAAACTGTGAGGATTGAATCCCATATGTCAGCCTGAATGCGCGGACATGGAAAAAATTGCACACTCAGTAAATGTATACAATAGATGGTACTAGAGGAGCTTATTCTCTGAACTCTGCTCTATCAGCCCAGTGAAATATGGGAAATTAAATGAAATATGGGAAATGCTGCTTTCCAATGCTTCCATACCTTGCGCTCTGCACCAGGTCACAGCTCATTAAGCTTCTGGCTTTCTAAAGTTGGTATCATAAGAAGCAAAATATTCTTGTGTTCGTACTCAAAGGAAAAAGTTCAGGTTAATAGCTGTGGGCAAGCAGGTGTTAGAAAAGGGCTAATGCACAACCTTGAGAAAGGATGCTATGTAATAACCCTTGTAAGACATTTGAAACTCTTGAGGGAAAGCAGACTGAGGTGTCTCATACATCCAAGCTGTTGGCGTGGGAACTCTGGCAGAGTACCTGGCTCTTGGCACATGCTGCTGGTAAAGTCAGGTAGGGCAGTGTGAGGAGCTGAGATGTTGCTCCTTAGCACTAAGGAGCAGCCCTGTGTGCTAAATAAAGGGGTCTATGATAATGCAGTGTCCTGAGCTGAAATATCTTCTCTTTGTCTTCCCTCTGTCCCCAGTGGTTCATTTGCATCAAAGCCTTCTCTTAGGATGATGCCAAATTCTAATTCCAACCAGAATGCTTCTGTTTTTCCTGGATAACAGTGCATTCAGGGTGTATAGTGAGCAGATGTGTGGAAGCACTGACCAGGCCACAACTTAAATCGCACAGAGCACATGTATTCATGGATTATGATCATTCCTCCAGTGATAAAACTGTTGAGTGCAGTATATAACTGTGCTCACATGTATGCAGATGCTTAAATATAGCTCAGGCAGTAAAGCAGATTTCCAGGTTCCTTGGTCTCAGGACTGTAACTAAGCCTGTACTATCTTTAGGATTTGATCTTTGGGTTGAAAGCTTTCTAGGAAGGAAAGAATATTATTGAAGATTTTGTACAGTATGTAGTACAGAGTCGTTAGTGGCCAGTCTGGCATTTTGTGAAATGCACAATTGCGATAATTCAAGAAAGCTTCTCTTTAAGTAGCACAACCACAGATAAAATTCTCTAACAGTTCTTGGAGAGGTAAGGGGAAAAACATAACATGTAAATGCATTAAAGAATAAAGCTCTGCATGCCATTTTCAGCCCAAACATATGTGATTGGCTACCCCTTATCCATGTACCTGTCAAGCATCAATAGGTGAGCTAGGGAGCTTGTTCAGCCTCTTCTCATACACAGGACTTGGCAAGGGTCTCATTTCTGACTTGCAGAGGGTATTTCCTTCCCTAAGACTGGGACTATGTACCCCCAAGCAGTGCTGAGCCTCCTGAACAACCTACTGCACGTTGTTCCCAAATGGCACAAGTGAGAAGGGGATTGCATTGAGATTTTAAAGCAATTTTCTTTTTCTGGACCCTGATTTGAAAATTCTGTTCTTCTCTCTTAAAACTAGTTTTGGTCATGTGATATCAATTTAACTAGAAAGTAATAAAATCAGTAACAGCTGTAAGTTCCATGACCACTGTTCCTACAGCCTCTTTTGTACCTTATTCAAAATGACTTGATATATATCTGGCTCTATCTTATTTCAGTTGTCTTTACATCCAGAGATTTAAAGCATTTGTGTGTGTATCTCTAGGCAGCAGATACATTTGAGTAATATTTTGAGACATTATATATGTTTCTGTGAGGTTATAATGAAGCTACTGTATATGTTTTTGATTTGAAGAACAGCTGCTTATCACTTACATTGATAAATCAAAAATACCTTCCCAATGCAGCTGAAAACTTGAAAATCTTTAATGTTCAGTGCTAAGGACCACTCCAGCCACAGTTCACCTGCCCCTTCTCTCTGCACGGCACCTGGTACAAGCACAGCTTGTCTGGTAACTACTTCAAGGCTGCAGTATTCAACCCCCTATTTCTGAAATAGGGATTATGTGTGCTTACCAGTCATACCTACCTTGCCTAGCAGCTTCCAATTATTTTAAGAACTCTGTCCTACTCTGGATTTTCATGAATCCTGCCCTGGGGCATGTGGAGAGGCTGGGGTCATCTCTTCAGGATAGTTCTGGCACCACTGTATTCCATGATAAACACTGGGATTGCCATATACTTTGGGTTTTCTGAAGCAGAGTATAATAATAATAATTTTTCAGATTAAAGGACTTTACTAAGTCACCTCTGTGCTAACAGAGAGTGCATCACCTTAAGAACAGAACCACAGTATTTTAAAGTATTTGTTGGGTCTTTCCTGACTAATTTCTGGGGAACTAAATATGAACAAATTATCTCAGATAATTCTCAGATAATAATTTGATTTGGTACTCAAGACATTGATCCACAAAAATCATGTAATTTCTGGCCTAAACTTTTTATTCTCTTTAGAATTTCTACAGAAAGGTTTCTGAGCACAGCCAAGCAGATAGCTGAATCCTCCTTAAACAGGAGAGATGAGGACACATAAACTGGAAAGAAATGAAGAAGCTCAGGAAGAAAGAGAAGGTAACTTGGGTCATGATGGTTGCTAGGCTGAATGCTTGCAGTACATGTGAATTCCTTCTCTCACCACTTTTTGAGGTCATTCAGCCAACCACATAAGCTGCCGAAGACAGTCTTGATGCATACGGGTTTCAGACCAGCTTTTTGAGGACATGTAAAAAGAAGAATGAGGAAAAAGGTTTGAATATTGTTAAAATATATATTCCTGCTGCTTTGATGAATGTAGAGGAAATGCAGTAAGAAGGTGAAGATGTGTTGAAATGAGGAGGAAAAAAGCGAGAAATGATAATGTCTTTCACAGTTTAGACCTCAAATATGATATAAGTAGTCCTCCACATCTGAGGGAGGATAGAAAGGCTTCTCTGTCTGAGCTATTACTCTGTCCCGTTCAATGAAACGAGAGTAAAAGCTTTCCCTGGTTGTTAACTGGTTAGCAGTAGCATCCCAAGGCAGCAGCTCCTTGCTTGGGCTGAAGTAATGGAAGTCTCTAAAGCATCTGTTACTGTGGGGTTTATTTCCCCACTTGCAGATTCTCATAATGGAGAAAAGCTCCTGAAGGGCAGACTCGGAGCTCAAGGCTTGTGTTGGCACAGAGAACTACTCAGCTCCAAAGCAGAAATCCCAGCTTCATACAGGATTTGTGTAAAGCCAGTGCCACATCTGCTGGGAACAGCAAGGGCTTGGGCTCTAGTTGTTTCTGCGGTTTTCTGAATCCATAGAAGAAATGAGTGTGTTCTCAGATTTTCCTTCTCTCAAAAGCAAATCCCTCTGCTGTGGTGAGGAAGGAATGGAGGTTAGAGGCAAAGATGAAGGAGCCTTTCATTCAACAGAGAAGACTTTGTTGATGTACAACACATACCTGGTGAATTAGCTGCTGAGACCTCTCCTGACTCACTTTGAACAGGGGCCCTTGTTACAGAACCTGTTCTCCATCTCTCATCTCCCATGCGCTGAGCAGCTTGGCTTGTTCTCGTAAGTGCTTACGCATGACAGAGGATTACTTGCTCCGTCTAAGAGATGAGGCCTTCTTCATGCTGTTATTTAAAGTTTAAAGAAAAGTGGAGTGTCTTAAAAAGGTAATTAAAGAAGACCCAACAGCAACCTAAACTCTTCTTTAATATCTTTAGTTTCACTTCCACATGCTGTGTATCTTGTTCTACCAGTTTCAGTGCTCTTGCAAAATAGTTGCACAATGGCTTCCTTTTAGCAACCAGCAGAATTAAACTTGAGCTCACCTAATTGGATGTACCTTTTCTAAGATGTGCTGAATTTCCAATAAACTCTGCAGACCCTCTTTTACCTTGTGCCCTTTCATTGCTACAACTTTTGGGATAAATACCCAAGGACATCCTCATATACAGCTCCCAGAGAGACATGGGAGCTGGTTGCAGCATGAAAATACCAACTCATCCCTTATCCAATTACCTTTTTTACACCTGACTCTGCACATTGGCTATTTAGGAAAAGATTTAGGCTTTTACCAGAGTTTAGATCCAAGTGTTTATAGTAGTATTAAAAAACCTACCACTGTGAATTGTTCCTAAAAGCTAAGGCTGTTTTAAAGACCAGTGTCTGACTGAGAATCTCCCTTCAAATAAAAACATGTTTGTGCCAGTTTGCTGCAATGAGGGCACAACAAACTATTTTGGAATTATTTGTCCTTCAGTGATTCTGCTGGAAATGTTTATGTCCCTTATGATCCTCTCCTACCACAATGTGGAATAATTTCCATGCTGCACGATGACCAGGACTTTTGGGTTTTTTCCCCCATGCCTGAAAGTTGACATTTAGCTAACATTTTAACTGGGTTTTTTTTTAGAAATCCTGGTCATCAAAAATGTTTGCCAAAATGTGGCCTGAATGCAGGTGGGGAAAACTCCATGCAGATTATCAGCTACACTTGTGTTACTCCCTTATTTGAGCTCTTTCTCCCCTTACAAGCCAGACTTTGCCTAGCAGCCTTCAACAACATGGTGTTTGTCAAGGACAGTGATGATCAGTGGCTGTGGCTATGTTTAACTGAGGATGCAAGACCGTTAAGCTATTTAAGAAGTTCTTTCCACAATGACTACATTTTAGAAAGTACCACCTGGAAGGAGTGTACTGAGCTTAGTGGGGACTTTTTATCCCCATTAATTTGTAAAACAAACTGACTACTAAAAGATTAGAACCCATCCCTGCCTTTGTACTTTCCATTTGACTCCCTCCTGGTGATGAAACAACAGCTACTCACAGGTGAATAACTGAGGGCCCCAAGAGAGAAACTTGTTAGATTTTTAATAATGTGTCACCCATATTTATAATTCTGTGAAGTTGAGCTGAGTGAGCCAAAGAATATACAATGTTACATCAGAGCCTTTGATCCAAATCCCCTCCACTGTGGAAAGACTACATGCTCATGCTGCACAAATCTCCCCAAACTCAACAAAAATATGTGTGAGATTGTCTGTGCTGCACAGGAGAACAATTGCTGCCAGGTAGCTTCAGCTGCTCTTCAGTGGGAGCAGCTCTGTGATGGGAGGCTGACAAACAGCCAGTGTCCATGGGATGTGTACAAAGGCAATCATGGACTGATCTGATGCTTTCTGGGACTTTGAGAGCAACACCCAGGCAGGTGCATTTGTTGCTGGAAGTGCTGAGGCTACAAACTGCTCCCTGCTGTGTGGTAGCTGTGAGTCTCCTGGGTCTTATCAGCAGCTCACACCACACAGAGACCTCCTGCCTGACAGAGATTCTCAGCTGCAAGAGGCTGCCTCACAGCTGTGTTTTCTTCACCTTGTGCTTCTTTGACAAGAAGGATGGGCTGTACAGATGGTAAATTAGTTTTCCAAGCTAAATGAAAACTGTAATTTCAAGCTTGCTTGCCTGGGCACTTCTCACAGCTTTCCAGTTTACAGGGAGAGTGGCAGGGTGCTCATCAGGTAGGGAAATAGTTTGGTCATCCCACAAGGAGGTGAGGTGACTGTTCCAGGTAGTGCAGTGGCTCAACAGCAGGGATCCTCACTGCTGGACTCTACTCAGGTGACAGAGCCACACAATTTAACCCCCAATCAGTTTGTTGTGCTACTACAGTGTTCCCAGACTGCCACAAGCCCAGTTCCAGTGAAATCAGACCACTTGGCCCCACAAATTTCTTTTTCACCATGCTAGCATGAGCTTCCCTCCTCACTTCTCATGAGAGTATCTATGCCACGAGTCTCTCACTCTACTCTTCATGTAGTTATTCTATATTGTTCAAGTTGATGCAAGAGTATTTTATATGATTACTATGTCTCTTCTGACAAAGGAATTAGGCCCAGCCTTCCTAAAAAGGTGCCAGTTTCAAAGCATAACGACCATCTTAGAAGGGAGACAAGCCTTGGGAACCACATCAGGTAGCCCTTTTCCCTCTGGGTCTGAGTTAGTCACACATCCAAGCTCACAGTCCTGTCTGGACATAACCCACCCAGCTGCATGGTCTCCAAGCCTCCAGTACTACTGTCCATGAGAAAAGAAAAAATCATAAAGTGTAAATGTTTGAGTCACAAACAAAGGGTGGGTGAGTAGGATTAGGTGAGGCCGTGCTGACTAACCCACCCCAGCAACAGGCAAGTATTGCTCCCAATTTGTCCTGAAGGAAATGGAAATGGATCTGCCTTGTGTTAAAGCTCAAGGTGGTGTTGAAAGGTGCAGAAACATCCTAACTCTGATCCTGGGCCACTCTGCCACAATGGTATCCCAGGACTGGATCTGTCTGGATTTAGACAAAGATATCACAAAATCAGCGATAAAAAGCAAACAAGGAATATATCATTGTTGCTGTTGCATCTGACAGCGAAATCCCTTTAGGCAGAAGCAATTTATGTGTGGCCCAAAATGACTCATTAGGAGCTGTTTCAAACAATTGGTGTCTTCATATTGAAAAGGCAAGTCCTGATGAAACTGGCAAGGACACAATTTCAGATTACTTTATACTCTGCTTTATAAAGCTGTATGCAGGGTTAATGACAGTTTAGTACTAATTGTGTATCTCTGGCAATTTGCAGAGAGACATTTATCTGACTAAAACCTTGTTCCCACTTTTAACATTTCTAGTTCTTGAACAACAAAACAACTGGAAATGAGAGCACTGCTTTCTCAAATGACTTTATCTGGGCTTTCAGGGTATGATACAATTAAGTATTTAATTGTGAGGCCCTGTATGGACAGTGTAAAATTTACGTATCCCCAACTACAGTGCAGCTTCCCCCAGACTAGAGTGTGATGGCTGTCTGCTAGCAAGCAGCAGTGCCAAAATAACTCCTTGGAGTAGCAGGCTGGCACGGGGCTGGGAGGAAACAAGATGGTCAGGGCACCTTTAGCAGTAAAGCAGCTTACCTGTTCAGTCACGCTGACAAACAGATGCAGAAATACAAAACTGTGGCTTCTTATCACAAGCAACATGTGTGAGCAGGGTCTGAGACCTGGCTGCTTTGAATTTCCAGGAATTAGCTGGTAATACATTAGCTGTGTTAAGATAAACTCCTGTGTTGGCAAGGCCTGCTGTTAACTCTCCTTTGTGTGTGTGTGTGCTGAGATACAGATAACTCTGAAGAAAGAGCACTTGGTGCTGTAAGTTCTGGTCTCAGCTTCAGCAAGATAAAGACAATTCTTATGCAGCAGTTGTTCAGTGAAGGCCACTTGTTCAGTGCAAGGAAAAAATGCTTGATAAATTTCATTTTTCATTTACAATGGCTTTAAATGCCCTTGAGTAGGAACATGGATTTTAAATTCTGACTATTATTTAAATTATTTGTAAAATTCCAACTGACTTCCGTCTGATTAAAATGACAATTTGAATTTACAAATATCCAAGAGGCTTTCTTCAGGGCAGGGAAAAGTAATTTCCAGGAGGATTCAATAAACGCACAATGACATCCGCTTATTTTGTTCTCTGCTTATTTTTAATGACTGGTGTGGTTTGGTCTTTTTGCACTTCACTCTCCTACTGATTACCAGCTGGACTATTCATCCCTATGCACTAGCACAGCTGGACTGTCAGTGGGAAGAGAGAAAAGGCCCTGGGAGCATCCCTTCTCCTGGAGGTTTTAGTGCCCAGACATGGGTTGAGCTAGAGCTACTCCTCAGATTTTCTTTTTTTTTTTTTTTTTTTTTTTTTTTTTTTTAGCTACAATTAGAGGACACCCCCAATTTACACCCAAGTAAATGTGCTTGTATTTCATGTGCTTGTAGGTTTTCAAAAGCCTAAACTTGGCATGCTGAATAGTTCAACCTATTTGACCAGACTGACCCCCAACTTTGGTTTGTACCCTCTTCTGGGCAAACCTTTGCTTAAGCTTCAGTTCCTCCAGACACAGAGTTTTCCATGAACTTGTCTTTTCCCAAAGAGCTATAGTCAAATACTGGTAATATGCATAGATAACTTTCCTTAAACCTGGTGTTTCAGCACATGGCACCGGGAGAGCACTTTGTGGCATTTGTGTGCAAGACAAGAGATGGTGCTGTGTTTGGGAACAGTTTGACTCTCTGGACTTGTGGTTTGCAAGGAAGTTTGGTTTGGGGCCTCTTCCCACAATTTTCTCAAATCTGTTATTTTTAAAATGCTGCATGCTTTTCTTTTTGTGCAACCACATTTTGCCAAGGAAGGCAGACCATTTTTCCACAGCCTCAGACTGAGAGTGGACAGAACCTCTGGGGCTTGGGATGGGAAGCAGCCTCATGAGAGCTGGTACTGGTATTGATTAGAACTCAGAGAGCTCAGAGGGTTTCCCAGAGTTAGCCCAAGGAGCAGTCCAGAGCAAGACTTTTACTAATGGATTTCTTAATGACTTCCTGGGTGCCACCAGATCCTCTAAGCAAGACAATGAGAATTGGGCACCTAGAAGAGGACTCTGGCAGTGACAGAAAAAAGAAAGACAAATAAGAGTGGAGGTTTTTGAAACATGTTTTCCCTGGGGGAACTCTGGCACAGTTGTACACTCAGATGGCAGCTGCATATGCCTGTGTGTGGTGGGCTCGATTCCCTGCCAGGTCACATTGAGGCATGATGTAAGTTTTGCTACCTTGCTTCTCCCCAGTTCCTACTCGAGGACCTTCCCCTGCCTTGCTCCTCTTGTGGGGATAACAAGCCTTGGCATGCAGGGCCAGGTGCCAGACTCAGGAGTTGCCCAAAATTTTGTTGCATTTGAAGAATGCCACATTTGGGATCTCCAGCTCCGTTTTTTAAAGCACTCTTGATGTTTCAGTTCATCTTGTGCTGTTGTTTGACACTGCTGAGAAATTAGACCTTGCTGTTCATTTACACATGTATGTCTACATACGGATGAGATGAGAGTAAATCCTGAAGGGAACTATCTCCTTCCTCATTTCCACCAGAGATTGCTATGGGTCCCAAGGACTGCCTTTCCAACAGAAGCCTTTAAAGAAAAACATCTTCAAAAGCAACAGACATGTAAAACCCTCTAACTTTAGCCTGGAGAGAAAGAGGCTCCCAGGGGACCTTCTTGCTCTCTGCAAACAACCTGAAGAGAGGTTGTAACCAGGTGGAGGTTGGTTTCTTCTCTCGAGTAAGAAGTGAGAGGATGAGAGGGAATGGCCCTGTGTTGTGCCAGGGGAAGTCTAGGTTGGATACTGGGGAAAATTTCTTCCCTGAAAGGGTGGTCAGGCATTGGAACAGGCTGCTCAGGAAAGTGATGAAATCACCATCCCTGGAAGTGTTCAAAAGGCACATGGATGTGGCATTTTGTGATTCAGTGGTGCTGGTTTAACAGCTGGACTCGGTGACCTTAGAAGTGTTTTCCAACCTTAATGATCCTATGATTTTACTCTGCATTTTTGTTGCTTGTAAGAGGAAAATTTCTCCTGCAATTCCCAAGATCTGCTGCAAGCACCTCATCCCACAGTCGCCCCCACAGAACTCCTGCCACAGCCTGAGAGCACCAGGTTGGCATTGAAGGTGTTTTGCAATGGCTCAGCAGCCTTGTAAAGATCTGAAGGTAGTGACGACAGATGAGAGCAGCAGGGAAAGTGCTGAGAGCCCAGCTCAGAGCAAAGATAAACACTCTCCCGGGCCGCAGATCCTGGCACCGGCGGGGGCCCTGGGCTGCTCCCTGCAAATGTTCGGGTCTCCTCAGGCCTCTGTTAAACCCTGACCGCTGCGGGCTGCCCTGATAAAACCCGATGTACCTCTGCCGAGGTGACTCCATTCACTCCCGTTCCCGAGCCCCGTGTTCCCGTGGCATGGCAGCCCAGCTCTGGAGGTTTCTGTCCAGGGCACAGGCCGAGGACAGGCCGGGGACAGGGCGGATGTCGCCGTGTGCCGTAGCTCCGCGCCCCGCAGGTGCGGCGACAGGGCGACCATGGCCGAGGGGCCGGCGCCACCTCCTGGGCACGGCTGAGGGGCACAGCCCGGCTGGGAAATACCCGCACCGCGGCTGCCAGGGCACATCCGAGGGCAGCCGATGGTCGAGGAACAACCAGATTCCCTCAGCCTGGGAGCCCGGCCGGCCTGCCAGCAGCTTGGAAGAGAGGGGGAACTCAGAAAAGCCCTCAATGTTGTTCTGTGTTTTGTATCTGTGCTCCCTTCCCCTTCCTCACTTGGTAACGTGGGCTTTTGTCCCTTCCAGTCTGGTGTTTCTCAGCCCGCTCAGGTTGGGGCAGACAGCCCAGCGTGGTCGCAGGTGCTTTTCCAGCCACGGAAGAAGGCGCTGAGGGCCGAGTGCCGGCTCTGGCGTGGGAGGGCTGCGCACCGGCCAGCCTGTGCCATGCAGGCCTCGTGAGCGCGGGAGTCCTTGGACTTGTTCTGCCCAGCCGAATGCTAACTGTGAGGACACACGAAAGAAGACGTACCAATCTCATGGGTGTCGGGAAGCCACGGGAAGGGTGGTTTTCCTGGGCGAAGGTGGAGGATGTGCGGCGCCAGCACACCGCCCCGTCAGACACGCGTTCTGAGGGCTGGGTAAGTACCCGACCCTGCCCCGAGCGGGAGGCAGAGCAGGCAGGGCCGCACTCTCCCTGCTCCCTGTTTGCAGGCAGGATTGGGCTTGGCCAGGCAGGTCAGAGCTTGGGACTGGAGGGACCTGCGCCTGTGTGTGTGCAGTCATGCCCTCAGAGTCTGTGGAGGTGTTCAGTAGGGATCTTGTTTGCACTTAAGAGCCTTCCGAATTCAGTGGCTCTCAAGGAGGAGGGCGTAACGCTCAGTCATTGCTAAGCATTGACTGAAGGTGGGGTTCTGGGGACCGGGATTTAGCAATCATGCTGAGTTTTCACAGAGCTGTAGGACTTACGAAGAGGCATGGGGCACTGCATCCTTGTTCCCTCAGTTTACTCGTGGTCAGCCTCAAAAGGTTTTCGTGGTTGTTATCTGATGGATCAAAAAGAAATCCCATCAGTACATCCTTGCCCTGATAACTGCTACTCTGCCTGGAAGGAGATGGTCCTCAATGAGCAAGGCAACCAAGTAATCAGTGAGAAATGGGAGATTTACACAAGTGAATTGCATTTCTTGGCTAATATACACTGGCCAAGAAAGTCTGCCCTAGATAAGCTTTGGGTATGCTACTGTGGGAATGCGTAATGAATATCATGGAGTCACTGCCTCTGTGCCTTTGGAAGAGACTGGCACTTTCCATCCCACCCCTCTGCCATCTTCCAGGACTGCAAACCCTCTGCTCCAATGCCTGTCTCTCACTAGGTGTGGGGATGACATCTTGCACAATGCAGTTGTTGTATCTGGTGCTTTTAGGCACCAGAGAGCATTTCTGCTGATGACTATTCCTCGCAGGAACCCCTGTGGTGGTGCTTCTGTTGAAAAACAGGAAACTGTAGAAATGTATCTCTTCCTCCCTAGGGTGTTTTGTGGTTCAAGCAATGCAATGCAAGGGACCACTTTTGTCCTGCCATTAGCTTGGTGTGACTGTAGGCAAGTAATTTCTTCTCTCTGGGGTAACTTCATGTCTCTGAAAGTCTGAGAAGCCTGTTTCTGACATGAAAAATTGGGTCTGCTACTTGTGTAGCAGTAAAGGAGTGTTTTGTTCTTGTTCAGTTGTCTTTTATTATTTACCCCATCAAAGAAGAAAGTGGCGGAGGTGATTAGCATAGAGGGAAATGCCTTTTGAGGGATATGAATTCACAGAAAAATACAGTTTTGCAAAATAAAATTATTTGTGAGTCTGGGTTGAGTTCAGTGAATTGTTTTGGGCAAAAAAATGAAGACAGAGAATGCTTTTCAAGGAAGAGTTTTTCTGACAGCCTCAGAATAAAATGTGATACATTTCGTGGAAAGTGATGTTTGTTTAAATCACTACAATTTCTAGGATGGAAAATGGGACCTGTAATGTGGCCCAGAGGAGGGGAGGGTTCAGAATTGACTGAAAAAGCCTGAAAAAAAGCCTTGAACTCTCTGAGGTCAGACTAATTTATGGGTTATGATAATTTCTTTCCTCAGCCATCATTCAAAGCTCCATGTCCTCATCCTGATAAACCTGGACTGATTAGAGGACTCCCTGACACTTTTCTTACTTTAGATTTAGAGTTACTTTAGCAGCAGTTGCTGCTGCTCCCACCTGCAGGAAGAATTTGGCTTGCACCTCAGTGAAGACCACAGTGGAGTGATAGCAATTTCCAAAGAACAATTTGAAAATGATGACTTTAACCTGCAGATGGGTTTTAGGAAATGGAGCAAGCCCTCAGAAGGGGCTGCCTTCCTTTCCTCATTGAGGAGGAAGTGCTCAGCATCATCCTCTACACACCTCTGACACACAGCTTTGTGTAACTCCACGACTCTGGGAGGGAGCCCTGCTTGCTGAGATGAACAGTGCCAGACTCAAGCTGTTTTTAGTTGTGTTGTGTCCCTGCTGTGTTCTAATCTGTTTGAACTGCAGATAGATTGTCTCATGGGAAAAAGCTCCTGACAGACAAACCCCATCTATCTGTTAGTTTGGTAATGAGCCCTAAAGCGCTGGAGGACAAGGGAGAAACTGCTGCAGCTATGTCCCAAGATTTGGTGGTGACTGTGAGGTCTTTATGTTGGGAAGCACTGCTGCCTTTTTTTTTTGCCTTGAAACTGAGGGACTGGACTTGGTGACTATAGTTGTTTGTGTTTGAATGTGCTAATGGGGAAATCGAGGAGTCCTTCTGTAAGGACTTGATTAGTAAGGGTCAGGAGTGATAACATATCTGGAAGACGTGTATAACATCATCTTAAAAGCCTGACTTATCCGTGAAATGTGGATGTCAATGAAGGAGCATTCTGTCGTACGTGCTGGATGGCATCCTGTGTGTCCCTGATGCTGCAGTGACTCGGGATGAGCTCTGCAGGTAGGACAGCCCGTGAGTGACACCACTGCTGCAGTGGGCAGACGCGGAGCACACGCCAGTCCCTGGGCTGGCCAGGCAGTGGCACTGAAAGCCAAGCTAAACCCAAGCCCCGGCAAGGTGTGTGCTGGTACACGGGAGGTGCAGGGCAGGCTCTCTTGTGCCGACAGGGTGGAGCGGGGAGATGGAAGGAGCGTCAGCTGCAGTGTGCAGAGCACAGGGAACGTTCTCCGTCCCTTGCCATTTGGCAGTTTGGTCTGTTAGCCCAAGTGCTCGCAGTGTGCTTCTGCACTCCCAGCTGGCTTCCTGGGGCTGTAATTCACCGGGGCTGTCACCAGAGGAAAGCGAGGGTCTTTGTTGCTTGCTCAGTTTGCCCTGCAGAATGACAGAGACTTCAGCTTTCCCTTCTGCAAGAGAGGTGTATTTTCAGCCTTCTTTTTAGTCTGTCTCATCTGTCTCATAAATGAGATGCTGACTTGGCTCTTGGGTGTATCTGCAGAGTGCCTGGGTGCAAAGAGAAGCTGGAGGCAGAAGTGTTAAAAGCACATGAAAAGAAGAGAGTGTCTGCATGGCAAAGGTTCTCACTGTAGCTAGTGACAAAGACAGAGATTTCCTATTGATTTTCTAAATTGCAGAGTAGGCACAATGCAACAAATGATTTTGAGCTGTTGTACTTGAAATGGCTGAAAATATTTTGATGAAATAATTTTGTTCAGAAAATACTTCTCAAAAGAGGGGTGGTTTTGATTAAACTTTACTTGGATCAAGGAGAGAGAGAGAAATGATTGCACACTCTATTGCAGTGCAGAGCATGGGAGTTAACAGGACAGCAGGAGCTGAGAGAGAATGCTGAAGATGAGTTTAGATGAATGTATCCCAACTTTGTGTACCAGGCTGGGTTTTTTGGGTCAAGTTTTCATTGATTCATCGTATTGAAGCAGTTCCACTTTGTAGAAGAGAAATACTCACTAGCCCTGAGGAAGCTGGGTTCAAGTCACTGGTTGAAGCTGTGATGTTTATGCAGAGTGAAGAAGCTCCAGCAGCAGAGATGGTGTCATGCCCGGTAGCCTGCTTGGAGGATACCTGCTGAAAAGTCAATCCGGACTTGCAGAGTCTCACCCTTGCCCAGCTGATAGCCCCTCACCACTGGGGTACACATTAATTTCTTTCAGAAAGGATTTGAGAGTCTTTGTTTTTATTTTGAAATGGGATTTTTCAAAGTTGCAAAAATCTCTGTTGGGTTGCTAACCCATTTTCTGCCCGATACTTGTTTCAGTAGAACAGCCACGGGAGTGAAAGGCAGGATTTACTGTGTAGTGTGTTCATATTTGTGCAGTATCTAATGGAATAGGACAATTAAACTTCAACTCAATAGGTTTCTCTGGTTTCCAGATAAATTCTAAATTGGGAACATTGCCCAGAAGGCCTGCTAGAAATCTTTGAAAATACATGAATATAAGTTTCCTTTCAAACCGTGTTAGGTATTATCAGTGAAATAACCAGCTGAGCACAGAGCAACCTGAACCCCTGACCTCCTCAAATTAAAAAGTCTTTCTGGGTGAATCTGAATTAAAATAACCCCACTGGATGGACAGGCTCCCTTTTTGCTTTGGCTTTGCAGATCAAACACTGTGAAAACAAACAATCGCTCCAACCTTGTGCCCTGTTTCAGAGCACCATCTGCCTTGTTCTTGTACAATATCTTTCTCACTGGTACTACAACTATCCCCCTCCCATGTGTAGGGACAGAAGGGGTGATGGGCCAGTGCAGATGTACTGTGGATTGCCAGCTGACTCCAGTGGTAGATCACTTAGTGCCCCAGACTCTCCGAACGCATGTGCAGTGTTGTTCAGGTTGTTCTTACTGCAATGTGGGATTACCATCTGCCCACCCACCTCTGGTTGCCTTTAAGTGCTCTTCTTTCCTCAAAGTGTCTTTAAGGAATGCAGTTACTGCAACTTGACATCCTCTGATTTTCCAGCCTCTGAACAAGAAATCGATTTTAGCTGATGTGTTTGGCCTGTAAATGAGCAGAGCAATCACAGAGGCTTCAGTTAGCAGAGGTCTGTACTCTGCATCTACCACATCTGCAGCAGTGAGGGACTGTGGTGTGCAAACAGACCTCAAAGAAGCCTCCTCTGGCCTGTGATGTCCTGTGACTTTGTGTAAGCAGCATGTGGAGAGTCCCTGAGATAGGAAGGGATGGAACCAAAGGGACTCAATCTGTCCTAAAATACAAGCCAAACCTGCTTGGGATGCAGAATGCAATTTTCCTTTCCACGCCGCTTGCCAGGTGGGAAGGTTCAAGCAAAAACCTCAGCTCCTGGCAGTCCCAGCCTGGCTGCCCATGCCTTACATCAGCATTCCCGTCACCTAACAGGTATATTGCTTTCCTCCTCTGCTGTCTGCCTCTGATTGATGCTGTCATTTGTGTATTGAGACAACCAGAGCTTATAAATCCTTCCAAATACCCTGTTATTAAAAAGGGATCTCACCTTCATCTTCAGGGTGGTGAGAAGGGCTCATTATGCTTCTGTTTGTTAGCTGTGCTTGTGCAGGCAGTGTCTCTTGAGGCCGGAGATAGCGCTTGGGTGTGTGGTGTAATGCAGTCAGCGAGTAGTTGTGTGTGTCAAAAGGCAGCTTGAGGGCAGGCAGAGGTTTCAAAGGCAGCAGCCTGCAGAAATTGAGATATTTGTGCCTGCACTGTCAGGGCTGGCAGTGTGGAGACAGGTATTTGTGACTTCTGAGCGACTGCTCACTCCAGAGCAGTTCAGAGTGATGGCACCAGCCCAAGGACCCTTTGTTGTTGTTCCTTTCCTGTGGCTGAGGGTGAAGATGGGTGTAAAACCAGATGCCCGACTTAGCAAGTGCTGAGTCTGCCCCACAGAGCCTGTTTGCAGGGCCAGAAACAGCCAGGATGAGGAAGGCAGGAGCTGTTCTGAACCACTGAGAAGCTCCTCATCCTGCTCCCTCCTGCGTCATAGGGGCTTTGCTTCCTTAGGGGAGGGCAGGTGTGGACCAGCCACACACCAAACCTCACTTACAGGCTGGATATTTATGAGAAGAATCATCCACGAACAGATTTAGCAGTACTGACTGTCTACTTCGTGTCACCTCCAAAAAACCCATAAAGCTGAGGAAAATGTCTATCTCTGTGCCCAGGTGGATTGAGTTTTCCTGCATTCTGAAGATTTCTTCCCCATTTTTTATTATTTTGCCTCAGGCAGAAGGGTCTGTTTTAGGGCCAGTTCAATATCTGTCATAACTTTGTCAGGCTGACACATCAGTATGGTGCCAATCATGGTTATAGAGACCCTGGGACTACTTCATCACAGCACCTTCACTCCAAGGCTCCTTTTAATCTTTCCTAATAAAATTTAAATGACAGTAGTTGTTCCAGTCATGAACCAAGAAAAACCTTTTGTATTATTTCCACCTTTTTTTTTCCTAGTGTTGGGTTCTCTGTTTTATAGTGAGTAATTTATATGAGAACTAATATCTTCCAGAGATGGCTGTGTGAGTCTGAAACAAGTGGCACCTCTTTTTAGTAACTCCCTTCTCAGCAGACAGAATTTTTCCAGAAAGATATGGAAAATTGTATAGTTGGGCCTTTGCTGTCTTCATCATAATCCAGACTGAGGTTCCTGAGGCTTATGGGTGGTTTTGACCAGGAGCTGTTATTGAGCTTGGATAGATATTTGCTGCAGATTTTTCTAATCAGCCATGAGGGATCTGACTCACTGGTGATGCTGAGGTCCCACATTAGATGTTAGTCCCACATTAGATGTTAGTCCCACATTAGATGAGGTGAGCCAATTGTCCTCAAGTGCTTCCACTTTTCTCCTCTCCCCGGTGGAAGATGGCAGAAGGAGAAACTTCACAAAACTGCACAACCTTTTCTCTTTAAACATGAGAGGCATTAAATGGCCTTCCCCACTGAGAAATGGGCCTGGCACCTGGAAGGAGAGGTAGAGTGGTTTTTAGCAGATTTTTGGGTCTTGCAGGCTGCACAGTTCACAGACATGTACCAGCCCCTGAGGAAAAAAAAAAAATGGCACTAAAAGTCAAGCCACAGAAGACAGTCTCAGACTTCCTAAAGTACAAGGGGTCAGGGAGGTGTTTGGAAATCCTGTGGCTTGAACCTCTGTTTGAGTTGTTTCTAGCACAGTGGGATTGGAGCAATAATTTGGATTATGCCCATGTCTTTTGCTTATTTTTCATTTAACCTGCTGGTGGCCTATGTCTTGTATTGCTTTTCAGATCCATTGAGAGTAACTGCTCATGACTGCATTAGTGGGAATGGATGTTTATGACTGATCCCTTGGTGGTTGCAAAACCCATCATTCTTCGTCAAAACATAACACTTGGTGTGGCTCAAGTAAGTGGGGTTTTTTATGGTCTGTTCCTCAATCTGTTTCCAGCAGAAAGCTGGAGAATGACCAGAATCACTGAAGCTCTCAGAGTCTTGGTGGGAAGGAGGAGAGATGCTGGTGTGTGGGGGGATGTCATTCTGGTGGGGTGGATGCTGTCCCAGTCCAAACACCCCATGAGCGATGAGCTCATGTGCTGGGGTTGTGTGCTATGGGACGGGAAGTGCAGGGTTGCTGGGCCAGATTCCAAGCATTGCTGTGTTCCCTTCATGTCATTCATAGGTCATGAAGCTGGAGGGAAGGCAGGAGACTACACTGGTAATGTGAAATCCAAGTGCTGTGGCAAAGAAGTGGGAGTTGGGGACTGATGTCATTACTCATTTCTCTTAAACTCTCATCCAGTGAATTTTCACTGGTCTGATATGGGGAGGACCTGCTCCAGGTCCTGAACCAGCATAGGCCTCCTCTTTGACATCAAGAGTTTTTCTTCCTTTCTTTTAGCAATTGGCCTAGTCTCACATGTAAAGAAAATGTCAGTGAATTTAATCAAGGTATCTTCTGTCTCCTTTCCGTGTGCACATCAGGGAAGGTGATATCTGGGGCCTTATTAATACTGCAGCAATAAAATGCCACTGACTCTGTGGCACAATCAGGCCTTGATTACATGTGTATGATAGAGATCAGACTGGGACCCTCAGACTTCAGTATCAAAGGCCTGCAGAGTTGGATTACAATTTCCTTCCTGGTGATGGAAATGAATTCCTGGGGGGAAATGAGTTGTTTGGTCTCATCTGAATTCTTTCTGAAGTAGTGTTGCCTTCAGAAACTCTAACTGGCAGCCAGTGCCTCTCTTCTTGGCAGTCTTAGCAGGAAAAACAAGGAATTAGAGATCTGGGAACAACATTTTTGGCATTTCTCAGCCACCCGTGTTATCTCATTTAGTTACAAGAGGGATTGCTACCAGGAACATCTGTGGTGTTTGGGTGGAGGATGAGAGAGCGTTTAGGAGACACACTGTGTGTCCCAACCTCTGGATTGAATCCCCAACAGTCTTTGAAGGAGATGATATCTTTTGTTTAAGTTTCCAACTTTTACTCAATATCCCTGTCCTTCCATCAGCTTACACCTTCCTGCATGACTGTTTGGTCCATGCCCACTGCCATCATTGTCCTCTTTCCAGCACTCCTTGCTTGAGATCTGACTCTTTAGCAACACTGCATGTTCTGAGAGACTTGACCTTCAAAGATTTCTGGCCAAACTGTACCTGTCTCAAGAGCTTGGATGTTACAAGGCATCATCAGCTCTTTCTCTCCTGAGTTTCTTCCAGTTGGCTCATTCAGAAAATGCTGCCTAGACTGGTATTTGCTTTGCAGTTTTCAGTACTGGGCACTTCTCAATTTTTAGAAGTTGTGGGGGAAAGTGAGCTAAGCTCATATGTCTAAGGGATCCTAATGTGAAAGTAGGTATCCTGATCCTTTGGCCTGTAGAAATTATTTTTGTAGTAAGATGGGAGTTCTGGCTGTTAATTTTGCAGGAGATGACTGTGAAGACTGTGTACATGGGTGCCTGATGGCTGGACAGGCCTTGGCTGCTTGTTCCCTTGTATGTCAGTGGTTCTCACCTATTTCTTATTTCAATGGTGTTCTTGGCTACCATTTATCATCACTTCCCTACTGTAAGATTTTTATTTTTTTTTTTAATTATAGCAGAAACTAAGAAATTATGGGAAACTTGGCATAGTTTCTATTTTTCCTCTGTCAGGTATATGTTCTCCTATGGCATATATACCTGCCCCGTTCTAAACTGAAAATACTCCCCTAAGGGTTGTCTCTCCAGGGACCACCTTGTTCCCATTGAGGCAGAACCGAAGTCGCACATGTCATATGGATTTCTGGCAGCAGTCTGAGTAGTTCAGGGGCTGTTTTCAGGGTGGACGGGGACATTACTACTCATTTTTAAGAGCTCAAATCCTTTTGAGCTCAGTCTAACCCATATGAAGATTTTACAAGATGTATAGAGTCTGCTAGAGACTAAAGTCATGCAGAGACACTTTCTTGAGTCTGTTGCTTTTGATGGATCTCTAAAGGACATCATAAATGGTCAGTTTTGGAGTCTAACAGACCCCTAGGGGATAATGGAGGCTCAAGGAGATACAATAACTCAGGCAACACCTTTTAAACCCCTTTTTTCCCTCTTGCATTTTAAATCCTGTACCCCTGCACCTTTTTTTAATCAGGTGCAGTTTCTAGCAGAGAGCACACAGAATTCTGTTTATAGGAAACTTGGGTGTGAATTATTACCTGTGAAGCTTGCTCAGTCAAGGTAGTGGGTTATAATACTAATTAAGGCAAATGTCACAGCAAGAGCATGCTGACGTTGTCAGAATTAATGGCCCAGAGCATTACTACTTAGCACACCTTTTGAAGTTAATGGAATTGTATTAATTGGGATCTTGGAGGGACTGAGGGACACGGAGTACATCATTCCTGAGCAGCACCTCTGTTATTACATTAGAGCTGGAATAGCATCCAAGTTTCTTCTGCCTTTTGGACCCCTTTTGCACAACCATTTCACAAGTGGGTGGCTCTGACAAGGCCCAGGGGAAGGTTGTTTGGTTCTAGGGTAAGAGGTGAAAAAGTCTGTTCCTGCTGTGGTTGCAGAGAATCGCTCTGCCTCCAGAAACCACTGCTAAGGACTGCCAAAATGCCTCTGGCACAGTACTAAGGAACAGGGAGATGTGTTCAAAAATACTGTGTACCCTTGTTCCTCAGTCTGATTCTGCAAATTCATTGCCCCTCCACAATGAGCACAACCCAGGATGGTGGTGCAAGACACAGTGTCAGAGTGCTAAAACAAAAGTGTCTGACAGCAATTCTGAATTCTTTTGGATATTAGCCAGCTGTAGGAGCACTGAGACCAGCACAAGGCATGGTTCGACCTAATGCCAGCAAAATTCTAGTTTTGAAATAGAAAACAGCAAATCATGGAGGGCATTTGCTTTCTTTGCGGAAAAAAAAAGCCCGACGAGCTGATACTTATACAAAACCAAAACTCAAAAACTGTTAACATAGTGCTGTGAGCAGATGAGGAAAAAGAAAAAAAAAACCCAACGAATTTTCTACTGAGGATTTTGGTTCTAAAGAAGAATGTTCTCATTTTCATCCAAGTTTTCCACATGGGGGAAATAATTTTTAAGCATCTCTCATATAAAGTAATTAACCATAGATGAGAAATGGATGATTTCAGAAGAAAAGGAACACATGCTATCTTTAGATAATGGTATTAAATCCATTGTGCACTGGAATGGAAGTTTTTATGATACTGTAGATTTTCTGTGCCATTTTATCCTTCTTGAGTTTAGATTTTAAAGAAATTACTTAGCTATGATAAAACTTTTTTCTGTATTAACAGGAGCACAATTATTAATTGTCCTTTGCAATGTTACTGGTATGTAGGTTTGTGATTACTATTGACTAAATTTGTAGGGTTTCACATTCTCTCCTGGGGTAGCATAGGGGAAATGTTCATATTTGCTAGAAACGGTGATGATTTGATGTCAGCTCAGTCACCCATTGCATGGAAGCAGAAACAACAGTGTGGTTGAGCCAGTGCTGCTGAGATGGGAAGATCCCTCTCAGCTCCAAACTTGGAAGCTTGACTGCAGTATCTCTCCAGAGCTCATCCCATAAAGTGCTGGTCAGCTGAGCAGGAGCTGGAATATGTGAGCCCTAAATCTGTTGCAGGCTTCCTGCATGATGTTGGACACACCTCAGCCTCGCTGCTGGCTCTGCTGTGCAGCCTGTAACTGGCTGCAAGGGAGGGAAGGGTTTGCCAGCAAAAGCCCTTCTGCTTAGGGCAGTTTCTCTCAGGGTTGTTACTCTGACCTGAGCTGCAGAGCTGCTTTGCTCCCAAGTAAGCGCGAAGCGCTCCTGGCTGTTTAAATCTGTCGCAGTTTTGTTTGAACTAAAAGATTCCTCTGTTCCTCAGCGGAGTGTGTTGTAAAACAGTGACATTTGTTAAATGGAGAACACGCAGGGCAAGGACTCCATCAGCTCTGAGGAGACAGTGAGTAATGATCTCTTAATATCTGAGAGCTTTAAAGCTACTGTAATATTCTTCAAAGTCAGGGTGGGGTATTGGGGCCCCGCATAGCTCTCCTGTGTTCAGGGGCAGATCGCCACTGAGCACGCAGCCAGACACTGCTCTTCAGCATCATCTCTGCAGAGGGAAGCATTAGTTGCTGTGCAATGTGCATCACAGCCCAGACAGATTTATTATTTACTTGTGAGTGTTCCTGTAGCACCCATCACTCAGCTGGTTACCTGCGCCTGCCAGACATTGCTTTGCACTTGGAGTGCAAAGCCCTCTTCCCAACACAAATCAATGTGCTAAGCCTCAGTGCATTTGGGAAGGAGGCAAAAGTTGCACAGCTGTCACCACAAAAGGAGGAATGGAGGGGAGGGTCATGTCTGTGATTGAATAGAAACCTGTGGTACAGTTGGACGTGGGTCTTAGTGTTTTGTATCCCTCAGACTTGTGATGCCAGTGATCTCTATCTGGTGCCATGGCTTCATCTTACCGCTTAGACAAGGTCCTGGCTGTGCAGAGGTCAGCAGAAAAGACAGGGCAATAACTTCGTTTAGGCTGACTGTCTCTTCCCCTCTTGTGTCGATCTCTTGAGCTGTCCTGGGCACATGCAGAACCTGCAAATGCTCCCTTTCAACCACCATGACCTTTGCTGCCATGTACAGCACAAGGCTGAACTGATCCTCATCTGTCACAGGAAGATGCACATTTATGCTATTTGAAACTTGGCCAAATAACAACTAAGTGGTAATGAACTGTGTGTTTTTGGCTTCAGAGTCTCTGGGACAGAGGGATGGAAGCAGAGAGATGATTTATATCCTCAAGCCTGTTATTTACAAGCAGTCATGCTCCTCATCTTTCTGTAGACAAATGGAAAGAGTTGTAAATTTGCCGTATACAGTCCCTTGAGCTAATACTTATGGGAAATGTAATTTAAATATTCATTTGTCCTGGAGAACTGAGCCTGAACTGCACTGCCATGCAAAGAGGTACAAAACCCAGGAACAGGTGGATGCACTCCATACCATCCTTAGTACATAGAATTTGCTATCCATATAAACACAATAGAAGAAGCAAGAGGGAAATTAGGTCTCCTGAGTGGCAATTCACCTTATTAATCACTGCAACAGATGACTAGTTAAGGACTAATTAAGGGCTAACTAGGGGTCGGGAGAAATGAAGCAGCTACCAAATAGGCATTAGAGCATTGGGCGTTCATTCCTTAACAGATCACATAAACCTGAAAGTGTACTCCCTACTTTTAGTAAGCATGGGACTACTCACATTTTACAGTTAATCTGAAAAACAGTTATGCCTTGTTTCTAAAGAAAAATCTTGTGTGTATGTCTGTGGGAATACAAGCATTACGAGAGGTAAGTACAAAGTGTGTGTGTCAGGATCAGGCCTTAGAATTTTTGCACTTCTTCCTTTCTGGATACTTTTATGAGGACAGTTGTTCTGTTGAACTCACCCCATGCAGAAGCATTTGTTACAGCAGGAGTGGTGAGTTTTGTTTCCAAATAGTTTGGTGTTTTAATATCATCACTCCCCCATGCCTGTGCCTACCACTCACATCATGAGTTTAAGGAAGAGGTGAAATACAGCTATTTTGTGTACTTTGTCTGTTTTCCTTGCAAATCTTTCCATCTGAAATGGGGATTTTTGAGGGCTAATGTAAAAGTCAATAGATCCAGTTAAATGGATTGGATTTCCTTTTAATTCTAGTAATTGTACTGGCTTGACTGGAGATATTGCTGATTTATAGGGAATCGCCATTTGTGCCATGGACTTCTGTGAAGGAAGAAGCCAAGCCTCTGTAATACTTTATTGTCTCAGTTTCTCCTCTTCCACCTTCACAGTCTTGTTCCTTGCTGTGAGTGGAAAGAACCAAGTACAGTGAATGCCTAAGTGTCTGCTCTGGCTCATGGACAGAGCTAATGACAGGTCCTCAGAGTCCCAGCTAAAGACCCTGGCATGAGCCTTCTGGCTATCCTGCTTAAGGCTTCCACTCATATCTGAAGCACATCGTTTTTTCCTACTTGAATGTTATAATGAAGTATGGGGAGAAGACTTTTCCTATTTATGTGGGACTACATCAAAGTAATGTTACAAGTATGTTGCCAAATTCTTTTGTGCTCTGGATCTGCCATTCTTCTAGTGTGTACATGGATCACCCATGCCTTAGAGCTCAGCAGGGCGGGATGAAATGCCCTGTATTTTCCAGCACCGCTTTTGTGGCTATCTGCACTTATTTATTTCTCTTCCTCCCAGATATATTGTTTCTGTCATGGCATTGGGTCCTCCCTCACTGCAAAGAGGCAGAAAGAAAAAAACCACTTCATAACGTCCCTCATTTCATCACCTGCTGACTCCAGTTCAACCCTAACATTTTTACTGGAGTAATCATCTTGTTCACTCTCTGTCTGGTACAGGCTTGTCCACAGTGCATTATGCTTCCTGGGAGCCTCTCTGTGAGTCTGGTACTCAATTTCTCTTTCTGGTTCCTTAATAATCCTCCTAACTCACTTTGCCTCGTTTTTATAGGTCTTCTAGTCCCCTTGCAGGTAGTTCATATCTTTAATACAATTCTCTTTATTGCTTGTACTCCTTTTTACCTTCTGGCCTAAAAACATTGGCCTCTGATGCCTTGGGTTTTGCTCCCAGTCTAACTCCTGTAATTAGCACTGAGCTCACAAAAGGTGAAATAGTAATTTTACAGAGCTGCTCATGAACCTGTGCATGTGAGAGAGCATTCAGGGGCAGAGTCTGGATTTCTCTGCTCCCCAAACTCTCTGCCCTCCAAACTGTCTGCCCTGGATGCTCCAAAGGCCCTGCTGTTCCTTTCATTTTCTGTGGTCTTTTGTTATTTCAAGTACTAACTTAGACTCTTATTAGACCTGTTTGGCATTTACCAAAGTGGAGCTTGGCCTGCAGGTGTCTCCTGCTTGCAGATAAGAAAGATGCACCTCTAGTAGTACTAGGAGGGCTGTTATTTCTCATTTTTAGGCTTATATCTGCAGAAAGTCCAGTGCCAGGTCAGTGGATGCAGAGGGGTGGATTTGACTGGGTGCTCCAAGGCATGTGGAAATTAACATTGGTCTCTCTACATGGACTGTTTTCAAAATGTAGGTGTCTAAGATTGAAAAGAAATCTAAGGGTGTTCCAGTATTGCACTAAAGCTGGGAAGAACTCAGGGAATTCATGACTGATGGAAATGGATACTAGGATGTTTTTTAGATCAGGGTCTCTCAAAGTAAGAATAATCCTCACATTAGTTTGTTCTGCTTCACGGGTCCCTTTCATATTTGACGTTGTTGATTATACGTGCAATTCTTCAGATGGACTTGGGACCGCTAACAGAAAGGGAACAGGGATATCTCTACAGGCAACATGTTAAAAATGTGAAAATAAAAACCCTTTCTCCTTCACATTGCCAAGATAAAACCAAGTGCTCTCCATGTCCCTGACCTGTCACCCAAATTCCCATCCTGCTTTTTTGTCTGTGGCAGTTACAATAAGTGACCCAGCAGGATGACTTTCCACTGAAGGAAGGGCCTGATAGCTGAAATTCTATGAGGCTATTATTCAGAGCAGCAAAGATCTTGAGGAACAATTACATCTTTTCCTTAATGGCAAAAAACCTGTGTCATTATGACTTCATCTTCCTGGTGTGCAAAAGCTACAGATGTGCTTTTAAGGCCCTACAGGAGCTGGCATCTGCATAGCATGTCCTGTGCAAAGTATTTCTCCGCTTTGGCACTGCAACTTTGAAACACAAAAGCTTGCATTAAAGTGGGGAAGACCACAACCAAATAATACATAAGGGCAATACAGTGAAGTGTGTATGATTCTGGCACAACAACAAGAGGCAGTGAGGCTCTGGAGAGGAGAATGGTGCTGAGATCTCTGGGTTTCTTTTGTTCACAGAACCAAAATATGCCATGGAAACCTGTTTGCCTTTTTCCCTGGGTACCATTACAAAAATTAATAGATATAGACAAGAACACAATGTGTCAAATAAAGTATTAGAGAGACTGTTTCCTAAGAAGTTACAAGCAAAATTAATTTCAGTTGTCTGAGAAGCAAATGATATCCCAAGGCTACAGGGATGCATTTTGGATGGTTAGAATATGAAATGAGTGCTCCTGTCTCAGAGAGGGAGTATATGTGTGATTTTCTATTCTTGATTATTAACATGTATGTTTTCTTTGCCTTGCTGGAAGAGACAAAAACAGAAATGAGGAGTGTTTTAAGTAGTTCCCCGTGCTTGTATTTGTACAGGATTTGGCATGCAGCCTCCTGAATCTTCAAGGGCAGAGGTTCTTTCCTCTCCCTGCAAGTCATCTAATGATAGGCTGAGAAGACTTCATCTCTTCCCAAAGAAAGGGTTGAAGATGAGCAGGTAAATTGCCTGCCAGAAGAGTTGGTCTCCCTCCAGTGATTAGAAGAACTATCTCAGTGAGAGTGGGTCTCATTGGGTTAAACTACAGTTGTCACTTTTGTTTAGCTACAGGTATATGAGAGGTGTCCCACACCTATGGTCACACTTGCAGAGATATGTAGTGAGAGTTACCTGATTCCCTCTATCCTTAAACACTCTGGGAATTCTTTTATTCTGTAGAAAACAACAGAGTCCTGAAGGAAAAAAAGTACTTTCCAGTTTGAGCAGTTGAGGAATTAAATGATGAGATAAAATCCCATCATTCTGATTTCCCTGTTAGCTTCCATCTTCTGATATCAAGCATATTCTGACATCAGTCATGAGAACAACTACCTGTGGAGTTAATGCTGCACTATGCCTTGGAGCAGGGCACACCACCATTTCTGTGCTGTCTTTGTTTTGAGGATTCATAGGAATATTGAACCCGAGGTGCTGTCTGGGAGTAAAAACAAGACAGGCATCACAAGATGATCCTTTTGAAAGGATTTTTTTTTCCTTCTTGTTTTCCAAATAATCCATACTGTCTTCCATTCCCAATTCCTCATCAGTTTCAGAATATTTAATTAAAAGGTCATATCCATCTATGCCTGCTGCCCTAGATAGCTTCTTCCTCCACTTTAAAGAGAAGCTAAATTTCCCTAGTGAGTATAAATGGGGATCGTATTAGGCCAAAGTGGGTAGATACAGTTTCTGTGGAACACGTGGAGAAGGAAATCATATGTAGAAATCACATCTCCTGACAAGACTGCTCAGGCAAGACATTAGTCACAGGCTGGGAGTCAAATGGCTTCCTGAGTAACACCAGGAAACAGCAGTTTTCATCAAATGATGCATTGCAATATGATAGTTTGGGGCAAATTGCTTAGTGCATATGCATTTCAGCTTAACTCGCTGTGAAATAAGGACAACACAGTGTTCACTCATCCCAAAAAGTAAATACATAGGGTAATAAGTTTGCCAGATATTCATGCCCTGGAATGATTCATCAGAGTGTACTTGCACTGAAGCTTATGCACTGCTGCTTGATCTTGACAAACATATCATTTCATATGGAGATATCTGGAAGCATCTACTTAATCATCCTGGACTGGAGAGGTTTCACCAGTGTCCTGAGTGGGAGGTTCCATCCTGTTCGTGAGGAGTGCTCCTGCCCTCTGATACATGACAATGAAATTTCTGTACTTGAACATTCCAAATACCAGATGCACGTTTTTGATGTGTGCCCTTGTGCCCATACATGGGGAAAACAAAAGAGGCTTCATTCTCATACCCCTTAGGCAGAAGGTTATTAAAATGTGAAGTCCACAGTTAAAGCTGCAAAGCCAGTTTCATAACTCATGTAGTAATGTTCCCTCTATTTAATAAGGCTATTCGTTGATCTGCAGCAGCAGATTATACTTTTTGAGCATTTAAGTAATACTTCCACTTGGTTTCCAGTTTATGAAGCAATTTAGTATTTCCCTGGGCTCACTAGTGCTGACTGAACAGAACTTCTGGTGTTGGGCATTTAGTCAGCATAGAATCTTGATCAAAGCTATTGCTGTTTTGTGCACAATATGGGAGCGTTTGCTTTTAGATATTCCCCCTTTGCCCAGCTACCTCCAATGCCATTGGAGCATACCCAATTCTAGCAAACAAATCCAAAAGGAATGGATTAATCCAAGTGAGTTACATAGGCAGCCAACATCAGGAACACCTGACCTAAAGAGGTTATGGTGTTAGATTTCTAAAGCTGGCCTGACCTGGTCTCTTCAAAAGCACCAAAGGACCTGGTGTCTCCGCTGGGTAATGGGGAGAATTCAAACAGAGGAATCAGTTGCCTTTAAGAACAAGAACTGGTGGTATGTTTACTTAGTCCTAAATGATTTGAAGACCCTTTTTATGATCCTAAAGCTGTTTTGGTTTTCTTTTCAGGTCAGCTCATGTACTGAGAGATATTGCTCCCATATACAGACCTCTTATCTGTGGTCTTAGACCATGGCCATCAGGATGGTCACACCTGTAGTCCTCTGTGGACAGCAGAAGTTCCCTGACCCCATCCACTTGCTCTTATGATTGCTGAAAATCTGCCAGCACACTGTAGCTGATTCCATGAGACAAAAATATCCTGCTTGTAATAGTCCTTTTCTCAAATAGATCCTTCTTCAGCTAAAAGCCCACTCTAGCCTGCATTATTTCAAAATATTTCAGAACATGTTTTTTCTAGGATATTTCAGAACATTTTTGAGGCATTTCCTTTAGGTGGCAGCACGAGTACAAGAATATTCAGCCTTCACGGTCCCCTGCTGCAGCGATGGCATGGCTTTATGCTGAAGAATGTAAACCCAGTTTTACCACCCTTTCATACCCTAACACACATGAAAGTTTATTTTCATTATTAGAGCAACTTGCTGATGAGCTGAAACCATGAGTCAAGACCCCATCACCTGTCTAGGCAGTCCTTTGGGTCTCTGCATGTAACTGCCATGACAGTCAGGACACTTAACAATAATGGAAATGGTGCAGGCCCTGCTTAGGAGATCCATCTGGACTTGGTATTACCTACACATAACATTGTGATGGAGTGTGAAAGGCAAGGAGATGGGGAGGAGAATGCTCAAGATTGTGTTGTATGTTCACCTGGTTTAGGAGTTGAGGCAAAACTGTCAATATGCTAAACACAATTGCAGTAGAGCTGCTAAACTGCAGAATTCCCCATTTCTGGGATAGCCCTACTTTTTGCTTATCCCTGGTAGGCCAAAAGACATTTCTCTATACTGCCCCTCATTTTCAGACTCTTTTCCTTCATGTTTGCTTCAGAAGGAAATTCCCAGCTGATGTGCCCATCACATTTCCTGGGAAATACTTTGGAGTTTATGGTCTGCTTGTGAGACAAGGAAACCTGCAACATCCTTTTGCTTTGAACACCACTATGCTATGGGGTGTCTTATGATGAGGCACTGGGATCTGGAACTGTCAACTGTAAAAACCATGGAATGCCGTTTAGGCATTTCCATCCAGCTGGAAATGAGCCAGTAACACTGAGCAGTGAGGTGACCTGTCTCAGGTGAGGCAGAGGCAGAGGCTGAGCTTTGGCAGTTGTCTCTCCCACACCTGAAGTGACTGATGTGGGATCCAGCTGGACATCCATGGCTGGGGGCCTCAAGCAATTGCTTGTATGCTGCCATGTAAGAGGCTGCTCTGGTTCAGACCGTTGTACCTTCTGCGTATGTTAGCCTCAGACCTCATTTCTCAGTGCTGCTCCAGAGGAGATACTATGTTTCTCCTGTGCCTTGGGCCCCTGCCTTCTCATGAGGGCCTTGAAGTGGCCTCACCTTTTTGAGGAACAAGCAGATAAAACCTGTTGCAGCGACTTGCAAAAGCTGTTGGTATAATTCCCAGTATCCTGATGTTTTCTGTCGTGCTCAAACCTCCTTCCATTCATCTGTCAATGAACAACTGCTGTTGCCTCACACCCTCCTGGAGCCTGGCCATTTATCTGGCTTTTATAGTGAGTAAATAATATGCTCAGTTATATGTCTGGAAATAGTGTTCTGTACAAATTCCTAGGGCAATCAATATACAGAGTCATTTTATGTTAGAAATAGCTTGTTCCAAATGGCCATATATATCTTTATTATACTGTAAATTCTCACACTGTCACTGGAAGCCACATATGCCTTATTGCACAGCTTTGGTTGCAGAGCAAGCTCCTTCCCTCCTTCCATTTCCAAGCTTCTTTCTCTTTCCTCCCATCCACCTGGATCAAGGCTTAGGTATTGACTGTACTCTCCAACGCACCCCAAAATCTCTTCTTTTTCTAATGCAAATGTCCTATTGGGATATTTTTCTCCCCTTGAAAGCCCCACTGAAGCTCTCTTCCAAAAAAAAACTCCAAACAGGTCTGTCTTTGAATCTCCATGCCCTATAGCCTTACTATTTTGGTCATGTTTGTTCTGTCAAAATTATTTCTATGGCAAAAGCCTTGAGAGCTCCAAGCAGGCATTGAGCTCTGCTCTCCCAAGTGCTGTCCACAGAGCACAATATGGCTTTAGTCATCTTGAACCAACAAATCTACCAAAGGGAATCTGCATCCTCTGGTTATGGTGTCTCTGTATCTGGGAACTAGTCTGAAAGGCTTGTGAAAGATAAAAAGGTAGGACCTGGGCAGTCAGATATAGTAAGGACAGTTCCAGCCACTATCATATCTATATCATAGAATATAAAATGCATTTGCACTTTGGGCAGGGATTGGGAGATTTGTGGTTACTGCCCCTCAGCAGCTGGGGGGCCTGCTTCACAAACGTGTCTGTTAGCGAGAAAATGTCTGGCAGTGGTATAAGAGGGGATTTTGGTACCTGTGAGTCTTCTCTGTATGGAAAATGTAAAAAAATCGTGTGAGAGGCAGAATGTGATGATACAGATAGAGAATGAGTGTCTTCACACACAGGCACAGATGCTGTTCCCCTAGAAGCACTCTCATTCTCCTTCCTGTGATGGGGAAATGAAAGTTATTTGCAGGGTTAAAGTTATGGGCATTGGAGACAGCAAAATAAACAATAATGGCTTGGAGAGAAGACAGGAAGATGAAGCATGGCTGTGCCCTGGGGACAGTCACTGCTTGCACAGCATGTCTTGCTGCTGTACACCATCTCAGAGTGAGTCCCACCTTCAGAATTTGAATTACTTTAGGGGAGATATTTCTTTTTTACTGTTTTTAGCCCTGTTGTGCCCAGAGAGTGAGCAGGGTTTGTCCTGCTCTGGCACAGCTGTAGCAAAGCTCTGGCTAAATGAGAGCCAGAAACTGCCGTAAAATAGAGGGATGATACTCATGGGGCTGAGAAACATGGGTTGTAGTTTGCTGTGGGTCTCAGCTAAGCTCAGAAGAAAGAAGTTTCCTTGCAAGTCCAGCAGATTTGAGCAAGTTCTGAGGAGGCATTCAAATGTCTGGCTGGGAAACAGTTTTGTTTTTCAGAATGAGTGTGGATCAGATGCATCCACTTTGCAGGGCTGGGCCTGGGTGGAGGGGCTGAAACATGGTCTACAGGTCTGAGGCTGAGAAATTTCTTCCCACCCAGTAAGAAGTCGCCTTGGAATGAGGGTATTTCTGTATGCCAGGAGCTGGTGCTCTGCTTAGCACAGAGGCACTACATTTTCAGCTGTGGAAATAGTAGTTGTGACTGAGTCATGACTTTGAACTACTGCTCTCAGGGAAGATGTGCTGCCAGCTCCATGGGCTGACTGAGAGGGGACTAGTGAAACTTCTCAGCATGGTTATGTGACATGTTTGGGAAGGCTCTTTGTAGAGCCCCAATCCCTGAGACAAGGTCCACATCTCTGTGAGCATCACACTAACCTGGACAAGGCTCCTTCCACAGCTCCCTGAAGGCCAGCACTGCTTGTGTGGGGAGGAAGAGCTTTGCTGGAAAAGCCAATGTAATCCTACAACATGATGTCACAGCTGGAGGCAACAGGCACATCTTTGCCAGTGTAAATCATGGTGACCTGATTGATTTCAGGGCCAGCCTTGGTATTGAAGATGTTGCAGAAAGTTCTTTGGAAGGAGTCTTTAGAGAAATGTTTTTCCCTTGGTCTTCTGTTAACTTGCCTGTGATAATACATCTGCAGTTGCTATCACTGTAGAGCTTGCTCAGAGGAAGAAGAAAGAAAAAGAAAGAAGAAGAGAGGCTGCTGTTCATCTTATTGACCGCTTATTCACTTCTTTAAAAGTAATTAGGAGTTTAATCAGAGTTTCTATGGATTTTTGGGGGAATCTGTAATTAAAATCTGCACAGTCAACTTGCATTATATACTTAACCTTCTTCCAGAGCTGCTCAAATATCTTTAATATTCTCACGTCCACTAATGGAAACTGTCAAGTACCTCAACATAAAAACGAGCAGCAAATCCCCTGCAACAGGCTGCCACACTGCAGCCCCCAACAGCTTTTTTGTTGTGAGGGAAGGTCTGCTCTGTGATAACAGCCCAGGCTGCAGGTTAACAGGCCTGATCGACTCCAAGCTGAATTTTCTCTAATGAATAGAGATGTTTCTTTTCATCAGCATAGAGTGCAGTGTATGGAGAGGGGAAAGGGAAGCAGAAGAAAAAATGCTGTATGACTGTGTAGGGATGGAGCCAGTCTCTTGATAAGCTTTCAATTAAGAGCAGATTAAAATTAGGTTTATCTTCTCCTGAAAATGGCAATGACGTTAATATAATAATACAATGTAATAACTTAATAACCCAGTTGGAAGTGACTCATCCACATTGGAAAGATCACATTTTTCCTGCCTAGTCCTGGGAAGGTTAAGTGTGTCCATCCCTCATTCCTGCAGGCACCCATGGGGAGAGGGAAAGCTGGACAGTAATTCACAGCCTGGCTGCTCCTCCTCCTGGGAGGTTTGGTGTGACTGACAAGGGAGATTTATGGTGCAGCAGGGTGTGATGGGTCCCTTTGTAGAAACAAGCAGAGTCCTCTACTGCCTGGTCCTCACTGCTTACACAATCCCACTGCTCCACCACGGATAGGACAAAGACCCAGAGGTTTGAGGTGTAGCAGCTGGTGTCTGGCACTGCTAGTAAAAGATCCAGAATCAAACACCCCAGCTGACTCTTCCTTACTTCTCAGTCCAGCCCATCACATGCATTAAGGACTATGAAATCTGCTGGCCATGGTGGGGGTTTACTCCTTCTGTTCAGGTAAAGGAAATAAGTTTCCTCTGCCACAGGAGACTGTGTGTAAGCTGCCTTGTGCAGTGTTTGCTGCCCCGAGCTCAGGTGTTGACCCCTGAAATTAACCCAGGTTTTCACCTGAGAGGAGCCTGACTGAGCCTGGTGTCATGGGAGAGTGCAGCCGCTCATTCTGCTCAGGGTGGATGATCTCAGATGTGCCATTTGGCTGCAGGGACAAAGCTGGTAAATCCATTCCTGGAGTCAGGAGATCTGATGTGGCTGAGGATGATTTGCTCATCTTGTTTCGTGGGATGATCAACACTAGCCTGTAACTTGTGTGTTGGACAAAGGAACTTGTGTCTGTGCCCTGCGAGGTGCTTTATGGAGGAGGGTATAAAACACTTCTGCTCACTTGTCATGAAAGTTGTCATCATCATCTTTGTCCAAAGCCTGAGCTTTACCCATGAGAAGTGATCAGATTAAATTAGTTGTCTTACAAGAGCACTCAAGACCTTTAAATAATATAGTGTAATGATATAGGTGTTTTCAGCTGACAATGTCTAAGCACTTGAATTAGTTATTGTGATTTTGTGTGCTGGCCACTCTGTTATGTGCTGGAGATTTCCTGCACTTCAACATGTCTGTGGCTTGCTTGCGTTCTTTGGTTTATTTAGCCGAGAACAATGAATTAAAGCAGCTTCCCAGTAAGACAAACACTTACCTGTGTCTAAATACAAAACCCTCTGGGGCAGTATTTACTCATTCCTGACCTCTAATATGGGTTTAACCATTTGCCTTTTGAGTTGAGTGACTCATTGTGATTGACTGATGGGTCTGCTCAGTCCAGTCCAGGTGCAGGGCAGACAAGTTCAGTGGTAAAGAAAGTGAAAAACAACAGAAAGCAACTGAAGTAACAAGGACATGCCAGGAGAAAAAGGAAACGCCTGGAGAAAGAGGACCAGATTTCTTTCCCTGGGCATTATGGCCTGGGATTTTTTCATCAATGAAACAGAGTGTGTAGAAGTCTTTGGTGTTAAAACTCTAGCTTTAATTCAGAAATGCATCAGCCCAAAAGTAACATGGCCATGACTCACCCAGTTCTTGTGGTCTTCCTTTTCCCACTTCTGACTGTGCATCTGGGGATGTTAGAGTGGGAAAAGAAAACTGTCTAGCACTGCTTGAATGCTCTTCTTCCTCAATTATTTGATGATAATTAAGGTAGCAGTTTCTTCTTTGGATTTATGCAGCTTTAGAATGTTAAGCTGTGGGCTGCTTTTGGGTACCTCAGTCATGTCCCATCAGCCTTGTCCCGTGTCCAGCAGGACAACTGTATGAATTTTTTCACACTGTCAAGGGAAAATTAAAAACGTGGAGTATTTTGCTATACAAGTCTAATTTTTATTGTAGCAATGACATAGACTATTTTCTTGGGCTTTGGCCTGTATTATTTTTGCATGAATTTAAAGCAGTTCTTTTTAATAGTTTTCCATTTACTGACACAGGAAGCTACTTGTAAAATTATAATACAGAAATTCAAATATCACACTTTATAGAAAAATAAGACATTCATGCTGAATATCATAAATAGAGAAATTTAGCCTTCAACAGCAAGAGCAAACTCAGCTGATTGTGGATGTTTCTGAAGATGCTTTTTAGCTTTGTATGCTTTCAACAGCATAGCCAGGACTGGACCTCCTACTTGTGTGTGTGAAAGCTTCTTGTCTTTATTCCTGAGCAGCCAAGGCTACCCAACATTGATAACTGTATTCAGTATTCAATAAATGGTGTTTATTGTTGTTGGAAAAAAGTAATTCCCCTTCTGGCAGTGAAGAAGGTGTGACTTGTAAATAGAGGTCTGGGAGCAGTGCTGTGCCTGCAGATACAGCAAGGGCTTGACAAAAAGGCAGCAGAGCTGGATTAGGTACATGTTGGTGCACAGAGCAGAACAACCCTGTCAAAATGCAGACTCTGCTTGCTGGAGCCACTGCCCTGGATGAGACTCTGCAGAAAGGAGTTACTATGCAAAATATCTCAAGTGCCAGATTTCCCAGCCATGCTTACCAAGAGGGAATTCCCCAAATTATATGGGACAGAAAAAGCATGCTGCCTAAAGCTTTGATATAATTTCAAATGTTAAATGTGTTTAAGAAAAATGTTGTACACTGGCCACATTGTAGAGACTGAGATGCCCACTAAGGCTTGTCACACAGGTCACAGCTGTTTTCCTTTGAAAATTGCTTGTACACAGAGGTCAGTGTTCTTCCCAAGCATCACCCCTCACTGGGCACACTTTTGTAGGTTTTCAGCTCTCAGGAGACTTTGCTCTGCTCTCCCACCTGGGGTTCTCTTTGTCATTCATTTCCTCTGGAACAGAAGAACCTAAGCTGCAAACCCAGAAACTGGAAGAGCTGGAAGAGCATTTGGGATTGTGGCATTTGCCCTGTTGCTTCATTTTTTCCCTGAGCTTCTTAGGTTGCAATTGGAGGCAGGCTGCTGATCAAAGTGGACAACATTTATCCTGGTAGTGCTGGTTGGGGTTTTTTTTTTAGCTATTCTTGTTTTTCTAACCCACCACTTTTCTACCTGCTCTCTGTGCTGAGAAGCTGATTGAGGACATACCTTGGTCTCTTCCCTAATTTGAGCCTGGCAGCATCTACAGGCAGGACATGGAGAGGGCCGTGAGCATTTCAGGTACTGGTCCTTGGCTGCCAGTTTGTGCATCAACCCCACTGGAGAAGCCTTCCTTTCTTAAATATAGCATTCTCACAGTAACTGCAGATACTGTGGATTGCTCCTTTGTAGCATTTATCTCCCTGATGTGTGCAGCCAGTTCCCTGCCCAGAGCCTGGCAGGCCCGCTACTTAGTTGGGATATAGATGTTTCGTCTGTTTTAATCTAATCCCCACAAATCAGTCCCAGAAGCCATTTCTGCTGCCTTCCTCCCAGTGTCATGCAGTTTGTCAATACCCTGCCTGCTGCTGGGGATTTAAAAATGTATATGTGTATTTTTAACCAAGCAGTCTGCTCTGAGCTCTTGGAGAGCAGAAACTGAAGACTGAGTACAGACAGGTGAAGCTGGAAAAGGGAGGAAGATCCACCAGGATGCTTGCTGTCTCTGACTGACCCCATTGAGGACCTGCTCAGAGCCCATGCCTTGTTTGGAGCCTGTCACCTCAGTCATTGGGGAGCTGCTGGAACAGGCTGGGAACAGGCTGTGCTAGTGCCAATGGCGCTACACAAAAAGGCATTCACAAATAACGAAGCTCTGAAACACCCTGAAAATAAGTGTCAGCAGCTTGAATTGGGGTCAGCTGTGCTGTGGTGAGAAGCAGGCCAGGCTGGGGAGCAGGGAAAAGATCTCCCCTTCTTCTGCCTGCCTGGGAGAAGGGGCTTCCAAAGCAAAGGGAAACACAGGGAAACACACCTATTCCTGCTGACTATCCCTGGAAAGCCAGGCACTGACAGGGTCCTTAACCCTGCTGCAGATCAGGGTCTGGTCATCCTGGTATTCTTCAGACCTCATGCAGAAAAAAGCATCCTCCCATCTGCAGAGCTTGGTTTCCTGAAGCTGTGGCAGGCAGACAGATGCTGCCCACAGACCAGCAGTTCATGTAGCCTCTGACTGTCTGCAATGCCCTGAGCAGCCATGGACAAGTTGCCACCTTGCTCCCTGCCTCAGTTTCCCCTTTTTATATCAGGATAATAACACCATAGGGAGGGAGGAGGTGATAAGGGGTTTTGTGATTATGGCTGTCACTGCTGAGGAACTGCTGCTGCCAGAGAGAGAAAGAAGGTTGGTTTTGAGACTCAGGCAGAAGGATATTTGCTTTTTCCATTAAACTAGTGGCTGTCTCTGGTCACATGACAACATCTCTTAATGCTGTTCCCTTAAAACAGGAAGAAGGATCCCCACAAGGCCCAAATGGCACCAGGGCTCTTTAAGCTTACATCTGTACCAGGCAGTCTGTGGTCCCCCTTTGAAAATGTCATGTCTCTGGCTAAAGAACACTCTTCAAGTTGAGTCCTAAGGACCCACCACAGCAGGCTATGTAAAACACTGGCTTTCCATAGGCTATACTTGCTGCACGAGTCAACTTTGAGGAAAGAAGATATGATTTTTAATGCTGAACTGAGTGGGAGCAAAGCCTGCTCCTGTCTCCCAGGTATTGAATAGCAACTCAGTTGCTAAAGGTCTTTGCTAGCAAAATTGCTCTGAAGTGCTGTATGTAGGGTTGGGCCACCAGTGCTATCTGCTACAGGACATGAGGTGCAGGCCTGAGAACATATGGGATGCAGTGTTGCTGTTCCCCACACTGGAGCAGTTACTAAGTGTGCAGATACCAGCTGGACAACTGTTCAGGATTCTTACAAGTGCCATCACCAAATGCTGTCTCCTGAAACCCTGGGGCTGCTTGGCAGCAAATTAAAGAGAGCAGATGCCTGTATGTTGTTTCACTGGTCAAAGTGGGAAGAACAAATTAAAGTGCCTATTTTAGCACACTGAGACAGCTGTGCTCTTCTCAAGCCAGTTCCTGAGGAGTCACCTATCCATGCTTGATGGAAGGAAAAGCATCTGGTGTAGCAACAGCCAGTTAGCCAGAAGTGGAGGAGCTGGCAAAGGCTTCCTGCTGTGGAAATCTTTGGATGACACCTTGGCAAAGACCAAGGCACAGATGGGAGCCCTGAACACTTCCCCCTAAGCAGTGTCAGGTGCCTTTCATGGGACTATCAAGTGCCAGGTGAGAGGGGGCTGCGACCTACACAATAGGGCATTTTAGGGCTCAGCTGCAGCAGATGTCAGGTGCTGAGTAGGTTTTGTTCACTGTTGATTATGACTCTAAATTACCATCAGCAGAGTGAACTTGGCTGCAGGAATAATCTTCAGCTACTTTCCTGCAAAGGTAGTCAGTTACTTAACCTGTAATGGTTTTTAAACAGTACACAAGTATTAAGTATATCATGTTACTGTTAAGCCTTGGTGCACTCTGGAAATGTCTGACATTGTTATTTTTCTGTTAGCAAAAGGAGGTTTAGGAAGTTTAAGTGACCAGAATCCCAATAGATTCTGGAATGAAGAGAAAGTGGAAAGGTAGGGGTATTATCATGCCTTACCACAGGCATTAGAAGTGATGGTTGGATGCTCTTAACTGTGCTTCTTTATTTCTAACATAGCTCTCATAATAGAAAGGAATCTGGAAATTGGAGAAAATGACACTTCAGTGTTAATAAATCCTAATAACCAAACTGATCAGAGGGTGCAATCCTTCCCTATATATCTACATAGATGCTGAGCATATTTCCCTGTTTCAGCATCCAAAATACTGTATAGTGATTCTCTGTGTTTTCTTTTACCCCTTGCCTAGAGTGGTTTATATTTCATAGGACATGACTTAATTAAATTAAACCACACCAAATCTAAGCTGAAGTTTATCTTATTTAACATTAAGGAGCTTACACTTTGGAATAAGTTCAGCTTGTGATATGCATGTTTGGGTGCTCCTAGGCTACCCCTCTGTGATCCAGAGCTGGGAAAAGTCACTCTATTAATGGATTTTAGTTTCCCAAGCAGTGTGTACCCATCTCCTGAAAAAGTTCTTATGGATCCACGGTCAATAAAAGGTTGCACATGATTGTTATAAAGTGCTGATTGCCTTAAGACAAAAGAATAATTTCTGTGGCAATGTCATCACCATATGTTGCAGGTGCATGAAAGGATTAGGCAGGACAGGGTGAGGTCAGGTATGAAAGCATTCTTTTTTTTATTTAAAATTTTTGATTTTTTTATATACACTCTACATAAGTGGCAAATTATTGGCCAGAGGCTTGTCACTTCATCACTCAAATGCTCCTCCTGGAGCAGAAGAATGCAAACATTCTCTTGTTTACTTGAAAAAGTGTAGGAACTCTATCTGAGTTCTATAAACATCAGAAGGCTTAGCAAAAATATCAAAATGCAAGTTTAAGACATGCAAAAGCAGAGTAACAAATTTCTTTTCTTCTCCAGGTAAAAACAGGTCCCACAGGTGAAGTGCTTTGCTAAAGGTCTCTCAGAAAATGTAAAAGAGATTCAGGAGATGAGCCCAAGTCACCTGACATCCCACCTTAGCCAGACTGTGTACCTGCATTATGGGAAGCTTGGCAAGAAATAAGGGTAATGAAGCTGCCCAGCTGCTTGGAAGAATGTCTCTGCTGCTATACAGCAGGTAATCCTTTAGATTTAAGAAATGGCATAACTTTTAAGGAGGAAATTCACAAAATATGTCATCTGAAGACATTGCCATGTTTAATGCATTTGCTGCCAGTGATTTTCTTTCCCTTCCTATACTGTTTACAGAGCAGCTGGTGCAGAGCTGTTGAGCTTGCTATTGAAGATGAAAGGCTGGTTGTTTTTCAAAGTCTTTTGTGCCTGTTTGCTCCTAACTGGAGCTGTCAGTGTAGATGGTTTTTTTTTTTTTATTTCCTTTATCACTATAGGTCTGAAGTCCCTTCTTTAAAGATTTCCTCAATCCAAAGAAAGAGTTCTTTTGCTCTAAGTACCAAAAGACCTGAAGGGTCTTTGCTCTTTTGTTTGGGCTGGAGATTCCACAGGCAATGCCAGTGCCTTCAAAGGGTTGCTGAAAACCTTTAACCTGCAGACAGCCAATGTCCCAGCTGAAGTCCTTTGATGAAGGGATGAGGAATTCAGTCTGTTCTACTCATTTCTGTGGCCTGGGAATGAAAACACCCCTCTTGAACTATATAGATGCAATGGAAAACTTCCAGTGACTATTAATTAGTTGTGTTTACAATAGTACATAAAGGATGGAGCTTTTCCTCTCAAAACAGCTACAAAGAGCATGTGTTAGGTACTGTAGAAACCCCCAGAGAGATGCTCACTCAAGTTGCTTAAAAGCCAGGTAATCAAAGCTGCAGAATCTTCCCCATTCCAAAACTGAGGCACTAAAGTTATGGGAGGTCAAGTCATTTGCCCAAGATCATGACAGGAAGATGAGACAAAGCTGAGAACCAAGGTTCCTTAACAACCTGATTTTCCTTTTGTGTGCCACTTCTCATGCACTGAAATAGGCTGAATTACAGGATTTTCTCTCTTTAATGTAGTCTGTCTGCTGGTAGTTCTGTTACTTTGGTGAGGGAGTTATCTTAGAAATCTCTCTGATCAGTCATTAAATCTTTATGATCTCACTTTTTTGAAACATTTTAGTCAATGAGTTTCTCTCAGAGAAGATCTGGTCTGCGATGTCAATCTGAAACACTGAACCAGGACTGAATCAATCCTGAGTGTGCTGAAAGCAAAGGAAGACTAACTCTAGATACATTTCCAGTTTTAATGGTCTCCACTTAGCAGATATTGGTGGCATCTGGCCAAGCAACTCTCTGCTTGCTCATATAAAATGTTTTCTTCCTGGTTTATTTCTTAGGCTAGTGTACTCAGCAAAGTCCACCTATAATGCATACAAACTTCTTCCTTCTTTGCTGTTTGTGATTCATTAGAGAATTGAGATTAGGCATGCATGAATGTGAGGAGGTTGACATTGCTGCCAAAGAAAACTTGTGTTCTGCATCTCAAGTTTCAGGTCACCAGAGAACTGTGTAAAGAGTAACCAAAATGCCTATAGTTATCACTGAAGGTTACTTAGTAGGGCATGTAGTTCATACACTCACTGTAATATTTAGAAAAATTGCGCAATATCAATGCAAAAATATTCAGCAAACCCAAAAGATTGCTGCAGTCACATGATAAGTCTGTTCAGAACTGGAAAGTTAATGTGACTCTTACATTCTAGAGCATTACCTTCACTTGGCTTTCTCAAACAGCCTGATCTAAGAATGGCATGAAGTCTATACCTGATTCTATTACTAGCTTTGCTGATTTCTATTCTAAGAAAGGCTTGTTGGTTTTTATTTTGGAAATTTTAGCTTCTTCAAAAAATATCCCAAGTGCACTAAATATATCATCTTTTGCCACAGAACCCTTTTTGGGTTGATAATTAAGAAATTGATTACCCCCAGCAGCAGACATAAATGTTTAAACAGTACATAACTGTTCTCTGTACTAATGCAATAAAAGTGGGTTTACTTTTACAGTTGTAATTTTAGCAGCAGTCTAAATCAACACCCTGTTGATAATCAGACAAATCTTCCTTTAAGGAGAAATGCAGTGCAAGTGAGCTTGTTAGTATTATGGGCACATTATTGTCTCCACTTTCCTCAATCAGCTTTTATTCATGCTTTTACAATAGGTGTAAATTTTTATATTTCCTTAGGCAAGCAGAAGAATGAACTGAACATCTAGATGATTTCTTAAAATAGGTTATGGTGATAAGAAATAGTCAGTCCTGTACAATGTTGAAAAGGTCAGTGGATTAAAGTGCTGATTTCTGCAAATGAGCAGCCCTGCTCTACTGGGGCTGGCAGGCAGCTGAAAAAGAAGAAGATTTACAGGCGGGGTGTTCAAAATCTGGTAGGGTGTTTTCTGTATGGACGTGCAAGGGAATTTGGGAGGGAGAATAGTCGGGAAACATATCTGCAGTGTGAGGCACAACCAGTGGGTGAATGGTGTCTGAAAGAGGAATTTGAGGACTTCCTGTGAGGTTGAGGACTTGCTCCTGTGTTAGACCCAGGCTCCCTCAGCTGTGCCTTGTCTTCATCCCTCAGCCCTGGTCTGCCTTGTAGGTGTAGGAGAGGTGAGGAAGCCCAGGAAGTGGCTTTGTACCTTTGTGTGTGATACAGTGACAAATGCTGCTATGGGTTGGATGCTCTCAAGCAGTACCAAAAATGTACAGTAGCCAGTTTTATTTTTCCATTCTCTTGACAATGTTGCTTTAAAAAGTTGAAAGAAATCAGTGAGATATTTCTGGGCTAAAATTTCATAGTGCTCCTGTCAAGGACATGCTTGTTGCTCCACGTGACTATTTCCAAGCTGCACTGGCTCTGGCAAGTAACATGGTGCCTGCTCTCACTTGCATTGCTTCCAAGGTGGAGCTTTCATTTTTCCTGTTTTTAAGTCCAGCCAAAGGAATCTGGGTTAGCCACAGGATGCCCATCAAGCCTCTCTGTAAAAACTCTAGATGAATTTATGCTTGTGGTTGATCTGAGAATCACCCCTTTCCTTATATCAGGACTGTAAGTCCTGTTAGCTCCAAGGAGAATCTGTTCACTTGAATATCTAGACAGACATGTTAATTATGATCCTTTCTGCTCCTTTAATATCTGGATAGTACCTTGCTGTCCTCCCAGACCACTCTTAACTCAGTTTGGATCCTCCATGCAGTGCGGTGCTCATGCCTGACTAGGGATAGCTGTTCTGTGTGAATGGCTGCACAGCAGAAAATGCTGTGGTCCTGAGGATGGCCCATCTCAGATAGGAGTCACTGCCCTGTATTTTCCTTTCAAGTCACCCTCCGATCTGACTGCTGTTTTGTAAACTCATGAAATTTGGTTGCAAAGTGCTATCATTTAAATCATATATATAATCTCCATTTAATATCATTAAAAGGAGAGAAATGGTGGTGCCAGATTCAGCGCAGCATTAACTGAAGGCGGTGACGTGCATTGCATTATTGTTGGCCTTTTTATCTCTGGTCCTTTCTTTTTTTTATGACTAGCAAGATGACAATAAGTCAGCTCAGGTTGACTGCTCCTTGCCTGAAGGGCCATGAGAGTGTTTCAAGAGATGGCTTTGTGATGGCTTCTCTTTTAACATTTTAAATGTTAAGCCTTTTATGTTTGCCAGAATGCTAGATTCCCCATAAATCAGTTCTTAACAGGGCAAGTTCAGGTCCTATGGTAGAAACAGCTTCCTTTTCAACCAATAGAGATGGATTCAGCCATGATCTGGCTTCTCAGGCCTGATAAAATTTGCAGGAATGCCCATTCCTTGAGCAGAGCCTGCACCTTCTTTATTTACTTAGTCAAATGGTTCTCCTAGCAGTGATGGGATGGGATAGGTATAGCAGACTGGTTTGCTTTGTCCTGGAGAGCTGTGTCTACAGACACTGTTACCTGATATTTTCTGCAGTCAATGACAGATGGGCATGGCTTTGGTATCTGCTTGTTTTTCTCTTGGGAAGTCAAATGGAATCAGTACCTCATTTTAGGTGGGCTGCTGGATTGCTGCTGAAATGCAGTGCAACTGTACTTTGTTGTGAGTGGGGAAATGCAGGGCTGATTACCTTACCCATCAGAGCTAGAATAAGCATGGAGACTTCCACAGCTGACAGGAAGGAAAAAGACCAGGGAAGAAGAATCTGTGGATCAGTGGCCTTTCACATACTGAAGAACAGAGAGGCAAATCCATCTGTCAGCTGATAGCCCATCGCCATGATCTTGGAGTGACTAGTAGGACAAGCACTCTCCAGCTGCATGCTGGGAGCAAAAGATTCATTGAGCTTCTGTTGTGTGCCCTGAAGCCAAATAATATTTATTTCATGGAGAACTCAGTGCTAGGAATGACCTTTTGTATCATATCCTTTGAGGCAGGTGCTTTGTGTAAGCCCATCCTTTGTCTTGGTTTTGGCTTTCTTTTGCCTTCCTGTTTCTGGCTCACCTTGGTTCATCACATGTCAAATTACTTTAATTCTTGCTGCCTGCCAGGGTGAGGCAGGGGCCAGAAATACAACAGAGCAGACGCTGCTGCACACACAGCTTTTACTGGCAGATAGAGCTGTGCAGTCCAAGCCAGTGGTCCCAAAGGTTTTTCCTTAGCCTGTAAGCAGGCAGGAAGCCTGGTGCCTTCAATGACTCTTGCCTAAGAAAGCCCTTTGTGACTTGTCCTGCAGCAAGGTGTTAAGTGATAAAGACTTGCCTCCCTCCAGGTCATCCATCCAGCCTCAGATGGAGAGGTGTGGAGCTGCTCACTGTGCCATCTAAGCAATGTTTGGCCATCCTGCCATTTAGGCAAACCTGCTTCCCCTCTCTGGCTTGCACATGAAAACCAACTGCCTCAGGCAGTCACCCAATGCATCTGCCACAGCTTTCATTGGCATGGCCAGAATCATCTGTTCTGCGTGAGTGGGGCTGACCAGCATCTGGCAGATCTCTGCACCACTAGGATCTGTTGTAAAGGGCAAGTGACCAAGTACTCCAACAGCATAGCTATAGAGGAGAATTCAGTAAGCAATGGCTATGTCCTGGCATGGTTGCTTTTGAGCTTTCAGCTCGAATGAGTTGGGCTCCTTCCCCATTTAAAACCACCTGAATCCACAGTGTCCAGCAGAGTCACCGTATCTGTCACATAGGCAGTTTTTTGAGTGCCCTTGACTTCAGATCCAGTGGCTCTGGCAGCCAGCACATAGCTGAGGTATCTGAGAGTCTGCTGAGTGAGGCAGGGCTGGATGGGGTGCACAGGTGGGGCAGATTTGGCCCATGCAGGTGGCAAATAGCCACTCTTTTTGCCCTGCTCTTCCCTAAAGCAAACACAACTCCAGAGCTTGACCTTGGCTGACTGGAAAATGAGCTGTTTTTACTGAAGAGGCAGCTGAGGCAGTGTAAACTGGTGTTGGCACTCACTGGCAATACCCTGCTTCACTGCATATGGTTTGTCTGGGCCAGTGCTCCATTAGGGAGCTGCAGAAGTGGAAGGAGTGTACACTGGCAATGTAGTTGTCTGTCTCTAGAAGATCTGGAAATTTATCAGTCTCAGAGACTTAAAGATGCACATTTTCACCTCACCAGAATGTCTGAGATTTAGAAAATCTTCCTATCCTGAGGCAGAACAAACTGCCTGTATTTTGGAAAGAATGAAAAGATGAAAAATATAGCTTGAGTCAGTCAAAATGTTTTTGACATGTTTTGTTTCAATTGTAAGCTTTTATGATGTGTTTGCAGATTTTTTTATCTACAACAACTGAAATCTTTGAAATGACATATTTGAATAATGCTGAAATTTCATTTTCTCTCTGATTTCGTATATAAAGACAATCTTCTCAATTCCTTTCCCTGCAAGCCCATATTTTTCACTGGTTTAAGTGGATGCCTCCTTCCTGCTTTAAAAAAATAATCAGTTGGTGTAATGTAAATCTGTTTAATTCAATTAGAAAGAGCTTTTAAGGAGCAAAGTCAGGGTATTTATCTCCTATATGATAAATGGTGTCAAAGAGGTTATCACTGGATATGAAGTTAACCTGGGAACTAGCTTCTTCTGTCTTCTAGCTCAGTTTTAAATGCTGGTAATTCTGTCTTTCGTTTGAGTTGGGAAATCTCTGTAAGAAGCCTCACAAAGCACTTAGAGATCATTTGATTGTGAGGCAGCAAACCGAGATGAACATCCTGAGGTTTTACAGCCCTAACTGCAAGCAAAGACATTAGCTTCTCATCTACTGGCAGTTGATTCCAAATCCCTCTAAAGGGCTTCAAGAAAATGTATGTTATTGAGCTTTATCCTCAGCTAAGTCTCCCCTCATATCAGGTCTTGTAGCTACTTGACTACAGCATCATCGTGGTGCATGACCTGCTGCTGGGCAGGACAGTACCTGCTGCTGGGCAGGACAGTGCCTGCTCCGATGCTGGCACATTAAACTGTCTGGATGTACACATATTCACATACATTCTGATGACATGTGACACCTGTAATTGTTTGAACAGTTCACCCTGAGGAGGGTTGAACTGAGGTGCAAGGGAAGCAACCCTGTCTGGCCAAGATGCAGCAGAGGAAATCTCTGCTGTAACCAAGAGTAACAAACCACAGCAATTACCCAATTAAAGCTAAGCCCCTCTTTAATCAAGACAGTCAAGTTAAGAGGCCCTCGGGATTTTTGTGAGAAGGAGGAAGTCTTCATCATTGCAAAGGGAATTGCTTCTTTTTCTACCAGGTTTGAAGTTGCCTCCAAACTTGTACATGCTAATTTAGAAAAAGAGAATCATTAGTTTTTAATAAAGAATTTGCTCCTTGGGAGGTGTGGAGATGGACTGAAAGCATTTTGCTGTACAGTGCACCCATCAGGGAAAATGTGTGAGAAAAGTGAAATCAGATGAATATTCCTTATTTAACCTCCAAACCAGTAATTTGGGAAAAAAAAAAAAGGCAATTTCTTCTAAATCTGAGTTCCAGGTGACTGCTTTTTATCTGAGCTCCATTCAATTATTCCCTTGCTAAATTTTCATGAAATAGGCTTTTTGCTCCAGCAGATACTGACTCCCTGAGATAATTTTGAAAGCAAAACATTCTGTTTTTATTGGTAATGATCAATCTTCCACCCTGGTGCTATGAGGGCCTTGAGGAAGGTGTTTATGCCTAGGTGTCAATTTTCTGCACTGGATCCATGTTTTTTCACTGACATGGGAATGGGCAGGATGAGCTGGTTCCTGCTTGTCTCCCTGGCTATGGGTAGCACCAGGTACAACAGAAAGTTGTGAGAGCACCTGGCAGTGATTCTGCCTCCAGATAAGTCAAGAGGCAGCGTCCCTGGCCTCATGCTCACTGCTCAAGCTTGTAGCTGGATCCCTCTCACCCTATTCCCACTGCAGTGGGAGACTGCAGAGCGGAGACTCTCTTTGAGCTCAGTTATGGTAATTTCTTCCTTCCTTGGTTGTCCCATGTGATTCATTCCCAGCTTTTATTTCTATGTGGCAACCACCAGACACAATTTTTCTACAGGCTCCTGTTTATTCTGGACTTACACATGGTAAGTTTCCTACACAACCCTTTTTTAAAAACACAGATTTATTTGCTTTTACTGACTCTGGTCAAAGCAGCTATTCTGAAAATCCATAGGGATGGAGCATTAGGTGCAGACAAATGTGATGAGCTGGAGCTGCTCCACATACCAAGTGCAGCTGGTTGAAAATAACCTTGACCTTTTTATAAACTGGAGTGTGGTCCAGCCCTGTTTTCATTGACCTGACTTATTAATGTGCTGAGGGGACTGGGCAGAACTGCCTCAACATTTCCCAGGTGGTCTTTTCTTGGGGCATGTTTGCCTTGATGGATTTCTTCCTGTGCATGAACTCTGAGGCAGAAGGAATCTTTTACAAAGATTTTGTATTACTGTCTGATTTTTATGGCAAATTGTGCTCCCTTCATGTTATTTTGCTTCCCTTCTTTCCTCTCCTGGGTGACCTCACAGCCATTAGTGCCTGAATTCCAGCCTTTATGTACCTCATTTCCTCTCTCTGCTGTCTCTGTGGAGGGCTCTGTATCCATGACCCAACCACACGAGGCTTGGATGCTTGTACTGCAGTCTGAAGGGCTGTTCATGCGGCATGATCTGACTGGGACCTATCTAAGTGTGTAGAAGACCCCAGAAGTCTGGGATTCCCTGCCATAAGCAGCAGTGGAAACAACAAACTTGGTTTGGGGCTTCCAGGCTCCTGCCTCTATGCTGGGAAGCCTGGAAGCCCCCATACTCCAAGGAATTGCAAGATCCTCACTGTGGGAATGAGCTAGGTTCCCTGGGCAGCCAGAGGCTACTGAGGTCTGCTACCCATATATCCTTACTCCAGTGCAGTCCTGCTGACATCCAAGGAGGAGATTCTTCCTATCAAGCCATTTTACTACAGGTTTGGCTTCACAGGCAATGCAGAGCTTAGGTGAGAGGAGAATCAGGCCTTTAATCTCAAGGGATGCAATGGCATTTTATCATGTCCTCTGAATTATTCTGCCACAAGCATCTTGAATGTCTGGTTTATCTCCTCTAAAATGATCCATGCACTGCTCATCAATCATCCTTATTTCACAACTAACATGTCACAGGTGGTTCAGCAACCTGAGCATTTGGATTGGAATTATTGTATTTTCTGGAGCTCTGTGCCTGAACCAGGGGGAAGCTGCTGGTGCATTTGGGATGTTTGGGTGCTGTGGAGATGGGGCATGGGGTGCTTGGGTGGATGGCCAGTCAGCCACCTGAGTCAGGCTCTGTCCTTCTGCATACCAGCTCTCAGGAGCAGCAAATTTCAGCTTTGCAGTAGATTATGAAGGCAAGACTGAAGCAAATTAAAGCTTCTTTTCTTTCTCAGCTAGAACACTCAAGGTTACTTTGCCTTGGGAACACAGGTCTACCTGCCTGGCTTGCTCCTATTTCACTGCATCCTGGACTTGAATAGCAAAGTGATTCTTGCATGAGTAGAAACTGGAGGTGCCTGAGAAATGTTCAGCACTCACAGGAGGACTGGCTTCTTGGAGAAGTTGCTTGTCAATACCAAAGCCTGAATCTGAGTTTAGGCATTAAGCTGAATATGAACTCTTGGAAAACATATGGCATCAATTCTGCTTACTGATCAGTTTTGATGAGTTGGCTTGATATAGTCAAATCCTTTGAGTTGCTTTCCATTCCCCAAGAGGGAATGTGAAAAAAGGAGAAAACTCCAGGGCTGAGAGAGATCAGGTCTGGCCAAGCTAGGCCCAATGTACCTGCTTTAGCTGTCTAGCCTCCCTGTATGACCAACTGTTTATTCTTGAGCCCTGCTCTGGAACACGTGCAAGTTGGGAAGGGACCCCACCAATAACTCTGCACTTACAAAGCCACTGAGTGGTACAGAAAATACAAAAGACTACCCTGAAATACATGAAATTATGAAGTAAAGAGTTAATAAATCCTCAAGAAGTTTTAAGTTTGCATAGAGAAATCAGAGAGGAGAGGTTCACCAGTACATTTCTCTGGCCAAACCTGCAGATGAAGATTAACTGGAAGTCTCCAGGGACAACAAACAGAACAATGTTCCTGTGAGGCCAAGAGTTTGTTTTGCCATTTGTTCTCTGTACGTTACCATGGAATGCAAGTGCTGCTGTGGGTACAAGAAGAAATAACCTCATACCCTGTATTTATCTCGGACACATCCTGAAGTTTAAACAGGTCATAGTGCTCTTCTTTTGCCTTGGACCATTTCACTGCTTTCTCCATGGAAATCCCTCCATCTGGGGACTCTCTGCCAACACCTTTGTTTGAGACTCTGTGCAGATATTTCCGTGAGTACTGTGCTTGGACTGTGTTCCTATTCCTTCCATGTTCTCTGGCTGGGAGTGCTCAAGCAGACAGATGTTGTGTGCAGAATGTTGGTATGAGGGGGCTGGTTTGAGGCAGTTCTCCAAAATATCTGTGCAAGAGCTTCAGAATGAGAGTTGTGCAAATCTGCAGTGCAAATCTGTTTCTAAGATGTGTGCTCATCCAGGTGGAAATCTGGAAAGCGTACAATGGAACCTATGTGTCCTGTTGTGCCTGTATTGCAGATCACTAATGCTGTTAAATACCTGAAATGGTTTGCAGAAACTATGTGACAAATTGTTCTTGAAAACATATAAGCCTAAGGAAAAAACACCCCTGTTCATGGCAGGGGGAGAGGGGGGAAAGCAACAGGTGGAAAATGAGCAAGGTACTATTAATTTTTATGAATTAATCACCCATCTTCAGATCTGACAAAATACTCAGAGTAAGTTGGAGTCTCTTTTTCCTCTATTTTCAGCTGGTGCTTGAAGCAAAAGTGTCAGAAATCTCTCTGCAAAGCCTGTTCTAATGAGATTTCCAGCCAGTTTCATGAATGAAGTTGGTTTGGATTAACTGTGAATAAGTTCTTGTGCAGAGAAGTAGCAAAGCATGGGATCATTGATCACAGACACTTCTATGTGTGGTGTCTGACCCAACACTCAATAGAGGCAATGAGAAACCTACTGGGGCAGCTTATCCAATAGCTGTGGAGCCACTTTGCAGTTCCAAAGAAGCTGGAGTCAGCTGTTCCTAGACACTGGAAACTGGATGGGAGGGAAATTTCCTTATGGTCTATTCATCTGATTTATGGGGGTTTTCATCAGGACCAGGGACAAGCTCTGTACACCCTGCACTGCTCATTTACAAAACTGGTATAGCAGAAGAGACCTAGTAAGAATCAAGCTCTCGTCTTTTCGTCCTCCTGCTCTGATGCCTTATTTCCCATCAGTAATTAACAGGAATGGATGCCTACTTTTTCTGGGATTGTTTAACTGTGGGGACAGTTCCAGGGCTGTCTCCTGAGGCTGTCTCCACAACTAACAGGTTTTTAAGTTATGCCTTGCTATTGATCCCTCGTCTGAACAATTAGCAGTGGTGCATGCTCTGGGTCCAAAGCTGCAATCAACCCCATAATGATACTCAAGGAGAGCACTGTTTTAAAAGGCTGCCTCTCCTGAAGTGTGCTATGTGTTTTAAATGTGATAGGCTACATGACAGGATCTGAAACAGAGATATTTGAGTAAGCTTGGGAACTTGTGATCCTTGAGCCTGAGGCAAAGCCATACTTCCAGACTTTTTGGCTTGAGAGTCTCTGATTCAAACACACCATTTTCACCTGCTATCCATAGCTTTATCATTCCTGCAAAATAATCACTGTTTTTAAGATGCCTGCCTTGATATAACAATGCAATTCTTTGCATGACAAAACCCTAAAAATCTGGTGACTGGCAAATAAAAATTATTGAGAATGATTGTTTCATTTGAAGTATCATTAACTTCAGCAGAGCTGTAAGGAGAACAGCTCAGCTTCCCTGCAAATTGCAAAGGAACTTTTTTTTGTTCACTTTGCCTGCTCTGCACACTCCAGCTAGGACTCCTGGGGGTCAGATTTTCTGGAGGTGGAAATCCAATGCTGAGTGTCTGATGGGGCAATTCTGTTTGTGAGGCTGCGTGAAAAGCTAAAATGTGTGTTGAGAAGTAAAAGCACTGACTGAATGATCTTCCAGGAATTGTGGACTCAGTTCTTGTTTCTATGCAAGATTTCAATGTGTTCCATGTGTTTTCTGCATGGCCTTGAAGTGGTTGCTCTTCTCCTTGTCCTCACAGGGGCTCAGTTGCTAGACCAGTCTTGCAGTAGGTGAGAGACAGTAGGAGAGGTCAGGCCTCCCATCTTCTTTAAGCAGTCTGGACAGCCTCAAGGCTGGCAGGAGTGACCACTTCTGCCCAGAGTGACTGGAGGCAGCAAAGAGCTGGGGCAACAGAGCATTGTGATCCTTATCTCTGTATATGCTGTCACTGTGCTTCCATGGAGCTGTACCACCAAACTGCCTGTGGAGCCAAGTGCCAGCAGGACATGGGACATACAGGGAGCATCCTTCAGGCACGGGGTTTCCTTCACAGCTTTTCTTTTAGGAAGTGGATAGTCCTCTGTCATTTCTCAGCCTAGTGGCAAAGCTACTACAGCTGGCAGCCCTCAACTGGGTGGCCGATGCAGGAAGACAGGCTGGAGTGAGTCTGCTTGAAGAGTTCTGTGCTGATTAGGGTCAGATGTTATCGCCATAGGGGCAGTTAATTGAGGGGGTATCAATAGACAGCAGGCCACCTCTCTAATTTTCCTTCCCTGCCTGTTATTTAACAAAACTATTGAGAGAAAGGCTCCATTAACTATACTTCTGTCTTTAATTCTGCAACTGCAGTAAAAGCCAGTTTAGGAGAAGCCCTTGAATACAAGATAGAATTGGTTCTGTAATAATAATAACAACTTGCTTTCCCTCTTTGAAAATAAATATAGTTCTTCGTAGAGAGATTTACCCGTTGCTGGCAGTCAATCAGACAGGACAATTTGGGCTCTGAGTACTTGATTAGAATAACTTTAAGGAAAATTGCCTTCCTGAATCAAGTAAGGATCCATTAACCTGATGAAACAGGGTTTGCTTATCTGAGAGGTTAACACAGCTTGGACTGCATTAGATGAGGCCTCCTTTAGAACAGAAAGTAATAAAAACACCATCTGTCATGTCTAGTCAATCAGACCTCATATAAGAGAGGAATTATTCCTCTGACTTTACCATTATAAGATCATCTGTTTGTTAACAATGGGAAGTGTCAGGAATGCTGAAAACTGGTTTTATGCCCTCAAATTATTTCTAGCTGCCTTTATCTTGGAGAGAATTAATATTAATCTGAGTTTATACAGGAAAGAAATATTTCTAGATGAATACAATGCCAAGCCATTCCATGTTGAGTCTCTTCTGATTTATTATTAGAGGTAAAACTGACTCAAATAGAGGAAAAAGTGCCATGTACACCTTTATTCTGAAAGTGATTATTTCTATAAACAAGTTGCTGAGCTCTCAAAGGTTCTTTGAAGTCAATTGAATGTATTCAATTCAGTCAAGTGGCAGTCTGCATCTTAAAGGACTGGCATGGCTAGATCTTCTCCTGTAGCATGGGTGTAGTTGGAGGTTGTGGAAAAGGTGTTTGCATTTTTTGGCATGGATTTATCAAAGTTATTAAATGTTGTCACTAATGGATTTCTCTGACAGTGTGGTCTCGTCTATTACTGAGGAGTACTTGGAGACATGTAAAGACTGAATGCCAGACAGCAAAGACAGCTGTGGGCACTGGAATGGAAAGAGTGGTGGAAAGCCTGTACCAGTGTATGCCCAGCACCACTATGCCCCAGCTGGGGTGGAAATACCATCCCCACTTGCCACACACCACAGATGAGACTGCAGTGGATGTGTTAATATACACCACTGCCTGCTGCTTGGGTATGTGCCATGCTGCTGCCCAGAGCATTCAGCACTGCTCTATGGCTTCTGCGTGGCCACAAGCTGAAGAACGCCAGAGTGGTTTTTATGTGCCCAAGGCAAAAGCATTTCTTTGTTCAGGGTTGTTGTTTGCACAAGAAAAACACCCCAGAGTGTTTGCAGGTATGTGATGCAGAGCTCAGCTGTTGTGTGGTGGGCACAACCCCATGCAAGATCCCAGGAGGAAAGAGACAGGCTGGGGATAGAGGAGGAGGAGGATTAAAGCAAATGCCTAATTCAGTATTCACTCACAGCCAGAAGATGTGCTCCAGTTAAGGTAATGAGACTGAAGATCTGGGAGAAAGATGGTTGAGCAGGAGGGAGACATCATGTGCTCTGGGGTGGCATCAAGGGAAGGCTGAGCACTCCTGGTCCCATCGATATCAGGTAGATCAGATGCCACTCCTAGGAAAAAAGGACCTTTTTTGGGGAGTTAGCATAAGGATGAAGAGTCACAGATGAATTCTTCCTTCTATGAGAGTGTGACCTGTATCCCTGCCAGACTCTGAGGGGCTTTGTAATGAGTGCCAGTGGAGAACAGACTGCCCTGGGCACAGGATGGCCAGAACAAAAAGAATTGTGCTACTAAGTGTTAGGGTCCCTGGAGACCCAACTGTATGGTTAGATCAACATTTAAAAAAGCAAAAATATCTGTAATTTTTTGCCAGTTCCTCTGAGACCTGATGCAGGGAAAACCCACATGACTGCACTTCTCCCTGGAGCTGGTGAGAGCTGCTCCCACTCACTGTGTTAGCAAATTGATCCCCATGGTCACTGCGGGGGGAGGCTGAAAAGAATGGATGGCACTGCAAGCTTGTTATGAAAATGCAGGGAACCAGAGTTAATGAATCTTGGACGAGCCTCTAATCCGCCTGGCCTTGATGTGGTGGTAGAGGAAGCTGGGTGGGGAGGATCTGATTAACAACTCAGTAGAAATGACAGACCCTAGAATGCAGAAGGTTGTATCATATCTGTCAGTGCTTGCATCTGGGAGGAGCCACTGTCAGAGAGCTGAGATCTCTGTGGATTAGATCTGGAAGGTTTTTTTCATCAGAACAGAGGTATTTTTGGGATTTACATGTTCTCTGTCCCTGGCAGCTTGCCTTGATGAAATACTGATTACACAATTGCAATCTGACTTAAAGCATAGTCAAAGAATCAGCTGTGTGCTGGGTTATGGTGAGAATACCCTCTCTGCGATGGCAAAAAATTGAAATTGTGCAATGCATTATGTCTCCTGACACAGGAAAACTTGCAGATAACAACAAACAGCCTGTTTACTGTGGTTGTATGGGGGAAAAAAAATCAAAAAACTTGAATTCATGCCTTCTCTGAGATTTTCTTAGTCCAGTAGCCAGATTAATGAATGAAACCACTTGCCCCAGATGTACAGGGGATTATGCTGCTTGGTGCTTTTTTTATGGGCAGTGCAGTTAAGGTTAGGGAACTTGAAATAAGTGCTCAAGGGCCTGACAAGCAACAGTCAAAACCAAACTCCAGGGTCCTGCTGTCACATCCTGTAGCTCCTCCTTCACTGCCCAACAAACCCCTCCATGTTCCAGACATTGCTGTGAGCTGGCTGTGAGGAATAGAGTAGTTATAGGATTTCTGGTTTCTCAGTACCAACTGCTTCACTGAAGCCAGTAAAAACAGCATTTTACTCATGAGCAGGATGGGAGAGGGAGTGGGACACACCACCAGAAGAGAGCTACTGGTCAGCTGAGAGATCAGTGCAGAAAGAGAAATTCCCAAGGCAATATCTATCCCAGAGGCTGGAAGTGAGCACCGAGAGTAGGGCAGTGCACCCATAGGGTGGCTGGGACTGGATGCAACTGTCCTGGAGCATTCCTCCAGACCCAGGCTGCTGCAGACTGTGATGTCTTCAGCAGCTGAGCTGTCTCTGAGCCTGTGGCACAGTAAATCTTCAGCTGTTTCTCACTTGCTCTGATAATACCGCAGGCGGGGCAGCTTAACGGAGGGACTGTTGGGCTGGCACGCAAGAGGTTTCTGTGGAGTCTACCTGCATCAGGATGTTTCTTCCTTCTTTTGCTCCTTTTTGAAATGGAGGTACTGATATCTGCTCAGTGAGATGCCCTGAGACCTGCTGCTGAAAGGCACTGTGTGAGATCCCGCTTCTGAAACCACCAGGGAGAAAATGTTCTTGGGACACCAAATGGTCTTCAAGTGTTTTTCCAAAGTTCTGCCTCACCACATACATCTTTCTTCCAGCTGCAGGGAAGCACCTCCCACCTTCTCACACCAGGAAGGGGACGACCCAGCCTCAGTTCCAGGCAAGTGGACTGGGTAAATGTTTAGATTTTTCTGTTTCCAGGCTCTCTCTGATAGTCAGAAGTTTTGAACAAAGAGCCTGAGTTGAGCCTGAGCCAGACAGGTATCTCAGTACCAACAGGTGTGGCACTGGGTGCCTGGGGGACCAGCACACCTTGTGACAGATTTGATCACCTGCACCTGAGAGAGACAAACAGCACTGAGTTAGAAACTGAGCTCGCATGCACTCACACGCGTACCTTGGCTCTCCTTTTCTGCATTTGTTTTTTTTTCAGAGCACTCTCTCTGTTGCTGACTTTACATACCTATGTGAACACTAAAAATAGCTATTGTTTCAGTGAGGAATTGCCTCTAAGCGGTGGGCAGCATTCCTAAAATGCCTTAAATTTCTATAAAGGGGGAACAAAGGACTATCATGAAGGGCGGAACATAGAATCATCCCAGGAACTGGGCATGTTCTCGTTGCCTGGAGCACCTGTCCGTACATTTTCTTGATGTCTTGAACAAGTACATCTTAGAAGTGAAGGGGAAAACAGCTGGGAAATTATTCAAGAGGTCCCTTAGCCCACCTCCTTACTGACAGCCTGAATCATTAAATTATTCCTGATTTTCTATGCAATATATAGCTTTGCTTGGTATTCACTTGCTGTTAATCAGTGCTCTGTTCTGAAAGATGACAAGTCTTATTCTGGAGCCAGCTTCCATTTTTTTTTTCAGTGGTTTTGTGATACTCGCATCTTGAAAGCCCAGAAAGTAATTTAAATTCATGGTTGTATTTTGTTTGTGCTGCTTTTTCTTCATTTCCTGCCTCAGCTCTCTCATGACCTGTGTTTTGCTTGAACATTCTCTTCAATGAAGAGAAAAATCCCAATTTTTCCTTGCTATGATGGCCTCTTAAATAATTGTTCAGAAATAAAAGCCCTTCCTCTTGTATTCCCCCTCTCTCCCTGCCCCAATCTTCTAGTATAAGTCACAAGCATTACCAAGTGAAGCTTTTTATTTTTCCCAATGACTATTCTCCCTCCAGCTTTTCTTCTCTGTTGCATTGTCTGGCCTCTAGTGCTCATATGTCTTTTCTGCTTGTTTTTCACAGTGCTTGCCCAGAGTCTCACGCTGCTGGCTTTGCCATGCTGTGCTTTGTTCTTATCTATGCTATATCTTCTTATAATATGAATAATACTCCCTGGATCCTGGCCATACTTCCTACATTATAGATTTAAATTCTTTTTACCATCTATCTGTTCTTTAATATCTCTTCTGTGCACAGCCTTCTCATTTGTAGCCATTATTAAAGTTTTGCTTCAATCCTCCTTTCACAAGCCCCTCCGATTTTCCATCATCTTTTTATGAGTTGTTCATGCTGTTCTGTGTCTTTCACCTTGGACTTTGCATCCCTTGTTGCTCTATCAAATGAATTATCGTATGTAGGAATTTATTCCTCATTTTATTTTGGAGTTTGACTGTGATCAGCTTAGGCTTCTCATTATTGCACATTGTAGCTATTGTTGTATGCTTCTGTTCACTCTTAAATTCAAATGTCTCTCAGTGTTTCCCTGGTGTATCTTTCTAGTCCTCCTGCCCAATACCACTGGTCATCCTATGTCCGGCTAATAGCAGAGTTCATCAGGAACTGACTGCCTCTTTGTAGCCTTGACTTTATCTTGTGGTGAAGATGATAGATATGGAGCCTTGAAGCAATAAAAAGGTGAAGGATGCACATGGCTTCAGGGCCATGATGTTGGGTGATGGAGACCCCATTTTACTCTGCTGCTGAACTCAGTGTAAACCACTTCTGTGTCTGCAAAAAAATATTTGGGGTTTATCCCTGCAGAAGAGTTTCCCTAAAGCCTCTCTGAAAGTCGCAGCAGTTTACAGGAGGTTATGAGGGAAAGCAGAAAGGAGTAAACAGTGGAAGTGCAGTAGAAAAATTGTTGATTCTTCTTCAGGCAGCCCATGCCTTGAAGGTGAAAAAGGGTCTGGGGGAACAGCTTGTCAATGTTATATCTGCTTTCCTGTGTGATATGTGAAGAACTGGGAATTGAAGCCAGTCTGTCAGAGGTTGGTGAAACCCTGTGTCTTCTCACAACCTTAAACACTAGGTGCCCTCTCCCTGTAAAACATTCACAATCAGGTTTGACAGGTGAGCAACCTGATCTAGTTGAAGATGTCCCTGCTTATTGCAGAGGAGTTGGAATGGATGGAGTTTGAAGATCCCCTCCAGCCCAAACCATTCTGTGATTCTATGATAGTGAAGGACATGTATAGTTAAGACCAGCTCTGTAGCTGGTATACAGTGTCAAAAAATTGAATTTATGGCCAGCTGTGGATCCTGTCTAGTCACAGAGCCAGTCCCTATCCTCAACCAGAAGCAGTAATTTTATTGAAAGATAGTGTAGCTGCAGTGCAAAGTGATTGATCGTGAGCATCCATGAAAGGTGCCATGCAGCCTCAGAGGCTGTATTCAAGAAAGGCAGATTCCCTATGACATTTGAGAGCTGAGCAGAGATGACTTCAGATCAGAAATAAATGGAAGTTTAACTATTTTATTGGTGGCCAAAGGACTGCTGTTGAGAAGTGAAACATTAACAGCAGGGTGAAAGAGAGCTGGGATTGCTCAACGAGGTTCATCTTCAGGCACAACAGAGCTGGGGTCATCCAAGGCACGGGAAGCGGCCGGAATGGCAGAGGGGGATGGCACACCACAGCCTGATAAGGAAGCACAAGCTGGTGAGGAACTTTTTAAAGATTTCTTCTTGCTGATAGTAGGAGAAACTGAAGGCAACAAGGCACAAGGAGGGATGAGAAGTTTCTCTGTTACAGGTTGACTTGTGACTAGATGACAAGGTCTTAGATACAGATTAGGTACTTCATATTATTGGTGGTATTAATCTAAATACCTTCCCAATTTTGGGTCTGTAATGGTGGATGAATAGAGGAGAGCTGTGGGTTTGAAGGCTTCTGGCATATTTTCCTGGTTGTTCAAATGATTTGATACATCATTTTCTTAAATTACTTTGAAGTTTGGGAGAAGTCTGCAGGCAATGGAAATCACTCTTGATCTGTATAAATCAGTTAAGCCCTGCTCTTTCTTATGATCAAAGAATTGGAGAAAATAAGCCAGAAGAGACCTCCAGAGGTTATCACGTCCTTCCAGGGTCTGGTCATTAAGCCCAAAGTGGTGCTGCCACACATTAATCTAGTTTCTTAAAACCTTATCTCAGAAACAGAGAAGGAGGAGAGAAATACCTATATGGTAAAAGGGCTATAAAAGTATGGCCAGTGTATATAAATTGAAAATAAGGCTCATTATTAAAAGACAAGTGTGGCTGAGCTGAAAATTAGGAAGGGATTGTACCACGAGGTGAATGCAGGTAAAAATGAAGAGATTAGTTGAGTGTAAACAGATTAAGGTGCACAGTGCTGCATCAGAGAGTGGTGAGAATGTGTGGATTGTAAAAACAACATGAAAATGCAGATTCTCTTTCTGAGAATTTGGGAACCAGAAAAAAATTAAATTATGAACTGAAAGTCATAGCAAAATGTATTCATGGGAACTTCTGGCTATACAAGGCATGTGGTAGCTTAATATAACATTTAAGCATGAATCATCCTACAGACTCCCCAGTTGCATAAAGGATAATTCAGAAAAGAGGAAATCTTACAGAAAGCTGTCCTTGCTTTCATGCTTACCAAGTGAAGTTGTTTGGCACAAGATTTTCACAGAACCTCAGGAAGGCACCTCATCAATATGCCTGCTCTGGGACAGGACCTGATATTCATGTAGTCCCTAATGCATTCTTATATAACAGATGTCATGGGTTGTCTGAACCCTGCAGGCTGAGCCACACCATCTCTGTTCCAATGCTCATCTGTCCTCACTGAAAAGGAAATTGGAAAAAGAAGCCCCAAATATTCTTTACTGAAAAAAGTCAATTATTTCTCTCATCCTCAACAAAAATGGATTATAGTTCATCTCTCTGGCTGTTTTTCCTGTCAATGGAAAGGAGTTGCATTTGGTATTCTTCTTTCCCAAATTTTGTTGTTTTCATTCCATTACAGTGTTGTAAAATGGCTTCTCCCATTTTGCAATACCGTTTTGGATTCATACCCAGTTGTCCCCCAGGCTTCTTCACCCTGGTTTTGAGCACAAACAAGAGCACCATGCTGGCTGTGCTGAAGTTTTCTTTGCTCATGGAAAAGCTGAGGACCTGCATGTTTCACGCTTTCCTAATCTGATGGAAAATCATTGATACTCAGAGGGTTTCCCCATTGTCCACTATTATGGGCATTTCAAATGGACCCTATTTCCTTGTGAGAGATCAGAGACACTAGAGTTAGGACATATCATATACAGAGCTGCTCTAGCTGTTACTCCACTTACCAAAGAATAAAACAGTCTGGTTTGAGAACATTTTTTCCAATCTGAAATGGCTGTTTTGTAATCCTTATTCTCCTTTTAGTGCTTAGAAGGGATTATCTGATCAAGTATCTCTCTCAGTATGGAGGAACACTCCTGGAGGAACAATCTGTTTTTTAAAGGCAGTGGTGATGCTTGTTCTGCTTTTGCCCTTCACAAGGGAAGTGGCTCAATATGGTATTCAGCACTTGAAAGTGAATTTCATCAGGCTCTGATGATCTGAGCACATTTGAGATATCCAAATATTGTTTAAGCATTTTTTGTCTCATTTCCCAAGTACTCCTGCTGGTTCATTTCAAAGGTGTTGCATACCTTGTTGCAATTTATTTTTTAGTGAAAATAATAAAAAGGACACAAGTTTCCTGGCTTCTCTTCTGAGCTTTTGTTTGCTTGTTTTCTGGTTTAAATAACAGCTTTTCATTTTCCTTCCTCTTTCTCCAGTATTGACAGCATTTCTAACACCTTTTCTTATTGCCTTTTATGTCCCCTTGCTAGCTGTAGTTCATTTTGTGCCTTAGCTTTGCAGGCACACCTCTACTGCTCCGTGTTTGATCTGTTTGTCTATACTTGTCTTCAGAAATGCCACCTTATTTCCATTTGTGGTACAATTCCTTCCTGATTTTCAGTCCAGTCGCACAGGTCTCCTTCTATCAAGTATTATTCTGTATTTGTGTCTGAGGTGCTTGCAAATTTATTCTCCTAAACTTGTTTTTGCTATTTGCTACAAGTTACCATTTATTGCCAGACATTTGAATTTCTTTTCTTCCTTTTTGTCTGAAAAGACCTTCTGGCAGCTAATGGCCTAAACAGCTCTGCAGTGTATTAGACAAGTAGTATGTTTATCCTACTGACTGATAGGGTTTTTCATGTTAGTATTAAAAAAAAAAAAATCATTTAGCTTATGTGACGCAGGGGGCTGTATGCATACAGAGGAAATATAGCTGCAGGAGGCCGAAAACATTAAGGCATCACACTGCAGCAGCATGGGAGTGCTGTGCAAGGGATGGTGAAACCTTTCCTGCTTTCCTTTTGTATTATTCCTTTAATAACTCTGCTGCTGTGTTTGCTCTGCTCGCCTGTGTATGTTAGAATACAGCAGGTTTCTACTGGCAGCTGTCTGAATTATCTGGGGCATGAGATGCCAGCAGAGGGCTCAGAAATATTTCTGCTGCCTCTTGCACGGGGTCAGACTTGCAGGACACGAGTATGTGCCAACCTGATGTGTAGGGACGGGACCCTTGTGAACAGAACGTGTTCTGCCCCCAGCACTGGGTCTGCTTTTGAGCACTCGTGTCCATGAAAAGGGCTTGATGATCCTGAGCTCCCTGGAGGCTGCACCCAGGTGAAAAGCAAGGCTGTGCCTCTGTGCAAGTCCCTGGGAGGGCTGAAGACAAGGAGCTGGTTTGTGGCAGTACAGAGGAGGCACCAAACTGTTGTTTTGCCACTGCTGTAGATGAAAAAAAAGGAGTAAGGAAGGGGTAGAACTTTCTGGCACCATCTGTAGTTTGGCCTTCAAGTCAGCTGCCTGGCTGACCCCATGCCTAGCTGCCCAGTTAGCAGGAGTGAAATGGCATCTCTTGGAATTTTCAGAGGAGGCAATGCCAGAGCACATGATGGAATGTGGATATTAATTATACTTCCTCTGTGCAGTCCATCACATCTGATTCTGTTGTGTAAGTGTTCTCCATGTCTTGTTAGCAATAACTGAAGCCAGATTAAGGATCTGTGGTGTGGCCAAAGGCCTCTTTCCTGGTTCATCAGCTGCACACTGGTTCTAACCTGATAACCAAGCACTATCAGCAACTTAATACTTGCACCAAGGATGAGTTTATGCAGATTCCTTGTACCAGCCGTGCATTCTGGGTGTGGTCTGTGTATTAGTGATAAGAGAAGGGAGAAATATTTGGGAAAATTCTTTGCACATTTGCCTTTTAAGGAAGCCAAGTGTAAGAGGAAGAAAAAACCTCTGCACTGTGCTGAGGATACAGCAGAGCCACAACCACTGAGGATAGTTTATTGGAAGGTTGTGAGTTTTGCTCTGCAATTGCAACTGGCACTGGAAGAATACTGATGAAGAGCTCCACTAGTGCCATGGGACGGGCATGGAAGGAGGGACAACAGTGTACCTGCAGGCAGCTGAGCCCACATAGCTACAGGGGGAATCCAGGGATCGCCAGCACAGACAGACTGGACTTGTCACATATGGAGCCCCAAAGTGGTCTTCTGGGTAATAGAAAGTAGAGAGAGGTGTTGGGGCTGCTTCTGGGTGCTGACTATGCCCCTTTGATTAAACTGTCCCATGGGAAAAGGCAAGGTCATTCCAGGGAATTGGTGTAGGAATGAACCCTGGGTCACTTCACTCCTGCAGTAGTAAAGAAATGATTTAACACAGTGCAGGCATCTGTGACATCCAGTGTCCAAGGGTTTGGTGTGATGAACATTTTAGTAGTTATGTCTTGGAATGTGTGGCTTTCCAGTGAAATGAGATCTCTGCAGGGTAAATCTGTCATTTCCACACTGGGAGAGAGATGCCTGCTCTGCTCCTAAATCCGCAGGCTGTAGGTGTATCTGGGACCTGGGATTTTTATTCAGCTCACATCTGTGCAGCATCCAGCACCGTGCTGAGCTGGTGCACGTACAATAGCTGGGGGCATGCCAAACAACAGGGAGGTCTGTGCCACAAAATGCTGACAGCCCCAACCTGTGACTGATTTAGGCTGTGTTCTCTGACTCCTCTTGAACTCTGGAGTTGTCTTTCCTGGTAGCATCTCCCTCCCCTTTCTGTCCTGGCTGCCCAAATGTGCTCAATTAGGGTTAACTCAAACTGAATCAAACTTCGTGCCTGAGGTTGGAAATCTTCCCAGTCAACTCACCAGAGCCACATAGCATGGTGGGAGACAAGGCGAGAGGGGAGATGAACGCTTTTCAGAGAAACGAATCCAAGGAAACTTTGTTCACTTTTATTTCTGCAGGAGATGATCCCCCCAAAGGAGACTTCCCTCTTCAGAAAAAATCCCCGGTAAGTGTTACTGCTGGTTTGCTTTGCTTTGCTTTCTGCTCAGCTTGTTTTAAACATTGCAAGATCTCTCTGTTCTCTCCTCTGTTGTGCTCTGGCTAGAGACAAACACCCTTTCTTGCAGAGGGTTGTAATAAGCCTTAACAACTCAAGGCAAAAATCCCTCCACTAACCTGATTAAGTTAAGAAAATGCAGCTTAAAGGGAAAACACAAACTGTCTGAATGTTTGGGGGAAAAGGTTACAGTTTTCACTGCCTTTTTCCAGAGCATTACTTTCCTTGTGGGGAAAAAACTTAGATCTCTAAAGTGGACAGGGCTGTTGTGCATAGGAGGGAGGGAGCTGAACTCTGTTTAGTTTGATGAAACCCACCAGGCAAGGGTACCCAGATGCTGAAAAGCAGAAGGAAGGACAGGGATTGAGGACAGGCCGCTGATGAGTGTTACAGAGCCCAGCTGTAGTGCCAGAGCCTTGGGTTTACATCTTTGGCTCTGATTTAAAGCCTGATTCAGGTGAATGTGTTGCTGCCTTGCAGCTTTGATGTTTGTGCAGGTTTTCAGGCTAATTCTTGTTGAATGCTTGACACCTAAAAACAGTTCACTGCATAGGATTCAGGAAGAATTTGTCTTATATTGCAGCTGCTTTGTCTTGTAGGATAATATGTAATAGTTGGTCTTAAAACTTACAGTCATGTCATTAGCAAACCAACTATTTAACTCAATTTTAATTACAGTGCAAACATTAACTATTGGATATCCAGAGCTCCTGAGAAATATAAATCTTTATCCCATTTTGTCACTAGTCAGCAAGAAGGAGAGCTGAAAACAAATGTCTCCTGTAGTGGGTACTTTAAATTAACTTTCTTTTTTTTCCAAAAACAGTCTATCAACTTCCACAGTATCTTTAAGAGATCCATAATCCCACAGATCCCAGGCTTGCTGTGGTAGCTAAGCACTGCAGACTATCTGTGTGTTCATGAATCCAGGCTTAGCCTCTTTGCTTTTGCTGGGGCTCTCTGCTGAGCACGGTCCTCCTGCAAAAGCGAGCAAACTGCATCTGGCTTCTCTGCATGGATGAAAGATTCCCACTTTTGGATGTCCAGGCAGGCCACAGGCAGGTCAGTGATACAGTGGAGAGAATACATGAGGGTTTCTGCATGTGCTGATGCCACCTCATGACACACAAGCCAGATGGAAGTACCCTTGCTTGTAAGTCGTTGCTCTGTGTTTGTAAACACTTACTCAGGGTCGTGGCTCAGGCTCTTGGGAGGTTTAGCTGGGAAGTCACTGCCCCCTGCTCTCCTTTCCCTCCTTGCCTCTGCTCGTCTGTAGGAAGTGCCCATTCCAGAGCAGAAGTGGCTGAAATGAGTCACTGCACCTTAAACTGGTGCAGATAAATCCACTGGGACTTGTCCACTGGGTGTGGAGGGGTGAGTTCAGGCAGCAGTGCTCCTGCCACCTATCCACCTGGTTTGGACAGTCACTCTCTGCACCTCTACCTAATGTTATTAAATGCCATGAGTATGTATAGTGAGATCTGGGAAGGAGAGGAAGGAAAAAAATCCCTTTTGTACAATTTTACTTCCAATTTCATAAAATGCCTCCCAACACCCACATGAAACATAATCTGCCTCTTATGGATTTTCTTATTTTATTATGAAAAACTTGTTGGAGAAAAATAGTCTGTGTGTGCATATGGTTATGTGTTTGTGTATTTACAGCTTATGTGTGCCACCATTTTTAGGCTAGTCTAAAAGCAGGAGGCCCCAGTGCAGTTTCCAAGGGAGCCCACTCTTTCTTACAAGCCATACTGCTGAGCACAATGGTTTCAGAGCAAATCATAAGTGAAATGGATAATTATGTATTTAGTCTAGTAAGCAAAAATGTCGAGGGTTTCTTATAAAAAGGCAGCCCATAAATAGTGAGAAAAATATATACATGTATATATTATATATAAAAAATGGACAAAAATATTTGTATTTGGATGATTAAGTAATGGAAAGTAGGGGGGAGGTGGGAGTTGTGGCGTTCCGATTTTTTACAATCAGTCTGTTTTGTTACTCTTTCATAATGTTGAGGAAGACAGCGTCATTAAGCTAGACTCTTCTAAACTTGATGCCATTGCTTTGGGAACCCAAATAAGCTTAGGTCTCTTGGTGGTGAAAAAGACCTGAATAAACACATCTATTTTGGTACTGTATTTGCATTTGGGACTCTGGGAAGAAATACAGGAATTCATTATTTCTGACCTGAGGCACAGAAATGCACGTGGAGAGTTCTCACTTCACTGTCCCATGCCATGGCTGTTTAAATCTGTAAGCATAGTTGCATCTATTAATATCATACTTCCCCCAAATTCCTCACCAAATCCATGGCCAGCCCCTCTCTCTCACTAATTGGCAGAGGCTGGGCAGTGCTGTGGAAACCTGCTTTCCTGTTGTGAGGCAGTGGAGCTACTAAGCAGCTGGAAGCTGAGAGCTGCTTAGCTCAGACCACTGTGGGGTAGCAAGAGGGATAGAGGCCCACACAAGGTCGTGCCAAGACTCATCTGTTTAATGCCTTATATTTTACTTGGGAAGTGCTGATGTTAGCTGGAGTAAAGTCAGACTCAGAGAAAGAGTGGCCACACTCAGACAGGTTTGACAGTCCCATTGCTGGGTTTTTTTAAAAGTTCTGGTTAATAAATTGAATTATCCATAGCTATGCCAGCAATCTTGGAATGTGAAATGGATCCCATGCCTGAGGGAGTGCCGGACAGAGGGCTGATGCTCTGCTTCAGTGAGTGGTGACACAGCTCAGCACAAGAGAGGAGAAGAGATTGAGAGAAGTAGCAGCTTCATACACAGCAGCAGACAGCAGATCCCTGGGGTCTCCCAGTTTCTGAGGCAAGGTCTCATACTAGAAAAGGGAGCAGTTTTTGGGGCAGAGTGGTAACTTTATGTGAAGTGCAGAAGAAAAAGCATCCAAAGGTGTTTTTTTGGTCTCAGTGACTTTTTAGCATTGCAGTCGAGAGTTGGGAGCACCCTTCCAGTGGAGTTCCTGGAGCTACAGGCATGGTGGGCTGCTGACAGCCCACGAATCCCCATGGCAGCCCTTACTGGGCCCATGTCAGCCAGGCTGATTCACTGGGGAGCCTTAATCAAAGCAAGAGTAGTGTGAAGTCTCCTTGAGTCCAGCTCACAGGCCAGTCAAGCAGCTGTGGGCGCTTGGTTTTTGAACTGGACTCCTCTCCACCACCCAGACACTGTGGGAATATATTGCTGGGGTGAAGGCTTTGATAGTTGAAATGTTCTTATTTGTCTCCCACAGAAACTCTGTGGCTCCAACTACCCCCTGAGCATTGCCTTCATTGTGGTGAACGAGTTCTGTGAGCGCTTCTCCTACTATGGCATGCGAGGTATGTGGCCTGTGTCTGGGGAGGGATTTTCCCTTCCTGAGGTCTTTACACAAACTGGATTGGTGTTTCTGAGCTGTACTGTGTGTAATATCAGCTGTCTTTTGAAGTTAATTAATGTTTAGAATGTATATATGAACGGTGTACCCTAACATAGTTGCTATACCTACGATGAAAAGTTGGGACTAGAGGGCTCCAAATGTACCTTCCAGTCTAAATCATTATACAATTCTCTATATCAAACCTGGTTTTCTACTGTGTGATGTCTTTCATAGTTGATGTGCAATCAGTGTGTTTGGGAATTGAATCTTACAGGTACCTAATTTGCAAATAGAAAATGTGCATAAACAGAACTACAGGTTAGGGTAAGATAAGCTAGAAAATACATTTTTCAGTTAAACATAAATGTTTATGAGCAAAGGATGTCAGATACTCATATATCTCATTTTAGCTTCTCTTGTGTCAGAGATTATGAGGAACAGGTCTGGAAGTACAAATCTTTCTATAGCACTGCTCAGTTCCTAGACGAATCAGTAGTTTTCTTGCCACCATGATCCTGCTTACCTGCAGATATACACATTAATTATCTGATATGATTTTTTTTTGGTTTCCTTTTAGCTGTCCTGACACTGTATTTCTTAAGCTTCTTCCACTGGGATGAGAATCTCTCCACTGCTGTGTACCATGCCTTTTCCGCATTGTGTTATTTCACTCCTGTCATTGGAGCCATCATGGCAGACTCATGGCTGGGGAAATACAAGTGAGTGAAGACATCTCTCTAATTCAATCAGCATGCATCGACACTATGCAGCCTGTGCAAGGACAGTGCTGTCTGTGCTCCCAGTTTTGGGCTAGCTCAGAGTGCAGCAAAGGCACACTTGTGAAGGTCAGCTCCTCTCTGTTAACAGAGCTGATCTCTTTGCTCATGCTGTTCTGGTCTAACACCCAAAGACCAATAGGGAACAAAGTTGGGACAAATTAAATGTTACAATAACCCTTTTCCTCCACTGTCCTTCCCTGTCTGACTTCAGGAAGCTGAGGTGTAGGGCAATTAACCCTCAGTTTGCTAAGGTCTGCTTCTGAGAAGGATCCAAAGACAGTGAGGGAGCAATGTCATCATGTAGATCTCACAGATTCAGATGAAATGTCACTAACTGTAAGGTACTTACTTATACTTCTCACAGCATAGGTAATGGGTCAGCACACCCACTTTTATGCCTGAGAAGCCTGTGTTCTCTCAAATCATCTCCAGCAGCATATAAACTCTTCCTGAGTAAGAGTTCTTAGGCAGTCTTCCCTTCTGATGATAAATTGTGGAGCCAACATCTGCCCCGCAGTGGTGACGAGCAGTGGGATGTAGGACTTTCTTTGCTTGGCACTGTTTTTTCATTGTCTGAGCAGTCTTGGCTGTCACATGAAGTGTAGCTGAGCTCTTCTTTCTAGAACTAAGCCTATCTGGCAGAAGAGTTTCAATAGGAAATAAACAGCTGCCATACACCTATCCAGAAGAAAGTTCATAAGGAGCTGTCAGTGTCCTTTTTCCTCTGTGCTCAGTTTTAGTCATTTTCTTGTCCCTTTGAACGAAAAAAAATAACAGTGGGGCTTTATTAAATTCATTATTTAAGGTCACCTAGCAATCTTCATTGATATTTGAGGACATTTATCTTGCAGCATGATGTTGTGAGAAGGTAAATCCTTATACAGATGCTTGTGTGTTAGGCAAGAGACTTTCCTTGGAGTAATCCCTATAATTTATTGGGAAGTGGCTTTTGCTGTAGTAGATGGACCTTGGCCAATATAACAGATTAGAGGGGCTTTTAGGAATGAGCTGATGTGGCTCTATATTAGCTGTGGCAACCACGGTTTGAATGCAACAGGGACCTCTTCCATGCTCAAAGCTCATAGGACTTCTAGTGTTTCTGTCCTTACAAGTCCTTTCATTCCCTCTGTACATGTCTTCAGCACATGAATACATAGATTTCTCTTAATCTAGAAGGTGATGAAGGAATAGAATACATCCAAGAATCTGGTCATTCTGCTCATATTTCTTCTTCTCCCTCACCAATGCATGGGAGGCAGATAGATGGGCTCAGTCTTTCAGAGATACTTGGGACCCAAAACAGACTTACAATGAGGAAACCACACTCTTAATTCAGGTTTGTTGGTTAGGTGGGTTGAATGTGGGAAACAATCTCTAGACATACCTTCTAGTCAAGGGATTCACTTATGCACGTCCTACAAAATGCCAGTTATTAGTAATCTGGAAACTGATTTGGACTTGAACAGTGTTCTTCTCTTTGCAATCTTCCATGCATGACAAGACTGGAACACTTTTCATTTATTCTGCTCAGTAATATCTACAAATAAAGCAGGGGCTATCCCTCCTTAATCCCAACCCATTTGCATATCTATTCCTTCCTTCAACTCGGTGTTGACACAAAGGAATTATAGCTGCCCTCCGTACCACTGGTAGAACAAACCGGTTCCTTGTGTGTCTGCCAAGCTGAGCTGCCATATCAGGGTGCATGGGCACACTCTGTTTTCAGATTGTACATCACCCAGCACCTTCAGTCACTGCTATTTGCTTTCCTCACAGGACGATCATCTACCTCTCCATTGTGTATGTTGTTGGCCATCTGATAAAGTCAGTCGGTGCCATTCCAACCCTAGGCAACCAGGCAGTTCATGTGTAAGTAGCCCTTGAAGCCACAGTGCTGTAGCAGGTTGTGATGGTGGTTAGTTTACCCAAGTCCGTGATTTGTTTTATCTCCATCAGGCCAGCATTTTGGGGGCTGTGCGTGGATTACTTTCATCAGGGAAGGGTTAGGAATGTCTGAGTAAGAGCAGAAGGGTGGATCTAGTGTGTGAACATGGCGGATGGAGTTGGAAACCACCACACAGACTCTAACCCCTTTAACACAGGCACTGGGGATCACCCCTCTCTGCTATACCATGCTACAGGTTTGGTCTCCTCCATCCAACTGCCTGCGCCAGGCTCCTTCCTCCCTCATTTCATCAGCACAGCTGCTCAGTTCAGCAAGGTTCCCCCGTGTGCATGGGAACACAAAACTTTTCTGTTGACGGGGGAAATCAAAATCAATTTCTGATGACAGGGGAAGGGTCTGCTTCTTCCACAGGATACAGCCCTCTAGATTCTGAACTGATGGGCTTGTCAGAGTAGTGTCTCTGAAACCTCCAAGCTGGTTTTGTCTGTGTGGTCATGACTCAAAAACTATGCACATGCAGGCAGGAGTGCATGTTGTTTACAAAAAGTTTTCTTTTGTCCCAGATCTAGCCAGTTCTGATACTCTTGTTCCCTAGAGACATAATCTGTCAGACCAACAATGCTATTTTGAAAACCACTGGGAAATAGAAAATGCACAAGAATGAGCCTAATTCAAATGATTTGTCTGCTTATACCCGGCCTGCAAGACTGCAAAAAGTACACCCCTTTTTCTTTTTTTCTTTTCTTTTTCTCAGTTATCTCTGACAGCTTTTGTTGTCATATGAATAAAAATAATTCCACAGATCTTTGATCTCTTATATGTCCATTGGACCTCAGAACAACAAGAAACTGACAAAACCAGTTTGGTTGATTCACTGGTATGGAATGCAGAAATTAGGATAATTATTTTGTTTTTCAAATTATTAGGATATTTAATTTGTTTATTTATCTGGCTCATCATCATTACCCATGTGCAAAATACAACATTATCAGAGGATTCATGGTTGGATGACACTAAAATGCTCTCATAAGCTTTGGAAGCGTTTTGCAATGGTGATATCTTTGTTCTTGCATGAAGGGTCCTGTCTATGGTTGGTTTGTTCTTGATCGCCCTTGGAACGGGAGGTATCAAGCCCTGTGTCTCTGCATTTGGTGGGGACCAGTTTGAAGAGGAACATGTAAGACTTCTTTTCTTTCCTTAAATCTGCTGTGTCTGCTTACTTCGTGAGGATGTTTATGTGATCAAAATCCTGTTGTGCTGGAAAAAGGGCCAGTTTGCTGGAAAAGACATAGTAAGACGTGAGGTAGGATGGTTTGCATAAGGCCTGAGAGAATCTAGATGCTTCAGGAAGGCAAAATGACAGCAGAACAGGATTGATACCGGAAAGGATACGTCATAATTGCATCAAATCATCTCAATGTTAATTGGACATCAGAGTAGTTGAAAAATCCTATCTTGCATACCATGGAACTGTGTATATCATGGATCAGCTTAACAGGGGTGATTATGATGCACTGCAGTAGAATACAGCAAATGAAAGAAAAGACTGTATCACTAGCCTATGCTTCTGTGGGATTTTTTCCTCAAATCAGTCATAGTCTGTGTCTCCGATGTTCAGAAAGAACTATACAAAATTCTAGTCTTTAGCAAGTAATGCCAGAATGTTTTCTGAATATTCCAGAATGGGGAGTTTTGAAGAGTTAAGAAAATGTTTCTGTTTAGCTGTGTTTGTGCTGTGTATCCTGTGAATTGTAGTCAGGTGCTTTGTGTCCTCATTCTCTGCCATGAGTGCTTAGCTCCTCATCTGCACTAATCTCAAACTCCCATTATTCAGCACAGGGGCTCAACCAGGGATAAGGTAGTGCTTAAGGAAGCAAAGCAGGTCAGGAAGTGCTAATCCTTAGGCAAAATGCTGAATTTTTCAATTGACTTCAAATTAAATAGATTTAGGTTGACCTAACACACAACTAAAAATTTCTGTTTTCTTAATGACAAGTATTCCAATCAGCAAGTTGTGTCCATGGCATAAGTCCTCAAATATGTAGAAGGTCACTGCTACAAAAAAGAAAATTAAGTGTTGGGGTCTGTGGTGAATAGGCTTAAACTCAAGGAGGATTATTTAGGACTGGCAGTGTGAAATTTTTTTCCAGAAATAGATATAGAGAAATACTGTAAAATATTAGGGCCTTTGGGAGATGGAAATTCCCATCAATGGAGGCATTAAAGCAGGACATTAGACTAATAGTGTGTCAGGAAAAGCACTGGTAAAGTTGGATAAGAGTTGGCCCCTTGGACAAGAGCCCAGTAGGGCAGTTTTCTCCTTGTCTTTTGCAATGCCTCAGTATGAAGTCAACATGTAATGAAATAATATAGACTAAATTTAAAATTTTGGGAAGAGTTGTGCTTTCTGCACACGAGCTGAGTGATGCTGAAGTGATGAAGCTTACGATTACTAAGAAGTAACAAAACATGGGATGGTCTGTGGTCACTTGTCCAAAGCAAATCCTCCTGCAGGCATGTCTACATGCTGTGAGCTGCACGTGGTGCTTTAGGAGATGCTGCAGAAGGGGGCATCAGCAATGCTCTGGTGGTCACCAGCCTCCCTAGCTGGCACAAGTCTGACCAAAAGCAGGCTGGCAGCACAACACATGTGCTCTGGGATAGCTGCATACATCCCACTGCATCGGCATCCTGGCTTGCTGCACCCATAGTTGTCCCAAAAGAATTCTAAGAGTCCAACAGCAGCATTTACACAAGTGCTACTTCTATGAATATTAATGATTAATAGTGTTTATCCAGCATCTTTCAATTACCACCTAATTACAGTATGATAATATGTAACACTTATCTTCAGAGTGTTTTATAGACTTCAGCTAATGAATCTCAGCACCCCTCTCAGGCACATACATATTATTGTTCCAAATTTACAACTACAGCTGTGTTACAGAGAGAAAACCTGAACTGCCTGTGGTTGTGTGGACCTGTACCCATTCTCCAGGATTCAGACTACATCTCTACAACAAATTTATCAAATACAAAGGCTCAAACATTCACCTGTGTGCTGCCTTCAAGAAAAATTAATTTAGAGAAAGAAAACTGTAAAAAGCATTCTGATAAGAACAATGTGTTCTGCTCTATTTGTTCTTTTTCAAACATTCTTTTCAAAACAGAAAGTTTTCTATTTTACCATTTTGAAATGACTTGGCCTTTCAGAAGAAACAAATGTTTTATGCTATGTGATAGGAAGTTTAAGTCATCAGAATTGGAAGGAGAAATTTTGATTTTGTAAGAAATGAAAGGTTGGAGGCCAACTAGAATAATTCTTTCCTCTGGAGTGGTGTTTGAGGGGCCTTATGTTTTATTTTCTTCCACTCCAGGTAGGCTGAAATAAGTTTTGAAAATTCCCTATGAAATGAAGCATTTGATTCCCCCTTAATTTTCAGGACGCCAATAAACTTCATCTGAGTCCTTAAGTGCACGGGCTCAGTTGTTTCCTCTGAAAACTTGGGATGAGGTAGTTCTGTGCATAAACAACTAAATTGCTCCTGCTATTCCTAGAGACAAGTTTATGTTTTGAGGTAAATATACAACATCAATCTGATCCTCTTTTAAGTACTTCAGGAGTATAATAGTCTTGGATCTGCCACTTTGAGAATGGTACTACTACAGACAGTGATGGGGACTGATTTGGTGGGAGGTCAAATAGGGAAAACAGATTTATCTGCAGGATATTTCCAAATGCCTTTGTCTATGGGATTAGAAGTCCAAGTTAAAAATTCCTGAACAAAATTATATTTATGATATGTTATATGAATGTGAAGCTGCTGTGCATATTAATTAGGGACCAAAGCTGCTTTCAAGCAGTGCAGTATGGTGTTTAAGGTGCTAAATAGCTTTCCTTTGTTTCTTTATTTTCTGGTTGCCAAGGAGATCAGGATTATCATGTGCAGTACTTTTTCTCACATTAGGTAATCCAAATCATGTTGTTAATGTATGTCTGCTCTAAAGATTAAGACAATAGGGAGGAAATTCTTTATATAATATATAATGAATAATGTATAATTTGCAAGCTGCTGGGTCATGGTTTTTGTAGTTATTTCAGCTTTTCTCTGACTGTTTTTATTTCCATCACTAAAATCTGAAAATGTGTGAAATAAGATGCACTAAATTCTTTATGCATCACTATCCTCTTCTCTTACCACTACCTTCTTTTTGGTAATTGTTGCTCTAGACTTTATCATGTCAAGAGCTGCATGCTTGAGTTTATCACAGCTCTCAGAAATTCTGATTTGCTCAGATATAGAGTTAGAGACATGCCATGACAATTTGGCTAGAAGAGGGCAGGACTGTGAGGGCTCTACTGCACCACCCTCAACAAGTCATGGGAGGGCTATCCAGCAATGGGGAATATTGCTGAGGCTGCTCGTTTCACTTGTTTTCTCTATGATGACAAATAACTAGTCACAAAGGTAGAAGGAAAAAGAAAATATAATCTTACTAGTTTAACAGTAGAAAGTTCCAGGTTATCAAATCCACCAGCAAGGAATGGAATATAACAGATAGTAAGACCCACTGCTGTTTTCTATTAACCATGAGAACATGCCATTGAGATGATTTTTATAAGGCTTTCAAATGCCTTAGTCCAGGATAAATAATTTATGAGGAATGTATGGGTCAGCCTTGAACACTCTAGGAAATAAAATTGTGTAAAAGCCAAAAGCTCATGTTGATGGGGTCTTCCTAACTGTCCTGGGTCAAGGCAGAAAGCCCTTAATCCAAGTAAGCAGACTCCCAGACTCCTTGATGGGTGGCAATGGGAGGTGATGGAGCTCTCACCCTGACCTTCTCACTACCCACTTTACAAGGGGACATAAAGAGAAGCCCTCCCATACTCTCCCACCTCCCCCTCTTCCCTGCAGTAATCCCCTGTGATAAGAGGCTTCTTGCCATTCCAAGTAGCAATATTTCCTGTTGGCTGCACCATCAGTTACAGGAAGTTTTGTTATGTTTCTGGAGCTCAGGATTCATTACTTTACAGCTGTCCTATTTTAGCTGCCTGCAGTTCTTCATGTTTTCTCCAGTTTTCTAGCCTTGTGAATATTGTTGTCTCGGGGAGCAGACGGAAGCAGGACACATTAGAAGGAAAGGAGACAGAACAACAGTCCCTGAGGTGTTTTCTAGCACTCAGCTAAGTTAAAGCTTTGCATTCAAATGATGCTCAGGTCACAGAAAGGAGGCTCAAGGTGCCCTGAGAAGCTCTCTGCCAGGCACCATGCCACATCTGATGCAATTTTCCCACTAGGTGGTGGGGAAAATTCAACTCAGGTGTCCCAGAGCTGCTGATACAGAGGAGCACAGGTGGGTCAGGTAGCCTGCTTTTCTTTCCCCTCTCTGCTGGCCCACTCAGGCACAGGGAGGAGGTTAACACTGTATACAGCACACGTGCATGCATGTCCCTCCATGAGCAAGGAGAGACTGCACACAGACATTACTCCAGCACAAAGGACCAAATTCTTGATTACTTCTGAATTATGAATTATGTGGGAAGAAAGAAGAGCAACAGGAATCCTTTGACTCTATAAACTACAATATGTTACAGCTTAGGTTAAATTCAGAACTCTTTCTCTTAGAGTTCATTCCTCCACCAGGCTCTTGAATTTGCTCCCCTAAATTTAATTTACCCTATTAGTTTGAGGTTGATTGGCTTCACCTTGGTGGTATCCTCTTTGATGGATACTTCTCGCTGGCATTCTTTCATCTATTCTGTGATTACTAGTTCCTTAAAATATACAGGTTTCTTTTTCTATTTCTACACAGGAGAGGAGGGGGGGAAAAAAAGAAGAGCTCAGACATGGAAAGAAATTATGAGCTTGTCAAACCATGCCAAATTGGATTGAATTAGGTGACAAAGGATCTGAATCATGCTACTTGTTCTGAATAAGTAAATGCTTTCCCCTCCTTCCAACCTCACAACACTCTCAAAGCATCAGCTCTTCCTCTGAAATGCCAAAAAGCCCCAAAGCACTTCTCGAGTAACATGAGCTGATTTGTGTGAGCATTTACCATCACCTGAAGACAAGCTTGTTTGCTTAACATTTTATGCACTTTGTGTCAATATTTACCCAGCCTTCCTAATGAGAGAATTGATAGTGTTCAATTTGCAAGCCCAATGCTGTGCATTAGCCATGACATTGACATTGTCTTCTCTTGTTTTAGACCTCGGAGAGAAGCAAGTTTTTTTCCATCTTCTATTTATCCATTAATGCTGGAAGTTTGATCTCCACGTTTGTAACTCCTGTATTAAGAGGTCAGTGTGGATTCAGAACAAAACAATAAATTAGCTGCCCTCTAACTACTCTGCTGTGCATAGTTAGACTCTTATGACAACAGAATGGCAGAAATTATATTATCTATGGAGTGGTCAGAGTATTGCATTTACACCTTATTAATCCTGCAGTAGCAGCATAACAGATTTATAATACAGGCAGACAACTCACAGAAATTATATTCCTGGTTGTATTTCAAAGTCAGCCTGAACTGCGGAATTAAAACATGAAAGGTGAAAAGACCTATATGGTCATCTAATACTCACTGCCAGTGAAGGACTTGCCTTCAGGTAAACTGTGGATGGGAAATGAGCTCTGCTGTCCTGTGCAGTATCAGGACTAAAACACTTAGGGCTGGTTTTAAAATCCCACCTTCTCCCTCCCACGGGATGCTGCTGACTTCTGGAGGGCTCTGCCCTGGCACTCAGGCTTGTCTGCGTGGGTCTGCTTGCAAGATTGCTGCCCTGAGCAACTAGCCTTGAAGACAAAGCAAAGGCCTATGCCCCATTTAAGACCTACTTTATATTCCAGCCTGCTTGCAAAACCCTTTTTAGTGCCCGAGCCTTGCTGCACTTACTTCATTGTACCGCACTGCTTCGAAGCTAGAGGGATTGGCACACTCTAAATACAGGCACAGAGGCAGAGCAGCAGGCCGTAGGTGATGGGGACAGGGACAAGGTAGTCTCCACATTTAGTTGCTATTTTTTTCATTCCATTCCATGGCTTCCAGAAAGCTCTGTTTGTTTGGAGTGTCATTTTAACAGGCTCTTGTCTCATGTTTATGCCATGCACAGGGACAAAGACAAATGCTGTATCTCTTACTTGTTCATTCTCTGGTGTCTCTGGGTCAGCATTCAGTTGGGAAGGGCTTTTGCTTAAAGTAGTCAATGGGCAGATGAAAATCCAGTCCCTTGAAGCATCAAAACATGTGTCAGTAAAAGCTAGTTGCAACATGGAACTGAAGTGGAGAGGATAGGGAAAGAGTAATATTTTAGCTAAGTGTGAAATCTTTTCTTGGAAGAGCAGGAAATGCAGTTTGTAGACATTTGGTACAAATAAGAAAGATATGCTTTTAGGTAGAGAAGTCCAATTCATTTAACACATTGAAAGTTCAGCATGCCCAGACACCCTATGCTCTCAGCTTTGTTGGGTTTCAGCTAATTTGCTGAAAATAAGTAAATAAATTCTATGCATGCACACAGCTGTGCAGCTGTGACTTTCCAGCTACAACAAACAGGAGCATCTGAGGGCTTCATGGATTGGTCTCCTGTTAACTCTGTTGGCTTACTTTATCCATTTTGTTATTATCCATGTAAGAATGCAGTCATGTTTAGCCCCTGGCATTCAAACACAGAGCCCACTGCTGTCTTGCTGTTTGCAGCTGGAGCACAGTGCAAGAACTGACCTGGTCCAAGAGGCACAGGGTTCCAGTGACTCACAGCTCAGATTGATGCAACCCATGCTGTAGCACCTGGATTCCTAATGCAAGACCTGACATTTGCAGCAGACTGCCCCTAGTGAGATTTGTGTTGGTGAGAGAGGGAACTGGAGTTCTAAGGCTTGTCCCGGGCTCCCATTTACACAGTGCAGGCATTGGCTTCCACTTTGTCCACTGTAGGTCGCTATGAAATCAGATTCAAGTTTTTCACTCAAGAGTGATGCAGCACAGTACTGGCTATTTAGTTCTAGTCAAATACAGAATGGTTTCAGGTTATTTTAAATGTTGTACTTATTTTCCCAATTACAGTTCCTAGTATTTCTTTATACCTATTTGTCTGCCCCCTCCCTTCTACTATTTGCATCAATACCCCATTATCAGCTGCCTTTGCTGGCAGCCACTAGCCCTGCTTCCAGATTGTGTTCATCAAGGGAGGACAACTATTTCAAGAAGATTCAATTCACAGTGTCAAGCACCAGCAAAGATTTAAAACCAGGGGAAGTGACTGATTTTAGGAAATCAAATCAAAAGCCCCAGTAACATAAGTCTAGATGTAATGAGCTGCATTTATTTCTGGCTTCTTTTTCAGGGGATGTGAAATGTTTTGGAGAGGATTGTTATGCACTTGCTTTTGGTGTCCCAGCAGCACTGATGGTATTGGCACTTGGTGAGTGGAAACAGTGATACCTGTAATAGGAGTTTTGAGGAGGTTTTAATACCATTTTTGAGTCCATAGATAGATGAGAAAATGCACAAATTCACTAATTCTGGATGGATACTGTGATGGGAGATGAAAGGGTTCAAGGTCACCTAACAGTTTCCTAGTTCAGAACAGCAATAAATATCAGTAGTTCATTGATGGTGGGCAGACCATGGCTTTACTGCAATCTTTTATCATGATACTGTTAAAGGGTGGTCTGATGGATGTTCCACAGTATAATTGCTTTGCTCTAATGCAAAGGGAGGCACCATAATGATTCTCTTGATGGCTTGCAGCTTTGTCTATGAGTAGGCATGTCCTTTGAACTGCAATCTGAGCAGTCCTCAGAGACTCCCAACTTACAGAAGAGAAGCTTTAACACGCCACTTCAAACCTTTCCACAAGCTTCTTGCAGCTCAGGGCCATCTTTAATGGCTCAGACTTCTGCTGCTGAATCTGTGTGCTGCAGAAGGAGCTAAATGAGATGTTAGTTTGTTCTGAGCTGTCTTACTTTGCTTGGCTGAAGTAATTCTCACAATTACAGTGACAACTTATTATTATGTTGCAATAAAATATCCTTATTGTGGCTGTTCGGGGAGAAGAATCAGGAAACCGAAGAAATGTCATCAGGCCATAGCTAACATTGCAGCAATTATTTTCAAAAAAATGCATGGTCACAGGCCTGAGAAGGTTCTATTTGCCCCTGTGGCCTGTTCCTATCAATTTAGGGCCACACAGGCTTGCTCCCCTGTGCACCATGCTGTGATGAATGTTTCTAGCAGAGCAGTAGTTGCCCAGGGGAAAATGAATGTGTAAATATTGCAGTTTCAATGAGGGCATCACTGGAAATGTGTTTTTAGCTAGTGTCCTGCTGCCAGATTCCATGTCCTGCCTGGCAAAGCAGCTCTCTGTTCTTTTGTAACATGCTAAAATGCTCTGGGAAGTGATATATTTGACTATGTGAGCAGCATGCAGGACTGGAGAAGATACCCTTTCAGCCCTGACTGGCCCTCTCCCTGTGTTGATGGAAAGCTGGGCTGCTACGGTTCCTGAAGGATGGGGTAGATTGATACCATTTAATTCCACATGCTAAGCCTAGTGCAGGAACATCAGCTCCCAAAGGAGTCAATGGCATCACCAGAAGGGATTTCAGCAAACCTAATGGATCAAGTTTTTAAAAGCACCAGCATCTTCACAGGGAGATGCTAAAAATCAGGTAGTGCAGCTCCTCACTCTGGGTGACTTTGCACAAATGCAAAATGCTACTCACCTAAACTGACTTCAGAGGTCTCTCAAGTTCTGCAAGTAGAACCTGGATGCTAAAGGTCTTCACAGTCAGATAAGAGCAAAGGTGAGTTCCCTGAAGTGTCTCAGGCCTCCTGTGTTAGAACAGAAGTACCTGCTATTCTCCACTGCCTGTGGAGACATTTGCCAGACAATTGGGTTAGTTTTAAAAGTTCAGGTTGGTTTTTAACAGAGTTTTCTTGATCAGTTTTAAGATGCTTCTCCCTACTAATCTATTTGGAATTCCAATGTGCTCCAAGACTCTCATAGAGCAGGATAAATGATACACAATCAGATAATTTCATCTCTGACGGGATTTTGAGGTCTCATTCTGATATTCTTTGTGCTTTGAGGGAGAAAACCAAGATAAAACAGTATCTTAAATTGTATATCCCTTTGTGGAAACCATAAATGGAGGTAATTTCTATTAATATCTCTGGGTGCCCCAAGAGCATTTCTGTTGAATACAGCGGTGGGGGATCCTTCCCAGAAGCCAGTGCAGGATTGAAGTTCAGCCATGTGAATCCCCATTTGGATTATGATATTTTTTCAGTTGTGTTCATTGCTGGAAGTGGACTGTACAGAAAAACACCACCACAAGGAAACGTCTTGCTGGAAGTGTGCAAATGCATCGGTGTAAGTGACTCTGTGGGTGCAGGACAAAAAGTGCAAAGGGGAAGGGAGGTGACTTTTGAAGTTCTCTATACTGCTTCGGTGAGCTGTAAGGAATAAGAAACACATTTAGGCCCTAGTTTATTCTTTCAGCATTTCAATTGTTTTCCTTTAGCTCCAGTAACTGTTCCGTTGATGTCAGTAGAACCATGAGTGGCAGATGCTGGTGGAAACTGAACTGAAAGGAAAATTCAGAAACTCAGAGAGTTTCAGATATATGACTATATTTTTTCAGTTGAATAATTTTTCTGAACTTTATCAGTTCAGCAGACAGTAATAGCACACATTCATATTATGGACATTCAGCATGTTCATGTAAATGCAAGAGACATTTGCTGAAGTTGCATTAAAGCCTTATAAATTGTTTTTCATGGTGTGTGAGCTGAATACAGTATGCGAAAAAATATTCTCTTATTATTAGGTGGATAATGATGTTTCTATTTCAGGAAGCTGTTGCTAACAGCAGATATTTTCTTTTTATCTAGGTCAATTCTAGTGCCAAATTTACCTTGGGGAAACAGGCAGGATCTTACAAACAGGATTTCTAAGTGAAGTCTGCCACTTGTTTTGCCAATGTGACTCAGTGTGTTCAGTGACTGGTGCACACAGCATAAACAGGCCAGGAGCTGGATGGACTTCAATACCCCTTTGTGGGTCCCTTCCAACTCAGGATATTCTAAGATTCAATGATTTTATGATTCATTCCCCCACGATACCTTTAATCAACCAGTGTCATAGAAACTTCCCTGCAGACAATTCATCATAAAGCATCCAATCTGAGATTTTAGAGGTATCCAGCAACCCACCCCCCTCAATATTCTTACTTACGTTTGGAGATGAGGAAGGTAGCCTTGAGCTGGGAACGTGACACGGTCAGGTATGGCATGAGTGAGTTACTCACCTGTTTTTCTCCCTAGTTTGCTATTAAAAACCGGCTGAAAAACCGCTCCCGTGAGATTCCAAAGAGAGATCACTGGCTGGACTGGGCATCAGAAAAATACTCGGTAAGTGACGCTCTGCCTGATAGGTTTGGAATGGGAAGGGGGAGATGGGCAGACAGACAGGGGAGACAATAAGACTGGCCTGGCCACACCATTCCTCTCATGCATTTTCCTGTCCCTTCCCACATCTGTACTCTCCTGACCCTTAATGGACAGTTTAGGTGCTGCACTGAAATGTAGAAATGCAAACATATCCAGTGTCACAAATAAGTGCAATAAAGAACTGCCATGAAGAAAGAAATAGGAGTTACACTTTGTGGCTTGAATCACCTTTGGCTTTACACCCCTACCTTACCTTTTTGCCTGTTCTCTTTCAGAAACAGCTGATTGGGGAGGTTAAAATGGTGACTCGTGTTCTCTTCCTCTTCATACCACTGCCAATGTTCTGGGCCCTGTTTGATCAGCAGGTACAGTACAGTGTGTACAGCTCTGCGGGCCACCTCTGTCCTTTTAGGGTAACACCAAAGCATCCTGGGGACACAGCGGGCCACACTCCTACCAAGTGTCCAGGGCCTTCCACCATCACTGCTGGTCAGCCCTTCAGAGTCCTGCCAGGTGCCTGGCACAGGAGAAAGAGAGGGGAGAATGTGCCCTGCCTAATGACAGGTGTTACAAAGAAGAGAAGGAATAGGTGGAAAATAAGACCTCCATCACACTCATCTTCTCTGTCCCCATGTTTTCTAGCCCCATGGAACATCTTGAAGGCTTCACAGCTGTCTGTTTTCTCCGTAGGGATCCAGGTGGACTTTGCAAGCCACAAAAATGAATGCTGATTTTGTAAGTACTTAATGTCACCAGGGCTGGTAAGACTAGTAGTAACATTCCTGCTCTTGCTTATTAACCGGAGTCTTGCAGTACTAAGAGCGTCTGCTTGGTGAATCTGGGTGAGTTTCACTTTTGGTGATTAGAAGCCAGAGGCTCTGTTCATGCAGCCACGTTCAGTTCATCACAGCTCATCTCAGCTGGAAGCGAGGGCTGGGGAGCCATCAGCAGTCTGCAAGGTCAGGGGTGCTGACCTACTGGCAGCCAGTGACCCTGTGACCTAAAGCAGATAGGATTTTCAGCCTGCTGCCCTCATGGAAGGCAAACAAGCCACTCAGCCCTTTTAAGGTGTGACCAGAGCTGTTGTAGTTGTACACTTCTTCACTGGATCACTTGGTGATACATTTATCAGCTTCTTAAAACCAGCAGGAATCTTGTGTATAGGATAAGATGTGATAAGGATTAATTAGCTAGTTTCTATAAAGTTTCTTCAAAGGTGTGAATGGCAAATGGTGCAGGCTGCATAGCAGATAAATGGAGATCAGCTGTCTGCCCGAAGATGTCCCCACACAGGGCTGTTTTTCAGACATATATATTTTAACAGGCCATCTAGATCTTGCCTGCAGATGCTCACATCAAAATCTGGGATTGTAAGTGTCCGTTTTCCAGTTTAAAATTGACTTAAAGCCACAAATTTGAGATCTTCTATGTCACTCCTGTTAAAAATTGGGCTCTCAATATGTGATACTCATTAGGCTTAATTAGTTCAAATGAGGCATGAAAAAGACTACACCTTGGTTAATATTTATCCACCTCAGAAAGACAGAACAAAGTCCATGCAGTCTATGTGATGTATATCTAAACCATTTTTTTTTCTGGTGTTTCGCTCACATGCACTTAGTGATCCATTAGCAGGAGAGCTAAGTATCACCAGGTGTCACTACTGGACTCTCCCAGGTGAGGAAAGATAGATTCAAGGCTTTTTTTTTCTTTTATTCTGTCACACCAACTTGGATAGCTCCGTGGGTTTTGTTTCAGTCTCCTCTGCTGTCCCCTCATGAGCTGCCCCACCTCAAGGAGGTGAAAATTAACTGCAACATGGGAGTGACCCACTCTTAGGCTTGTTGGAGTTCATGTTTGTCATACTCTATGACTTTCTGTTCTGTGGACAAGAGCTCAGCTAGGAAGTCTGGAGTCAAAGAGGAAATGATTTAGTGTCAGATGAAATATTTGAAGGCTCATTTCCTAATGGTGCATTTCTATAGTGTGTGCAAAGTAGCAAGAGGGGATATTTGCCTGGTATTTTTCCACTCTCCCAGGAGGCAGCTGTGGGCAGAGACAGCCAGCCAGCTTAGACTCAGCTCAGGACAGGACTGGCAGACAGCCCTCAAAGCATTTTCTTGGAAATACATTATTTCCTTCCTAATTTCTTCCCTCCTGCACCCTTCCCCACCCCCCGATCCTGCCCCCCTCTTCTTCATCTAAATTTCAAATGAAAATAATTTCGTGGAGTTCAGAAAACCACCAGGCTCTCCCCGGAGACCTGTCCATGGTTCTTTTTGGAGTCTGGAATCCCTCCATCCATCCATTCCTGTTGACCTTGCCCGTTTGTGCAGGCTGGGATAATGATGCATATTTGAGACACCTCTTATAGCCTTGAGGTCTCTTGGCTCAAACCAAGAACCTGCAGTTGCCCAAAGCCTGTTAGAAGCAGATGGGGGGAGGAAAGAGGTGTTTGTGCAGCCCATTGGCTCAAGGATGTCTTTTATTATCCTTTTGGGAACTTGGGAGAAATGCCAACAGAGCTCACAGGGTTCTGAAGCTTGGGAATGCTCACTTATGGGATTGGGGCTTTTCACATTATAGAAGCAGGGAGGGAAGAAGCTCTAAGCCCACCTCCCAGCTTGGACACCAACACCCCCATTCTTCTCCGCTCACCTAGTTCATGGCTCATCCAGCCTGAAAGATGAGCCTCAGTAGCTGCCATGAGCTGTGTTGCAGCTGCCAAATATCAAGGATTGAGTGCAGCTTCCTCCTGGAAAATGATCTTATTAAACACTATGTCCTTAGACAACAAGTGTCAAGAGTACAATATCAGCTGCTAAAGCCAACATAAAGCATTTGAGGAAACCACCTTGGCTGCAAAGGCCTCTCTGGGACCGATTACTTATTTGCCATATGCACTGATATGTTATAGTGTTTATGAATCACTTGGAATATCTTTTTGTTTCAGGGAATATATGTCCTTCAGCCTGACCAAATGCAGGTAAAAGATATTAAGGGTAGGAAATAACCCTTAGAATGTGTCTTCTTCTTTTCTCTCATTTCTATTTTTCTCGTGGGACCAGTGGCCATTCTCTGCTCCTTTTCAGGGTAATAGCAGTGCTCCGGCTGGTTGCTGTGGTGTGGCCTCTGCCTTGTTGTTCACAGGTTGTTTTGCAAGCTTGGGGTTCAGAAGACCCTGAGGATGCCCCAATGCAGAAGTTGACTCGTGTGGAACAGTGCAGAGGTGTGGGGTAACCTACCACCATAATAGCTCTTGAACTAGTGCTGGCATGTGGAAAATACAATCTGTATCTCCTTTAACAGGCCCCGGTCTGTTTTTGGAATATGTTTGGTTCCTCTCTTTCTGCAGGGTAGATGAAAACATGAAAGCTCCTAGATGGTGCTGTGTTGTCACAGTTGATTACAATTTTTATAGTGAACAGCTCTGGAGAAATTCAAAGCTGTTCTCTTCCCCAAAATCTTCCTTTGGAACTGAAACAACATTTCTCTCTGCTTGTTCTTCATCACTCTCTGTTTCCTTGCTCTGCCACTGCTGGCTGGCAGACAAGCTGTGCCCCTCCCAGGAGAAATTTTGTTCCTGGGGAATTACTCAGTTGAAGCGCAAGAAATTGCCAATCTCACAGAATAGTGCCTGTTCCTCTGGGATTTTGCTGGAGTCTCAAGATGTTTCCATTGTTGCTGATTTGTTGTAAGGTCCCACCACAGCACCAAAGGTCAGCTGTCTCTATTGTCAGTGGGGTTTGTACTCTTTAAAAACATCATGTTTTGGTTCTCTCTCCGGGGAAACTGGGCCAGCGATGCTTGCTTGACTCTTGGAGGGGAGGATATGAACAAAATGTATTCATGCCTGTGAAAACTAAATAGCAGAAGCTGTTAAGTGCAAATTATGATTATATTTTAAAAGGAGGTTTTAAGTGTTTATCCATGTCCCTTCTGTAATGGAATTATTTCTGGAGGACAGTGCTTTATGGGTTTAATTACTGAAAGTTGCTTTCAAGCCACTGAACTCCCATTCTTTTGTATTGCAGTTCTTAAATCCACTTCTTATTCTTGTCTTCATCCCAATTTTTGACCTTGGGCTCTACCCCCTGATAAACATGTGCAAATTGAATTTCACGTAAGTACTTGGGGACAATGCAGATGCATCTGTGCTTTTTCTTTTGCTGTAAGTGTGCAGAATAGCTTTTAAGGAAGAGACACACAAATTTCCATTCACCTTTCCCAATACTTGAGTATACTTGAGTCCAAAGAGGCAGCATCACCCTCTTCCACAGACCGTGGAAATGCCAGAGGGTAAAACTCAGTGATGCTGGATTCTGCTCTGTACAGATTTTTCCAAAAGCAGATACGAATAGTCTCATTTTGAAACACTTGAACGTGTTTTCCACCTTGTTTCCCATGTCATGCCTAAATAATTCCCTCCGTGGAAAGTCCCTGTGGGACCAAAGTCATGGTGCCATGCTGGCTAGGATCTGAACCAGTGAGTGCCTAAGGGGATTTCCATATGAGCCAAGCATTTTATCCTTAGTCTATTTTAGCAAGAAGTGCAGTGTAATAGGAGCAGACCTCAGGTTATGAGACCCACTTCACGCATTTTGTGTGAATTAACTTCAGAGTATCTGTATTCTGCCTCTGTGGACTGATGCCCTGTAGCAGTGGAAGTACTTGATGTGCACTCTTGGAGTGCCTTTGTTAGTGGCATTTCAACTGAAAGGAGCCAAATTTTTTCTCCAGCACCACTTCTGCATGTGAACCATAGCATTGGAAAGGGTAATGAGTGGGGTGATTTGCTTAAAAAGCATGTTTCTAATCCCAGCTAAAATGCTGGACAGACAAAACCACATAAAATGGGGGTGGCAAGTGCCTGAGAAGCCTTCCCCTTCACCCTGCTGGTCCTTTCCCACCGTGCTGAATTACTTGCACCAGAAGACATATCAAAAACATTGTCCAGCCCTGCAGTGGTGCCCCTTTTGGAGGATACACGTCAGAGGCTGTTCTTCTCCCTGATACCATTGTGAGTCCATGCCTGGACTGTGCCTTGACTTGGCAGAAAACTTCCTGCCTGATGACCAACCCACAGAGTAATTCACCCAGCAGCACAAACTCAAGCACCAACCAGGACTGAATGCCAGGACTAAAGATGGTTACAAGGAGTGGAGATCACTGGATCTAGAACCAGATTTGTCTCAAATCTCAACAACTCAATACTCAGTTTGAATCTGCTGTTCTGGACATGTATTATTCTAACTTACATCAGATTTTCTCATGTAACTCTGGTAAAGTTGCACTAGCTTTGCCTTGAGTTTAGAAGCAAGCTCTTTATTTTCTAGAAATGTAAATGTATTGGCATGAGAAATAACCCAGAATGATGCCCCAGATGGTCAGAAACATTGATGACACAAACGACACATTTTTCTGTTCCTCATTCCCACTGCTAAATAGAATGTTACTTTTCTTTGCTTTTCCCAAAAGGGACTTGAAGATACATCATTTCTGGTGCTCCTTCCAACATCACGGATTAACATAATGTCATGAGCTATTCCCTCTAGAAGAGCTGGGAAAAAGATCATGTGAAACTTGCAAGAAAAGAACTTATTTTCACAGTTTTAATTGGCCTCAGTGCTGGCCTCATACAGAATAATAGAATAGTTTTAAGTTAAGAGATTGGCAATTTAAACAGCCTGTCATCCTGAGTGCCACCTGTTGGACAGTTTATTACCTGGTTTTGGCACATCTTTGGCTCCGAGGAATGGTATTCTATAGTTTAAATTACTTTTTCTTCCTTAATGGCACCTCTTTCATTTGCTCCATAGACCTATTAGGAAAATGGCAACAGGTATGGTCCTTGCAGGGCTGGCGTTTGGACTTGCAGCTGTTATAGAAGTCAAAATAAATGTAAGTAAGGCACAAGACATTCCTCAAAAATACTTTCTTTCTGTGGGGTGTTTTTATTGATGTCTGGTAGATAATCCTTTAAGCCATTGTTCTCCTTGATCAAAATTTGTAATGTTTTCTTTACAACTGAGCATACTGATCCAGTTGCTAATTCTTACCTTGTCTACTTTTCCCTCTCTTTGTCTCTATGTCTTTCTTTCTAGTCTTTGCAGTTTTGCTGTGCTGGTCATCTGTATTGGTCTATATTCTAGATTTCCATCGTCAAAGTGCTTGACAGACATCTAGTTAATGCTAGTGATTAATTTCCAAAAGGTAGTCTGTTCTCTCTCCTATTTCTTGCTGTAGCTTGCCTATACTTTTCTGTTTGGGGTCTTTTGTGTGTGTGCGGTGGTTTGGGGTTTTTTATTTAATTGTTTTAAACATTTTAAATTTAATTACTTTCCTGCTTTAGGGTGGGGATGGCTTTTTTTACAAGCCAAATTGTTTCTCTAGGGAGGCAGGTGAATGCTGTCAGAGGCATCAGGGACTGCCAGGCATCCCCAGAGAGGATGGCAGCACATGTCTTATAAATTCCATGTTAGCTCCTGCAGATTTGTACTGTTTGTTTCTGGCTCATGACCAGCATTGTGTAGACTTTGGCTGACCTTTGTCTCACAAAAGTTACTAGAGGATTAATTTTTAAAGCTTCTATGTATACTTAAAACGTTCTGTTAGAGTGGCTGGCTCACAGCCCTGGATTAACATCTGTTGGTTCTTCAGGTGAATCCCCTAACAGGCCTCCCACTGAAATGAGACTGTGTGGGTTCAGGTCTTTTTTCTGATCTCTTTATGTGAGCAAAGAAACGCTCTCATTGCCACCACTAGAATCTCTGGCCAAGCACCAAAAGTTTGCTCTGGCTGTGGGTGACTCCTCTGGGTAGAGGCAAGGTGAGTTAGAGGTTCCCTCCTGCCTGTGCATGAAAATTTTACCCTAAAGGCCATTTTAAGATGTAGCAAAGAGGAGGATAAGATGGTCCACCTTCACTTGACTGTGGGTAGCAGAAGTGGAAAGCTACAGTAATGGAATTTGCTGGATTATATTAGCAGGCCTGTTGGTCCAGAGCAGCATGTGGATACAGGGAAATCAGCTTGTTCTGTCTTCTGTGGCAGTGTGTTTCCCCACCAAGTTAGGTTCAAAATGCCCTGCTTTCAATACCCAAATTATCAGATAAGATAGAGGAAAAATAAATAGCTCTGCAGTATTGCTGGCAGCTACTTGAAAATAACATGAGAAAAAAAAGAGAAGTTAAAAAAAATTAGCTCTGCAGGTTGTACAAAGCTGACACTGATTGATGTACTCCTTCTAGGAAATGATTCCTGACAGAAGGAGATACCTCAGTGCTGGAGGCATCAGCTTACCTCTCTCAGAAAACAAGGAATAGTATCTATAGTTGGCTGTATAGATAGCAAGGTGTCCAGTAATGCAAAAACACTGATTACAGACATGAAGCTGGACTGGGATTTTCAAAACTACTTAACTTCTGGTCTGATTCTTTTCTCAGTCACTGACTGCAGTGGGAAATAGTTATTCTGGTCACTGCTTTTGAAAGCTAAGCACAAATTTTTCCCTTCTGATGTGGCAGTTGGTTAAATCCAGGCACAAGGCAGCTGTATAGTGAAAGCTGTGACATTGTTCTACTTCCTCAGTAGGTGTGTAGTCTGTACACTTCTTGGTGTGAAGAGCAATTTTTGGGAGGAATGATGTGTTGGCCATTGAGCTACTATGAGGAAACCTCCCTAAAACAGATTTACGTTCAGTTTTCTCTGAGTGCAACTTCTGTTGAGGAAGGGATGGAAAAGTGTCATTACAGAGAGGAAGACCATTATGGCTAAAAATGGAGATATTAAAGTGCTAATAAAGCATACAGATGGCACTTAAAGCCTTTTACTTTAATTAGGAAACTGATATGCCTCGACTTGTCCCAAAAGAAAGTTTAATTCGAGTCCTGAATTTGGCAAAGAACCCTGTTCAAGTGACAATCCAAGACAAGGACCTATTTCAGCAGCCCGTGGAGTCTTTTCAGGTAAGCATATATTTGGGACTGAAAGGCCTGACTTGCATGTCATTGAAGAAAGGATGGGCTTTTGTTCAGGCATTTTCTAATAAAGCCCACAGATGCAAAAGCTTGTTCTGCTCCATTGCCTTAGAAGTGCATGGGAATAGCTTTACAAATGAAGCATAATATCTCTGTTATATGAAACAGAAATTGAACATTTGGAGAAAAGTTTCTCCAGCAAAGGATACACCTTACATTCACGTGTAATTAGGAATAAAGGATAACAGGATTACAGTCTCCCTTAAAGAGGGGATAGTGTTCCACTTGGTAGGAAAAGACAGATCCTTTCTTGTCTGAAGAAAGTGTAACCAAGTTTATTTTCTTCCACAGAACCCAGCTGAGTACTCAAAATTAATATTGAATGGAGAGCAACAGAGCCTTCACTTTGCGCTGCAACATCAAGGATTGACTCTTGCTTTTAACTACACCATGAAGGAAAAATCAGTATACAGCTTAATTGTTTTTGAGGCAGAAGGAAGCCTATCAAGCCGCTTAGTGAGTGTGGGAGTGAAGTGTAAATACAGTATTAATTCAATGGCTGTGATGCTACAATGGGGTAATAGGCTCATTAATTCATTTGCTCAGTTGCAATGTCTGTCTGATTGCTCTCAGATGCTCTAAACCTCACTTCTTAGCTAGAGGCACTGGATCTGTGCACATTTCTGCTGGTTGATTAATAGAGGCGTTGTGGCATCTGAGAGTTTCTGGGCACACTTTAATCCACTGAATGCTGCAGTGGGAGAGCAGAGTCATGCCTGCTAGGCAGCAGAACTGGAGAAAGCTGGAGAAACAGAGCCAGAGATTTTCCCCCAAAGATGGTTCTATAAAGCAAAGATGTTAAAGAGGCTCTAGGGTTGGCCATGGAATAAAAGCATCAGAGGAATGATTCTGGGATTAGTTATTGCAAGCGTTTAGTGAAAAAGCACAGAAGGCCCATTTGTTTTTCTGAACAGAATAAAGGATTAAGCTCACTTCAGGCACTGCAGCAGAGCTGGCTGTATTTGGACTTTTATGTATTTCTGCAACAATCAAGAGAGGGGCATGTAGGATGTGTAGGACAGATTCTGATATCTTTTATGAGTAGCTGTGTCTGAAGAAGCTCTCTTGAAATTCACGGTGTTCTTGCATATCATGGCAGGTGTAAATGCCATCAGAATCTGTCCTCCTGCTAAAATATCCATTTCCTTTGCAGTTCCTGAGCCTTCTACCTTGCAGGGTAGCCACACCAAGCATTCAATATTACATAGCAGAAATCGTGTAACTGCTTTTTGAAATTAACTTAATGATTTTATTTTGTCATAGCTTCAAGGTTTTTTTGCTGATGATCAAACTTTATGGTTTGGAGTCTGGGGCTCAGTACCACACGAAGTTAAGTTTCCTTGTGACCTTGAAAGCTGTGTGCTGTTTCCTTAAGAAATGGATACTTGTGATTTTCATACAGTCCTTAAGAAGCAAAAGCCTGCAACAGGCTTGGAGCATAGCAATCTGAGAGCTCCAGTACATCTATGCTGCTGTCTAGACTGTGCTTAAATTAATGCCCACCCTGGCACAGGCAGGCTCTCATGTGCTGGGAGCAGCTGTGCTGTTGGGTGATGCTATTGACCTGTCATTCACAGCTGTAGATAAGGAAGATGTGGAAGACAGCGTGGTAAATGGTACTTTTCCAGCATTGCAGCACAGGGAAAGCAATGCCAGCATCACTGTTGTGCTGCAGGGCTCACCCTCGAGTAACCTCCCTCACTGCTGGGTTTGGCCCACTCACTCAGGTGGGAATGCTTTCCTGGAAGGATCCTATCTGAAATTGGTTTCTTCTCCTCTGTGGGCAGTTGAGTAGGCAGGATATGAATTTGAGAGCTCTGGGGATCATCAGTGAAAACGAGTAATAATTTGGCTGGTCTGTCTGCAACTAACTAGAGTATTCATCCCCATGTGTCTCTCATGGGAAAAAAATGGTGTCGCTGTTTATTATTTATTGCTCTGATATTTATTATTCACTATGGCTATTTATTATTTAGGGAATATGTTATTTGTGGGTAGCATATTACTCTGAAGTACAATAGACATTTTATAGATATAATGAAAATCTGGATCCTTGGTCTCAGAACTCAGGATTTCACATCAGGAAACAAAATGTGGAGAAAGGGCCAGAAAATTTTGAGACAGAGCCAGTTTCTGAAAGTCCCTTTTGGCTTGCCTGGGTTCCATCTGTGGGCAGTGCAAATTGAAATTGCTCTGCCATCTTCAGTGGAGATGGCACAGCTCTGGATTTCTACCAGCCAAGAGCTTTGCTTTGTGTTCTTTTTTTGTGACATGCAACCTCCAGGGCAGGGCTGTGTTTTTTCAGTGTTGTACACCAAATAAGTTTCTCCAAATGAATGTTAATTAACTATCTAGCTGCTGCTCTAGCTGTGGTCTCCAGGAGAGAGATTCTCACTCCCCAATGTGCCCATCCAGATGGCCATTTCAGGGATCTGTCTGCAGGTATCTGTTTGTGAGCACAAACAAGCTCAGTGCATCTTGGTTTCTCCTGCTCTCTTGCCTGCACATTAAACAGTTTAATCTCCTGAGTATCAAGGATCAGGGAAAGCTTGAGTGATGCATGATGATCAGTATAGTACCCTAGCAGTTCTTCTCAACTTTAGACTTCTGTGAAGTCTATGAATATGACAAGAATCAGGATCTGAAAATCAGGCATTTGCAGATTTTGTGTGACTGAGGCACCCAAGTTTAACTAGTCACTGAAAGATGCTAATGTGGATAAGGCTCTCTTGCTATCTCAAGATCAAGGAAATAACCCTTTTTGGAGGGTGTTACATGCCTCAGTAGAAGGATGACTGGCTGCAACTCAGTAGCCTTTGTTACAGAAGAGATGAGGAGAAAAAGTATGATCTCATCTGAAGCCCTTGGAGGAGATGAAATTTTGCCATTGGTTTCATTGTACCAGGGCTCCACAACTGTGGCCTGATGTAAAGCTTATGTGAGAGTCCAGTGGATTTCCACAGGCTTTGCGGCACATGTGTAACTCTACAGACACCACTATTGTCTGCCACATCTTATAAGACAGCATTAATAAACATGTTTGATTTTTTTTTTCTTCCCCCCTTTAGATTACAGACTTGGAAGCAAAGCCAGAAAATGGTTTGGCAGCTGTTAGGTAGGAATGGCTTTTTTTGAGGATTTGGCGGTGGTTGGGTGAGGGAAAGTGCTTTTGTCTAATGCATCTGTATGTAACATAGCCCAGATGTTCTTGGGTTGGAGTCACTTCTCATGCAAGGCTTGAGTGTCAGCTGCGGAGGCTTGACAGAGTGTCACCTCCCACACATGCCATGCAGAGCTGAGAACTATTGCTGCTCACTGCCTGGGATAGTCTGGGCTGAGATGGCAACATAAATGAGCTCCTTCCTTGGAAAAGTGGCAAATTCATCTCAATGACGAAAGGCAAGCAGCAATTTGGATAGGAGCTGTTGCCATGTCCTTTGCAAATTGGCCAACCCACGATGTTCACCCAAACTCATGCACAAGTGTCTACTAAATTGGATACAGCAGCAATTTTACATCCTCGTAAAAAATTCAGCTGGGCATTGGGCTCTGCTTAGTCCACTCTTCCTAATTTCAGCTATTCCATTTAATCCATGAACTCTCCTGTGCTGGTTTGTGCTGGCTGCTGAGGTGCAGAAGATAAAAATTTCAAAAAAAAGAAACCAAAACAAACCAAAAAACCAACCCAAAACCATGAACCAAAAAAACCAACAGAAAAACCACAAACAAACAAAAACCCCCAACCCCCCCAAAACAAACAAACAACCCCAACAAAAAAGGATTTCAGCTGGACTTTCTAGAGGATTTGGGCAAGGTGAAATTTTAAAAAAAAACAAAAAACAAAAAAAAACAACAAAAAAGTGAGCCCACCATAAAAGCAAAACAAAAAAAAAACCCTAAACAAAACAAACCTTAAAAAAAATGTCCAACCCCTTTGTCTGAAAGCCTGTATAGACAAAGTAGGAGAGTAGTATCTCTTTGTAGCCCTGCACTTGTGAAGATTTCTGCTGACTAAACACCTTGAAGACTTGATTCAGTCAGAATTGTTTTATATTTTCTTGTGGAGATTTTTGACAAAATCTCCAGACTTTCCCTTCAACAATTTGTAAAGAAGTTTCACTAGTAAGAAACTATTTATTCACTAAAAAATTACTCCTGTTAAGTAGTTGACTAACTTCAGGGGTTTCACCCCCATTTAAAGAACTGAAAACCAAAATATCTTAAAACATAGATCAAACTAAAAGTGTTTGATTTTACTAACATTTTTTTTAATTGCCAGAAGGAAACTGTCTTTTGTCTATGTAAAAACACCAAACAAACTGTTCCCATATAAGTTTTAGTTTGGATGAAGATATCTTATTGTGCTGGAAAACTCCTTGCCACTGGTAGAAACTCTTTGCTATCATGGTGCACCTGTTCATCAGGACACACAACTTCAGAGTTTCCTGTGGTAGGCTGAGACTGTCCCCTCACACAGCCATGGAATAGTCACCACAGTGCCCTAGAATGGTCTGGGTTGGAAGGGACCTTGAGATCACCTTGTACCAACACCCCTGCCATGGACAGGGACACCTCCCACTAGACCAGGTTGCTCAAAGCCCTGTCCAACCTGGCCTTAAACATTTCCAGGGGTGAGGCATCCTAACTTTGTTAGGCAACCTGTTCCAGTGTCTCACCACCTTCATAATGAAGAGATTTTTCCTAAAATCTAACATAATCTAACCCTATCCTCTTTCAGTTTAAAGCCATTCCCCCTTGTCCTACAACACCATATCCTTGTAAGAAGTCCCTCTCCAGCTCTCTTGTAGGACCTCTTCAGGTATTGGAAGGTGCTCTAAGGTCTCCCTGGAGCTTTCTCTTCTCCAAGCTGAACAGCCCCAGTTCTCCCACCCTGTCTTCACAGGAGAGATGCTCCAGCCCTCTGATCATCTTTGTGGCCTCCTCAGAACCTGCTGCAATCTTTGTTGGTTTCTGAGATTGAATTGCCTGGAGGTTCTAGACTACAAAAAGTGAGGGTCATTTTTCATAGAAAAGAGAGTAAGAGGGTAAAATTATGCATCAAGGAAACTAATCTTGTATTGAAAAACTAGGCAATGAATCAGACAAATATTTTGATAACTTGCAGAAGAGACTCTCGTAACCTTATGGAATTACAGAATGCTTTGGGAGAGTATGAAGACTTCTAAAGTGTCTGCTATTACGCTTCTTCTGCCCTGTCTGACAGCTCAATGAAATATGGTTTCTTTGCAGATTCATTAATGGTTTGAGCCAAGATGTCAACCTCACCATCGATAGCAAAAGGTTCATTGCTGTTCAAAAAAACTACAGTGCTTCTGAGTACTCGCTGCTGGAGAGGGACACGTAAGTCTCCCTTCCTGAGCTGAAGGTCCTTGCTGAGGCATTTCCTTGGGTACAAAGAGACTTTTCTCAGCCTCATAGCAAAACCTGCATTGCTATTGTCTTGGCATGTGGTTGTGTGGGTGGATGTTTGTAAAAAGCAGAATTACCAGCTCAGTGCAGAGCACACACTCGTGGGTGTGCAGAAGTTTTTATTCACATTATGTGGGGGGGTGGAGGGAAGAGACAGGCCATTCCTGTGCATCTGTCAGTGGAGTAAGGTGGGACATGGTAAAGTCTCCTCTGCCATTTAGTGCCTGCTTTGTTTTGTTATTCTCTCAGGCCCAAGCGCCTGGTGATAGGGTGTTCTCAGGGAAAGGGCAGTTCATATTCCATTCTACAAAGTGTTAGAATGTGAGTGGGTTGATAACATCAAGTAGCATTACATGGCTATGCAGGCTGGGCTTGTTAGACAGGGGCTCCATATGGACTTGGTTTGGCAGCATTGGAGTTGGCTCTTGTAGGGTATTTCTAGCATTTCCAATGTTTCAAAACAAGCTTCATGGCTTTTCTCTGCATCAGCTCCATCCAAAATATTTATTGCTGCAATTTTGTAGGACGCAGCAGCCATTGTGGCAATGCTGCTGAGCCTCTGTGCCATCTCACATATCCAAAATCAGAAGAACAAATATGAAGGCTAATTTGCTCTGTTGAAAGGAAACAAAGCTGCTTCTGGGTCCACATCTCTGAGTTCCTGTTGACTACTTGTCTGGCCTACATTTCCTGAAGAAATGCAGCAAAATTTGGGAGGAAAATAAACCTGGGGGTGGGGGGAAATTACATCAGCACTAAGAAGAAGCAGAAACCATAAAAAATGTTAGCAATGGCCTGGGTCATTAGGTGAATTCGAGTTAGTGTCTAAGTGCTTCTGGAAGGATAAGATAGCAAGAACTTCAGAGATTGTCTGATGTAAACACCACTGGATCTTTACATCTTGCATCTTCCCTACTCCATTTCAGGGGCATGTTTGATGGCTCTGCTCTGTGTTCTTTGTTCGTAGAACTAACTGGGAAATACTGTCCTTCATCCCTTTATCTAGATATAATAATGGAAAATGCATAACTGAAACAGGAGAATTCCCCCTGGAGCTGGGGCTGCTTGACTTTGGTGCCTCATACACCGTTGTGATAACTAATGTAAGTGTTTCTATGATGGTAGCACACTCCTGTTCTACTCTCTGGTAGTGCTTTTGTTCCTGTGTTGGTGACTGTCACTTGCTTTGTCCACTCTCTGATCCCTGGGCAGTAGCCGTCTGATGGCAGTCCATTATGAAAGGGACAGTAAAATGTTTTGATAACTACACGAGCAAGGTGGGTGTGTATTTGTTCCACCTTACACTGTGATTATGTCAGATTGCGTGGGTTAAAAAGAAGTAAAATCTTTTCCTTGATAGAAATCCTCCATAGAAAATCGTGTGATCTGTGGTTTGTGCTGGTCTTATGCCATCCTTGAGCAGTTAACATTGACCCAGAGCACTGCAAAGAGTTATTACCATCTGCCAAGAGCTGACTCTGCTTGTGGTCTTTAAAATACTGTACCTGATGGTGCCTCACACCCAAAAAACTGCAGAAACAGTTTGCTCTATCCTCACATTTAGCTTACTGATCTTCCAAGATTTCATAGATTATGCATAGGCAGAAGAGGGACAAAGTCTTGAGGGAGGACGTTGCTGAGGTTGTACATCTGTTTCCTCCTCTCACTGTCTGTACAGCTAATTTGGAGCCTAGTGTAAAGTCAAGGCATGGTTTTCTGAACAGCCTAGCCCTGATGGGGTCTGAGCACTGCTGGGAGAGTGGATCCCTTTCCTTGCCTGCCAGTCTCTGAGACACACTGCTTCAACCCGGTCCAGCTGGCTGGAGCCATGGAGATGAACGTGATCAGCTTAGTTCCCATTTTAACCTTTCCACCACAAAGGCACGCAGACAAACTGGGTCTGACAGGACACACTGCTAAGCTGCCCTCTGAGACTTTGGCTGCTGTGTTGTGATGAGCAGAGCAAAGTGTTGTCAGCTACTCCCTGGCAGTAGCATCTCCCTGTTGGGCAATTAATGGGAGCTGTTCATATCTGCAGAGTCCAAATACGTCGGGGGAAAAATATAGCCGTGAAGCACCTGGCTTTTTTTTTTCTTTCCAATTCCAGTAGCTGAAGTGGGATGTACAGCCCTGGAGGGAACAAGCAGATGCTGCCATCTGTGAGTGCAGAGATTTATGTACATAAAACACACACACTTGAAGTGATGTTGGCCAGACCCCTCTTCCATGGCTGCAAGCCTCTTTCACCAGATGAGAAACCAAATAGAGAAGTTGCATTAAAAAAATAACACTAAGAAAATTACCCCAGAGCCTCTGGTAACAGGGCCAGCTGAGTAGATGTGTCCCATGTCACTGTGCCAAGAATTCCAGTTTTTGTTCCCATCTGCATAAGTCCCTGCTATAGCCCTGGCTGCTCAGGGTGGCTCTGTGCCTCAGCCCTTCTGAACCCTGTGCTAGTACTTTAATATTTTTCACCCTCTGTTTTTCCATCTCTCTCTCTATTGCTTCTGCCTTCTGTAGAGAGTTAGTTTGCTTGAGGCCAAGATCACTTTTAATTATTGCAGTGATTTGTACTGAGCCCTGCTCCTCTGCCAGGAGTGCCATATAGAAGAACCAAGAATACAATATATTAGTCTGCTAATGTAGCTGAACTGTGAAACTTAAATCATGGGGATGCTGCCTTCTACCCAGCCTTCCTCAGTGTGCAGTTACAGCATGGTGCTTGTGACATTTCTTTATGGGCTAAAGAGCAATGCACAGCTCTCCTCTCACCCCTTTTAGCCTGCTGAAATGCCGTCTCTTGATTTGCCTCCCTGGCAATGATTGGTGATTAAGAACATATTGTAAACATGCCTTGTATTTTCCCAAGTACTCTCCTTAAACTCAGGGCTTTCTGCCTGAAGTCGTTTCAATCTAGTGTTTTCCTGGGCTCTAGTCAAATCTCTCTCTGCCTCTGAGCCTCTGTGCATCGCAGGCAGTATTAATTACACCTGGGAAAAGAAACAAAAATAATTAGAAATACAGCTACCATACCTATCTGAATAGATCTAATATGGAGCAGTCTTTGCTACCCTTGGCATTCTTGAGCTGAATTTGTTTGGATGTCAATGATATCATAGGGAAGTTGTACAGTGCTGATAAAATGGGATCAGTAACCACATGGATGCAATGAGCATTTACCTTCTCATCTTTTTTGACCTTGGGGACAGCAGCAAGTCACAGGCTCTGCACTGGAACCTCACAGGCCTTTCCCAGCCCCACTACGGAAGACAATTTGTTGGTTTAAAATAATTTAGGGAAGTCTTGTGGTACCTGAATGAGCTGGAATGCTTCCATCCTGCTCTCTCTGCCCCGTGCAGCAGGAGTCACCTATTCCCAACAGGCTTTGAAATGGCAGGGTTGAGAGCCATAGTTTGCTTCAAAGGCAGAGCTTTTTTCCAACTTGGCTTAAAATGTTGTTTTGGTAAATGTGCCGCCGTTGTTCAGGCTGAGCAAGACGTGATCTTTCAGCAGCTAATCATTGTGCCTTTATTTTCCTGCTAGATTTCTGGAGGTGCTGTTGAGACGTGGAAGTCAGAAGACATCCAAGCCAACAATGTGCATATGGCCTGGCAGTTACCACAATATTTATTGATCTCTGCTGGGGAGGTGATGTTCTCCATTACGGGTCTGGCATTCTCCTATTCCCAGGTACTGCACTTAAAGATAAGGGCCTTACAATTAGACTTCAAGATTTATTTCTGCACCTGTCATTGACTTGTCATACCTTCTGTGACATGACAGGAACAATGTTATCTATCCTTCATCTGAAAGCGGGATTGTAACACAGCTTGCTGGGTGCCCTCAAGCTAAATTAATTAATATTCTGAAGGTACATGTTCTCAGTGATACTTGGAAATATCCTTTTCTGGTAAACCTGAGAATACAGAACAGAACTGGATAGTTAATGGGAAAACTATTTTATTTTATATTTTAATATGAATATTTTAATATCAGGGTTTTCTCCTAGTGAAGTATTTTGTGCTACGTATTTTTCAGTGATATAAAGACAAAGGTATCTCAGGGGCTACAGGGTGGCATGAGGGCTTGGCACCTGCTTTAAACTGAGACTGAAGGGGTCTAAACATGCAAGGTTGTAGCAAGGGAGCAAGGGGTAATGAACATGCAAGTAATGATTTGATTTTTGTCTGGGGAGGTTGATGAGAAGAGAGAACTGAGACATTACATGGTCAGACAACTACTGAAGCTACTCAGATTTATCCCTGGAGGAAGGTGCAGATGTTTATTAATGAGGATAATTAATACAGTGGGATGATCTGTAATGGGATGTGAAAAATTTGTCCTCAGCAGGAAATTTAACATCAAGATCCAGTCTCTTTTCCAAAGGTGTACAGCCACATGGCACCAGACTCCAAGCTGCAGGGCTTGTGTGGCTCCTTGGATGTCCTGATCATACCATTTCAGATGATGCAGGTTGGGGATGACCTGGATTCAGTTCTGCAACAACAGCGTCTCCTGCCTCTTCATGTGTCCTCCTGTCCATATTTTGAAAGCTCCTTGTATGCAGCTGTTGAGATTAACCACAGATTAACCACTCCACACAGAGGAATTTCCACTGTCTCCTCCTAGGCTGAGCCCAGTGACACCTACACTGGGCAGGACCCCAGAGGGTGAAGCAGGGCTGAAGGGCACAGCACGATTCCCACTGATCAGGCCCTTCTCCTCTTTTCAGTCTCCAGCCAGCATGAAGTCGGTGCTGCAGGCAGGCTGGCTGCTCACGGTGGCTGTGGGGAATACCTTTGTGCTCATTGTTGCCGAGGCTGCACCAATGGCACAGGTATGGTTTGGCTCTTAAAACAGAGGTCACACTTTACAACAGGCTCCTGCTGCTTCTGGATGGCTGTGTCCGGGTGCCCAGCTTCTCTGCCCAGCCCCAGGCTCCTGCACCTGAGTGACAGCAGCCCACTCTGAGCCGCCCCCCAGCCCCTGCTCTGTGGGGCTCTCAGTGGTGCTCCCCTGGGGGGCACTGGCCCTCCATGACCCTCCCAGTGGCAGCCAGTAACTGAGCTGCACTGGCAATGCTGCTGGAGCTCAGCTCTGGGCAAGCTGCCTGTGCCTGGAGCCCGGACTCAGTGGCAGCCACATGTTGAGTTGCTCACCAGAAACGAGACCAGTGGGCACCCAGCTCTTCCTCATGGGTCTCACTTGGGGAATCCTGCCAGGCCAGCTGCCTGTGGCATCCCTGACATGTCAGGCTTACAGGGGGAGGTTGTGGTGCAGAGGTAGTTTAATTCAAGCTGTGAAACTTCTGGGATATTGCCATGAAGGTGTGAATTGGAGCTTATTTCTGGCCAGCATGAATCTGCCTCTCCCAAGAGGATCTTGTAGGCAAAAAGCCCAGGTAGATATGTTCCAGTCAGATTTGTAAGAAAAGATTTAATGAAACCAACTCAATCTGTTTTGTTTCAAGAGGTATCACATATTTGTAATTACATTATGTGTACAAGCATTAACCAGAAAACAGGATGAGAAAGTTTCTATCTTGTGAGCCATTTTGGAAACTAAAAAATATTTTTCACCCAGCTCTTTAAAAAGCACTTGAAATTGCAGAGATATTCTCCAGACTGAGAGTCTGGGGTCTCCTGACCTGCTGTTCTTTTTTCTTTCCTAGTGGGCTGAATTTGTCTTGTTCACTGTTCTCCTCTTTGCTGTGTGCATTATTTTCTCCATCATGGGATATTTCTATGTCAGTGTGGATCCAGAGGACCTAGAAGAAAAGGAAGAGAAGAGAGAGACCTCAAGCAGAGGAAACATGATTGGTCTTGTTACTCAGAAAACAAAGCTCTAACACATTGTGGGTTGGGATTTTTGCCTTTTTTAAACTTAGTTATGAGAAGGTAAAAGAAGGATGGGGACAGTGTTGTTTTATTTTAGATCATTGCAGTCTCTATTGCTCAAAATGTAGCCACCTTATAAATGGGACCAAATAGCCCTCTATAAAAACAATGGGGGTCCTGAAATCAGAGCAAAACTCCCTGGGAAAGCTCCTCAGGTATTAAAAGCCCTTATTAGTAATTACAGTGTAATTTACAACCTGCCCATCTTTTTAAGCATGGAATGCTTTCCTATGATTTTGCCTTAAACATATATTTAGGGCAGCAGGGAGGAAGGGTGGAAGGTATGCTATATGACATAAAAATCTGGAGATGTTATGAGAGAAGAAAGAGGAAAAACTAGTATAGGAATTAGGGAAGAATAGGTGTTAGTGAGAGAAGGATTTTTAATTATATCATCAAGGACTGTAAGGGTTACACACAGTCCCAAAGGATTTCATCATGTAACTCTCCTTATGAGTATTTCATCCCATTATTGCATGTTATGAATGGTTCTGATTTATGATTTTCACCTTCAGGCTCAGAAGTAATAACAGGGAATTAAATTCTGCAGGCTAAAATATTCCCAAAACACTGCTGACGAAGACAGGCATGCTACCACCTCTCCAATACCCATTTTTTCCCCTAGAAGTTTTTAGCAACTGATGGTGTTCTTTGATTAGACATGATTAGAGAACTGGTTTATGCTTTTTTATTTCAGAATTCCAGACAGTTATTTGCCATCTTCCTATACATTAAGCCTTTATTGGGCATTTTCTTTTACAGCACCTGTCACTGCAAGTTAGGATATGGCTGATTTCTTATCTCATGCCTCAGTTATTCCCCACTGGGAGACAAGTTGCAGTAGTTTCTATAAAATTCCAGGCATCCTGCAGTGAGTTATTTACAAGGATGCACTTTATCATTTTTTCAGTCTACAAGAGGGGAGACCATGGCATATGAGATTTTCCTCCTTGTTTTTCTGTCTCTACCAAACTTTGGATATAGCAATTTTATTGGAATTGTGATATAATTGTCTGATTTTCCTCAACTGCGTGAAGGTGTGATTTCATGTTCTGCATAGGAGTAATTCAACCACTGCTGATGTAGTAAAACTCCTGAGAGAGACCCTGCCTTCCTCTGTCACTTCAAGGCCAGAGTTGTAACAGGTATGGCCTAATTTAAAACATGGCTGTCAATAGGATCTTCAGGTTCACAGAGAATAGATTTTAAATTATGCTTCCCTCTTCCATCTTGGCATTGGCCATAGGTGGTTGCTGATACTTGGAGATCATAAAATACATGTTTAACTTAATTCCTGTTCAGGACAGTGCTAGGAAATACACTTAGTTTGACACCTCAGTTCCTTTGATGTGCTGCTAGTGTGTGTGTATCTTCTTGAGTAATACTGAGACAACACAGCTTTTTGGTTTCTAACTCACAGCCTAAGATTGCTCCCTCTGCTTCCTGTCCTGAATGGGCACGGACTTTCACCACTAGTTCTGCATAACCTCCTGCCTGCTGTGAAGTAGCAGCTGGGGTTGTGCCAGAGGGGGGCCATGGTCTCATCAGATAAATGAGAAGAGGCTGCAGATGTGCACGCAGGAGCACTTGGGGTGATTCAGTCCATGCAGAGACGTTTATTAAGCTGTGTGGTGGCTGGATCCGGGCAGCTGAACCCTGCAACTCCATGGGGAATGAAGGGCTTTGAAAGGCACCTATTAGGTCATCCAACCTGCTTCTCAGAAGCCAAGTGGGGATTATTCCCCTCTGTTCTTTCTGGTGTTGTTCTCCTGCTATGATTCTTTGTGTGGGTTCTTTCTCCTCCAAGCATTGTTGTTTTCCTAATCCCATTTTATGACACACTGTGAATCGACTCAGAGGCTGCTGAATCACTCTGCTGTGATGCTGTTTGACCAGCTTCCAGTTTGAAGCACTAATAGAAAGCATTTCTTCCTCCACCCACTGCAAACAAAACAAAAATCCCCAAACTGAAGGAATGGCCAGGCTCCAGTAACACTGAACAAACACAATTTAGAATTATTGGAGCATTTAATTTTTTATAAGCCTTGAATTTGGAAGTATGTTGGGGTTCGAGGGCATATGTGGTGACGAGACAAATGAAAATTATTGAAACACTTTCCTTGGGAAGCACTTGGTAAGCAGTTCAAAGCTGCATGAGGGAAAGCAAGGTGACCAGATCTCTAAGACTACATCTGCTTGAGAACCTCTTGATTATTTTGTTGTTGTTGTTGTTTTATTTCCGTATTGGCAACACTACCAGAAGCTGTCACAGACTCTGAGCTTAATTTATAGGAATCATTCCAAACTCATAAAAGATACATTTAGGATATCATCTGTATGTGCTTTTTAGACTCCTGACGCCAAATTGCCCCTTTCCAAACATCTCCATGTTCCAAACATCTCCATGTTCCAAACCATCATCATAATGCTGGGGGGAGGAAAAATTGCAATTCACAGTTGGGAAGATTATAAGCAGGAAGGCAATGCTATTAATAAAGTGCTAACATGAGGCTGGGGGCTGCTCCTGCAGCCCTTCCTAGGAATTGCTCAGGGGACTGTAAGGCTCTGCTCACGTTTCTCTCAGACATGAACTGGTTACTTCCCACCTGCTCATCATCACCTATTGAAAGCTTTTTCCTTCTCTGATCTGCCTGCTTGGTTGCTGGTATGATCCTTCCTCACTGCTTCAGCTGCTGTTGTAGCTCTGTTAAATTGGACCTATTTATTTGGAATGCACCAGCAGTTTGGAGGGATTTCCAGTGGCACGCTCACATCCAGCCAGGAGCGGGCTGGGGGCTGTAGCAATGAGCTGTCCCTTCTGTATGCGGAGAAGGTGGAGAAATAGCACATTCAGCATAGCACAACTCCAGTTTCAGAGCCACAACTCCATCCTTGCATCACTTCCAAATGGACTCAAGACTGGATCAAAAGTTTGGGACTTAATTCCATGGAGTAATGAGGTCTCTGGGTTTTTCTTCCATGTGGTCACCTCAGAGATGGGGCCATGCTCAGCTCTTAATACCCAATTTTAGAAAAATATTCTTTATTCCTCACAGTTCTTTGCTTTAGGATCACAAGGAGGATTGAAAGTAGTGATAGTACATGTAAACCTGTGTGGACCTCTGTAGAGAAATAGCAGTCTGCTGTCTGTCCAGCTTCACCTGACACTGAAGACTCTCAGCTGTTGGTGCAACTTTCCCTGGCACAGATTAGAAAAAGCTCACACCAACTGACCTACAGGAATTATCCTCTCCAGCTGATGCGCAGGGACAAGGTGGTGGGGAATTGTAGATGTGTTGCTGCACAAACCTTCGTGGAGATTGCAGGGGTTTGGCTTTGCTCTGCAAGTATGTGTGTTTATCTGTTTCACTGAAGGGTGCTTTCTGAGAAAGTTTTTTTTGTGTGTGCAGAAAATTTCCCTTCATTTGCACTGGCTGTTGCCTTTTTCCCCCTTAGCAGGTTGTAAGTGTGACCAGTGTTATTTCCAGTTTTGCATGAGATAAGCATAAAAATGAGATTTCAAACTCAGCAAAACAACATCTTGGCTGTTGGTTCCTTAAACTTACCTCCTTTTTCTGAGGGAGTCAGATGCCTTTAGGTAGCAAGCTTCTCTGTGCAGCTTAAGGGGTTTGCATCTCTCTTTTCTTCCATCTTCCTTTCGCCACAATCCCAGAATTCCAGAAGATGAGCCCTGAGAGGGCTGCATAGGACTGGCTTGGATGCAGCTGGTGTGTGCTCTCACCACTGGCTGGGAAACAGGAGACTGGCCAGGTCAGGAGCTGGTTCCTCTCTGGATACTCAAATGGGGTCTGGCAAAGTAGACTGAGGCAGGGCTGGCCCTGGTGGAAGTTGTGGTTTACTGAGCAGTGACCTGGATGTGAGTTTTATGGTGAAAGCAAATGTAAGGAAGTGAAAGGAAAAGTTTTCCCTTTACTTGGCTTTGGCCTGAGGCAAGGAAACTGCAGACTGATGGGTGAGGAAGAAACAAAGGGTCATGGTCTGCCCAATTCCTCCATGAGCAGCTGAAGTTACATTGCATTAATTGCAGAGAATATGAGATGGAAGAACTGGAAAGCTCAGATGATTTAACAGTGGACGACTTCAGGTCTTTCAGAAGAGCACTCTCCTAGCTGGTGGTGAAAGGCCATTGGGGGAGATGGCCACCCATGGTTTGAAGATGGGTTTGGCATTCCAGAGTACTGCAAAAACCAGCATGAAGAGCAGCACTGGTGGGTCTGCACTGACTGGAGGAGGAGGTGGCTGTACCCCAGCAATGTCCCCACCATCCATGGGAGCCACTACCTTGGCTTAACCGTTGGGACAAAACAAACAACTGATGTGATTAGCACAGGAGGGAGAGCTACAGTTAGGGGTGGTTAACAAGTTTTAGCCAGGGTCATACACAGAAGGATAATCTCCTTTTTTCTCTGCACTGAATTTCTTTGCTGAGCTACAAGAACTACTTTCTGACAGAAGCTGCTTAAATTTGGGAGATCAGCACCATGGCAAGTACCACAGCTGCTGAATTTTGGATGGTACCAAACTCTGCATTTCATTATCAATACATTTGTTATTGTGATACAATTTTAAGACAGCATTCAAGAGATGCGTCTGATCCCAGATGTTGACAGATCTGGCCAGGGTTTTGCATTTTGATAGCTGGATTCACTAGCTGTTGATAGCTAGTCTTTCATGTTAATGTGTGTGATAAACTTCTCATGTACAAGTAGATGTGGGGCCTTTAGAATTCTCCAGCAATTTAGAAAAAACCCCTGAAGTTCCACATGAAGCTGGCTAAACATGAACTGTGGCACTGCTTCCTTGAGGGAGTTTCCCGTAGGCTTTTTAGAGCAGAGACCCTCATTCATCTCCTGCAAAGTCCTCCCCAGAGAGACAAAAATGGGGCACACACACATTTTTTTGCCTTGAGAAGGACTCATGTTGCCTAATAGAAATTGCATGAAAGAAAATAATTACTTTGCTTAAAATCCCTCCTTCCTCACCATCTCAGGTGGACAACGAGGAAGGAAACTCTTTCTTAATGAGCTTTGTATCAAGGAGCTGCTGCATCTTCTCAAAATCTTTTCATGCTGTGTTTTGCCAGCAGATCAGCATTAACCTGGCTCTAGCACCTGTAGATCAGAAGACTGTCAGGCTGCAGAGCAGCCACACAGCAGGCTCCCACAGTCAGCTGATCCACTCTGATCTCTTCATTTTTAATGAATAGTTGTAGCAGTTACCCTGCAGGGCTCAGTCAGTCAGAATTGCTCTAAATTTAGGCCACAACTCAGGACCTGAGAGAACTGTAATCAACAAGATAAATAGCTAGAGTCTCAAAAACCTGCTAAAACACTGACTTAGTGCTTAATTAAAATTTTAATATGCTTACAGAAAGTAACAATGTAAACCTGAATTTAGCAATTCAGTCAAAGCAATGAGGAGCTGTAACGGGAATCCACCAATGTGACAATTGGCAACCAAGATGAAGACACACAAATCAAGCAAATATCCCTCTTTAGATTATTTTTTGTCATTGCATACATTGTTCAGTCTGCTTGGCCTGTCCTGTTAGATCCACCCATGTGTGTAAGGAAAAGAAGCTGAATTGACTTGCCATGTACCCTTCCCAAGCTTGGTTCTTCTCTTGTTGCAGACTCCCAAGTTAGGTCCAAATTACTCCCTTTGCTGGCAGTCAGCCCCCTCAGTCCCACATGCTGATCTTCCCTCCCCACAAGTCACTTCTCACTGATGACTTTGCCAGCAGTCAGCACCTTGCTTATTCCTCCACTCGTGCAGCCTCTTTGCTGGCAGCAACAGCATGTTTGCTTGGGAGCTGTCCTGGATAATGCTGCCCACTTTCCTGCATCCAGAAAAGCTACTGACCCACTGGAGAACTGTGTCTGGGCAGAGACCATACAGAGCCAAATGTCTGGGTGGTAACAGCATCTGCCCTGGCTGTTTGGCTCTGGCTTTTTCTCACAGCTTCCTATGCCCTGACACAGCTTCTGTAAGCAAATCAGTTCAGAGCACAGAGGTTATCCAGCATCTCCCTCCCACCCATCCTGTGCCTGGTTAGCTGCCCATGGTCTGCCCTTGTGTTGTGCCAAGTCAAGCCACAGGGACTTCTGGACAGACACACTGCTGTCACCAGCCCTGGAGCATCCATTGGTGCTGTCTGTGGTCCCAGCCTATTTACACATTATTTATGGCCTTGCCATGCCAGCCAGTTTGAGAGTCTCTCTTGCACAGAAGTGAGAGAAAGCCACACAGGCTGTGTCCATCTCAGCAATGGTGTGTAGTCAGTGGGTTGCCTTTGCCACCACAGACCTCCCATCAGCATGGAAACAGCAGCTGGTGGAAAGGGGCAGCTCCTCTGTCACCTGTGCCAGCTGGTGTCACCGGGGCTGGCTCTGTGGCCATCCCAGGCTTGGCCTTTTAGAAGTCAGCGTCAGTGTTCTGCTGAGAACCCTGTGCTATCACTGTGTATTACCATGTGCTGCCAGGCTTCAGCTTCTGCATCTTGTGGTTGAGGAGCAGCAAGCTGCATCCCAGCAGGGCACTTTCTACTCCTTCTCTACTTGTCCACCCCCATTGACCAGGTCTTGGGTAATAACTGGCATCTCCCAGACCTTGCTGTGTTTATGTACCACTCACAAATGAAGTTTCTTCAAATGGATGTGAATTTCCTTGGAGCTCTGACTCTACCCAGGTCTGCTTGGAGCTGCTGGGAGCCTTTGTTCAGGCACTTTCTCTGTTTAACCTGTGCATCAAAACACTGTCCAAGCAGTCTTCATGATGTCCTCACCAAAGAAAGACACCTCTCAAAGTTGCTGTACCAATATGAATTTTTCCCTCCCAAGTTAAAGGTGAAACAGGCCAGCAGGAATCCACCAGGCACCAAGAGCTGCTGCCTTTCAAAAAGACAAGCTGCTGTCAGTCCCAGTGACTCCCCACATGCGAGGCCATGCAGTGCAGCTCCTGCTGTGCCCTGAGCTCAGGCCAGAGGATGCTCCAATGCCTCTCTGGAGGCTGCAGCTCCCAGGTCCAGCCCATCTGTGTGCTAGTCATGGGCTGTCAGTGCCAGCTTTGCTTCCTGACACTTTATACAGCCCAAAATCTGCAGAGCAAAGAGAAGACAGTTCCCTCTTTCCACAGAATGCATTTCATTTGCGTGTTCCTGCTCCTTTCTCCCCACAGCCAGTGTCACCAGCTGCCCTGTTATTTCAGGGATGGCCAAGGAGCTGTGCAGTCCCCCATCTCTCCACTTGGAGCAAGGGAAGGTTTGGGTTTTCTCACACTGCCCACCCACAAGCACCTTCCTGGAAGCTCTCCTCAAGTTCAAGTCCTCCACCTCTCCAAAGAGCTCCTCCCTCGTGAGACCAAGGATTTGACACGTTTTAACCAGTCAGTCCTTTTGTGGGGATTAGCCAGCCTGGGTAATGTGTGCATTTTACCCTTTGCTGTCTGCTGGTTGTGAATTTACTTCTGGAGCTAATATCACTGTTTTTCTTTACATTTTCTCCCCAAATGTTGTCCTGAACCACGTGCACTCTCTTTATGAAATAAATAAATGGCCTTGACTGTTTGCAGGCAGAGGGTTTTATCCATCTTTCACCAAAACTTTGATCGTGCCATGAAGAATCCCTCTGCACTGATGCTGCCAGCACAGTCCTTTACATCCCTACTGGAAGATTTCTTTGTTCCTCTTTTTCACCAGTTTTTGTATGTGCTGCTTGTAACCAAAGGGCTTGTACTCCATTTCCCACAGCCCACAGCACTCCTCAAGCTTCTGTAATGCAGGCTCTGAGTTCCTTCTTCCATTTGAGCTGAAAACTATTAAAGACCATTGAGAGCTTCAGCACCAGCTGGGTTTTGTCTAGTAAAGTTCTTTATTCTTTTTTTAATTCTTTTTTTTTTCCACTGTGTTCACATCCATCACTTACAGCTTGGGAGTGAAACACTGCTCCAGTCTTCTGTCAACTCTCTCAGGAGAAGGCTGGGCTTTTAGCTTTTCCATTAAACCCTTATCTGAGATGCCTTTGGTACTAATGTTCATTGTTCAGCATCCCTTGAAGCCAGGGATTTTGATTCTTTTCTTTGGGTTTTTGCTTCAGTCTGCTCAGCATTTTTTAGCTGGTGTCACTGTATTACACTTCCTGGGGTCCACTGACCTGTTGGGCTGAAAATGAGCAGAGAAGTCATTCCAGTGGTTTTAAAAGATGCTCCTAGACAGAGCCTGCTCAACTCTGAAAGTTTTGAGCTTCTTTTCCTCTTGTTAGAGAAGAGCAGGCACTTTTCCATGCAAAGGTGTGTTTTTCATGCCTACTGCATCCTGCTCTGTCTGGGAGGGGATGCTGTCAGAACAGCTCCACCATCCACAGCACTTTGTGTCTGCTTTCTTCTGGCTCTGCATTCCCTGGCTTGGATTTCTCTGGTCTTGGCCTCTCCTTGGGTGGGTCTCTAACACCTGTGATATTCATCAGAGGTAGATATTGCCTCCAGCAATTTGTTTTACCAGTCTCATGTTGCTACTTGTGGTGACACCAATCATGGGATTTATTCTGCCTTTTCAGTCTCCACTGTTTTTCCAGGTTTTTGCTGAGATTTCTCTTGGTTCAGACTGTCAAGCTCTTGCCAATTTTTATTTCCTCCTCATGGCTCCCCGTTATCAATGCTGTACTTGGAGTCCAAGTGCCCTTCATGCCCCAAATCTGCAAGATAAGTAAACTTAGAAAATCATTAGGGCGGACTTTGACCGCTTGTGTCTCCATCAAAGACCAGGATTAAATTAAGTCCCTTTGATAAACTGAGCTGATGGGCCAATTTGGAGTGCACATGTGGTATTACGACCCTCATGGGACTCATGATTAAAAGACATGAGAGAACACAATTATTTAGAGAGCTACCAAGAGATTGCTTTAGCTCACTAGTCACTTCTTTATCAGAACAAAAGAAGATTCTCCAGGGCGACAGGCAGCTCCCGGGAAGTGTCCGTGAGTCTCTAATTGCTGCGGGAGGCAGGGCTCCTGCTTTGATGTGTGCTATAACACTGCGGGAGGCTGCTGGGGAGAAAGCCACTCCAACCATTTCTGTCCTCAGAGCTCTTGGTCCAGGGGTGAAACCTTCCACACAGGAAGGATCTTTATCTCTTTATCTCTTTATCTCTTTCTACAGTTGCTTGGTTTTTTGGGTGTTTTTCGCCATAAACTGCAGTTGCTTTTGCAGCAGGATAGAGCTGGGGGTTCTTTGCTGGATGGTGATCAAATCCTGACTGGCACAGGGAGCTCAGTGCAACCAGGGCTTAATCCCTGCATCAGATTTTCAAGGCTGGGCTGGATCCTGACCCAACAGGAAAAGTCATGTTAGCTTAGGCTCTGCAGCAAGCCCTGGAGATGAGAAATGTCTGACTGGACACAAATAGATTTTTGCCTGTTCTTTTATTTTCTCAGGGTCAGGATATTGAGTCAGGGCTGGATGGCATGTGTAATTGTAGCAAGGCTATTTTTCTCTCTCTCTCTTTTTTTTTTTTTTTTTTTTTTTTGAAGGAACATTCATGCTGCATTTTAATTACAACATTTAGAACATGTCCAAATAGCTTGAGCTCAAATTGATCTTGTTTTTCAGCCAGGAAGCTTGTTTTTCATCTATTATTATAATAAATGTGCTATTGATAATAGTTTAGGTGCAATATAGCAAAGCTTTGTGTTATGCATCAGCTCTGGAGGCTCAAAATTTTCTTATTATCCATTACTGACATGACAGTTTACAAATATTTAACAAACAAATTACCAGGTTTTCCTTGTTCCCTCTTAGTTTGCAGTCTCAGTCCTTTTGACAGCTGAATTCAGGATTAATGATGATCTTGTTTAAGACGATTGTTTGCTAGCAAACAGGTTTATTCTCTAAACCTACAAGTGCAATAGGAGAACTAACGCTGACACTTTGAATTAAATCTCATCCTCAAAGCAAATTTTTTAGCTTTATTCCATCCAGTTCTCCTAAGAAGAAATTGGATTTGCCTGGTAAAGTGCTTAGACCTGTTAATAATTTTTTAGTTTATGTAGTCATTTTAAATATAGACACTTAACATGAAGGGCTGGCAAAAGGAGTATTTTTGTCTCTACCAGCCCTGAGCTTGCTGGGTCTATTCAGGCTGTAAATGTTTTAAAATCCTTTCTGAGCACAACCAGGGGAGAAAAGAGCCCACCTTGACCCTCCATGGAAAAGAGAGATCCAGAAGGGCAAGCTGGATTTGGTTCTCTGTAAAGGACTGGAGGGAAACATTCAGCCCAGGTCCTGGGAGAGGTAAAACACATCCATGCTTTGCAGGGGCTTCTTCTCCACCTGCTCCAGGTCTGAGCATGAGGTGAAGGGCACAGAGAGGGCTGATGGCCAACATCTGCCTGGGAAAGTTGTTTCTGCTGTAGGTGGCTGCATGTGAAGCAAGGAAGGTACTACATCCTCCTGGGAAAGCCTGCTGCATCCCCAGGGGAATCAGGGGCATCTTCTGGGAGAAAACACAGCACCGGAACAGAGACTGAAAGGATGTGTGAAGCACCCCCTTCAGAGCACGTCCTGGGCACTGGGCCATCCCTGCCCTGTGGTTTCTGATCTTGGGCTTTGCATGCACAATACAGGAATTCACTGGTGTGTGGGCCTGGCTTTGGAGATGAGAAGTGAATTTGTTCTCAAGAAAAATCACTCTTTGTTGGCAGAAAATCTGTGAGTTGGGTTCCCCAAGGGCATAGTGTTTGAAAATCACAGATGATTAAAAGCTAACACATTTGAGGGTTAGTTTTGTTTTGTTTGGTGTTGTTTTTTGTTTTTTGGGGTTTTTTGCTTAGCTTTTGTTGTTGTTGTGTTTGTTTGTTTTGATTTGTTCTTGTGGAAGGTGTTTGTTTGTTTGCCTTTTGGGTATGACAAACTGAATGGCACACATAAATTTCTCCACAACTGACCTGGCCACAATTTTTTTTTTTGTTTTAATGCAAGAAAATCTGAGACTCTCCTTAAAAGAGGAGGCCTCCCACCTGAGTTTTGAAATACCAAATGTCACACTAGCAAAAATGACTAAAGTTGGCAAGCCCAAGTGTAGTTTATCACATCAATCTTAAACAAAGATAAGCCAAATCAAATCAGGCTTGATAAAACGAAATAAAAACATGCTTGGCTTGAAATAATGTGTTAATAGAGAGTATTTCTTATTATATTTTATTTGATAAGCAATAAAACCACAGACTCACAGTGCATACAGTCATTTGCAATGCAAGCACTCATTACTGACTTCCCATGGAATGAGTGTGGCCAGCATGGAGCAGCAGGGACAAGGACAGGGGCACAGCTGAGGATATCAGCATCTCTGCACATGTGTTTTCAACCCTGGAATAATCCCATAATATGGATGTCTTAGCCTGGTATTTAAGCCTTCATCTCGCTTCTTTTTAAGGCTTGCTTAACACTTTTCCAGTTGATTGATACAGCATCAATCACAGTAATATGCCAGCTATGATGTTCCTGTTAATAACTCCTGAGGAGATGGGTGGCTCAAGGCCCTGAGCTGAGCACAGGCATTTTCCTTGTAAATGCCAGGGAAGATTCACTGACAACAGCAGCTTGCAAAATTTGTGGGGCAGCAGCAAGAAACTGCCCATCATTCCATCCCAAGCACATCCCAGTTTGGGAATGTGCCTGTAACTGAGGTTACATCTGCAGCCTTTATCTGCCCAGGGATTAAGGCTTTGAGGAAAGTTTGTGAAGTGCAGCTACCAGCTGGACACACCAAGGGTAAACTGGCTCCAATTACCTGCCTTGCTTACCCCAATTGCTGTGTATTACAAATCAAGCTGCTCACAAGGAACCAAACTATTAAGCTGCTTTCTCATAACCATTAATTATAAAAATACCATCACTCATGTTTGTAAATTATGGACTGTCCTGTGATAGCTGATTTACTTTTGTTCAGTTCAGTGAATTGTGATGGTGAGGGTGCAAACAGTGTTGGGAAGTGATTCCCACAGGGATCTGCTCCTGCAGGTCTGAGCTGGTGAACCCCCCCTGTTCATGACGCAAAGCCAGGACAGTGACCTCACAGGTACAGATTTATATTCTCCCCATCCCCCTGGCCACCCTGCAGATTCTCTGGGAAAAGCTCAATCCTGCAGGAGAAGGTCAGGTAAATATTTGATATTCTGACAGCCAGTTTAAAGAGAAGCTTTCAGGCCAAAAGGATGTCACCCTAAAGATTTTCTCTGGCATGCTGAGCACCCCAAGACTTTGCTAGGATCCATCACTGTGGGTACTGATTTATCTTCTGCTTTGCCATCCCTAATGTGTTTAGGTTCAGAGTGGTAGCACAGTGAGAGGGACTCTTAAACTCCTCCCAGGGAAAAGGCAACAGTTCTGGGAAAACCCCATATTTTTTCAGCCCTCTCCCAATTCATCCTGCTGATGTTCAGCCTTCCTTACACATCTCTTCCATTTCCTGCTGCTGGGTAGGAAGCCAAATGGGTCAGAAGAGGAAAAGCCCTTCACAGCTGCTCATCCCACCAGAGCCACTTGCTGCCCAGGTTAGCCAGGATCTGCAGACTGAGCTTCCAGAAGGATTTGCCACCACAGCAGCTGGGACAGTCCTGCACTGTTTTCATCCATTGCTGCTTTCTGGACAGATGTGCCCCAGCTGCTCGGTCTCCTCAGATGTGCACATGAGTCTGTGTGTGTAATCAGATCACTGATCAATGCTCCACAGCCATCTGGATCTAGAGAAGAAGTGACAAATCTATCCCCCTCCACCCCCAGTAGCCATACCTTCCATGAGATTTTGATGAATGAGATCTTTATTGGCTGCTGGGCTAATTAAATAGAAGTTGCATCAGCTTCTACCTGACAGGGTTTAATTGCTCCTGAGCAGATTTTGAGAGGACCAGATGAATACGAAAATAAGATGAAAGACTGTGGATTGGATCCAAGGATGTCTCTGACTGCATTGTGCATCAGCTGGAAGTTTCTTCCACCTTTCCCTGAGGAACTGGAAAGGGTCAGGGGGCTCCTGTGCTGTGAGAGTACTGTCAGAAATGCAAAAATTAACACAGATTACAAAAAGGAGAAAATAGTATCCTGGTTTTAGATAAGAATTTCTGAAGTCTTGTCTTTGCCTCAGTCTCCAGCTTTGGCCTTGAGCAGCTGGTACCCACCCACTCTGAGCTCCTGTCCCCATTTGTCACATGGGACTAACAACACCTGCCGAGGCCTGAACTGCCTGGGGTGCTCTGACACGATACATATTCCTGGGACTGTTTTTCTCTCTTTATTTTTTCCCTCCTGTTTCTTTGAAGTCCAAAGACTGCAAAAGGTGTGTCAGGCATCCATCAGTCCCTGTAGCCAGGTCCAGCCCTGTGCAGTTCTGTGAGAGCTCAGGAGAAGGATGCTCCTCTCCAGCACTAAGGACTTTGAGCCTGGCCATTCATTGGCACAGGTCCTTTGAATACAGGAGGGCTGTGTGTGTCCCACAGTGTGTGCTGCCTGCCAGCAAGGGCTGCACAGACCCTTCTGCCATTTCCCCACTCAGGAGCAGGCTAGGGGGCTGATTTGCATCTCTCCTCCAGGCTCCTGTCTAAACCAGCAAGTGGGCTATGTGCATGGCTCAGTAGGAAAGCCATTTTCAGGAAAAGTTTCCGGGTACCCAAGGTTCAGATTGGTGCAGGACAGAGACAGATCTGGTACACAGTAAATTAAAAAGTTAACTGAAATTAATGACCAAGCCCTCAGTGACTTCAGTGGTGTCATGTTTTCCCCAGTGGACTCTGCAGTCTATATCTGGGCACATCCAGCCTAAGAGGCTTGTTCCATATTTAATTTATGGCATGATGGATGATTTTTTAGCATACAATGCACTTAATTCCATTTTGGGCTGATTTATGGTGTGATGTGAACTGCACATGAAGTTTTTAATTCAGTAGGTGGTGACTCTGATCCAGTATATGGAGTGTGATGGAGGAGATGATAAATTTGATTCCAAGGGTGATGCATCAATTTCAGTGTGAAGTGCATCAAATCTATCACATGGCACATTGGTGTCAGTGCATGACACCCCAGCAATGGCCATGCCAGGACAGCTGAGTGGGATGCTTTGACTGCATCTCCAGTGGTTCCCCACATCCACCACCTCGTCAGAAGAAAATGTCTCTTGCTGTTTGTCTTTTGTTTGATCTTGCAGGACTTGAAGAAAACCAGAAAAAATGACCCATTAGGTGCTGGTCAAAATATTAATCTTCAATTTAATACATGCACCAGGTAAGGGCTTTTGATATCCTACCTAATTTCAGGTCTCAGGCAGATGCTGCTGCTCCTGGAAAACTTCAGAACCAACTAGCAAATTAGCCTAGCTTTAAGTTAATTTCATGACTCAGTATCTTTGCTTTTAACTCAACATTTGGCTGATCCACTGCTGAATGGGGATGTGGAGTTTGAGTCCTCTCCAGGAGATTGGGCTCTTCAACATTTGTAACCTCTGAAAGGTGTTTTAAAACACCACCCCTGGAGAAAACCCCTCCTCTTCTCCCTCACTCCTCATTGGGATGCTTTTGGGATAAGATTTCCAGGCTGAAATAAACCCACTAATGGCATTCAAACATCGGGTTTTTGGGACTTGGTGCACACAAACAGGACAGCCCAGGGTGTGCTGGGCACTGAGGGACTCCCAGTTCCCCTGGTACCAAACTCCAACCCCTCCTCACACTGCATTACACCAGCACCACTGAATCCAGCCAGGCACTGCAGAGCATGGCGGATCACTGAGGCAGCCAAGAAATACATGAGAGGGCTGATGAGAGGATTTGGTGACAAGCTGAGCAAGAAGTAATTACTTTTCTTCTCTCCTCCTTTTGCTGCCACAGCCTCTGTGGCAGTGAGGATAGATGCAGTGTATTAGCAGCAGTGAGTGGCAGATTCACTAGGCTGCAATTTATAACATTGACCTCCCCAAAACCCCACTGGAGGGCATTATGAAGTTAGCTAAATAAAGGGGGATAAAATTATGAGAGGGTCACTGAGGTTTAGAAACCCTCAGAAGAGAGGCTGTTTCCTTTCTCTAACTGTCTCGTTGAGCTCTGAGGGAGGGTAAGTGCTCATACATGAGATATTAAATTCAATCCAGTGAGAAGGAGCAGATGTTGGTGTGCCAAGCCTGTCTGCCACCACGTCTAATGTGCAAGGATGGCTGAAAAATATTCCATCAAAATGTTTTGATTTTTCTTGAAGCAAAAATAAACTTCTGCTGGAAAAAAAAAACAACAACAAACCTTCAGGGCAGAAAACTTCTGGCTGAGAAAACTTTGTCTTCAGACTGTTGATAAAGGGTTGCTGCTGTCAGAGGGGATAAAGAGGAGGATGTTTTTCATCAGTCATGTTAATCTGATCTATCCCTGCATGCAGGCTTGTGCAGACAGATAAAATAAAACAGATCCTGATACGCTGATGAGCCAGACTCTATCAGTTTCCAAGGGACTCTGAGCTGTCTGGATGGAGAAGCAGGGGATGGATTTGCTTTGAACTTACCCTCTGGTGAAGGGTGTTAAGCACTGGGAAAGGCACTCAGGCTAATGTGCATCTGCTCTGCCTGGAGGGTGCTGTTTGCAGGCTTGGCCGGTGCTCTGTGCTCCCAACACCTCTGCAGCAAACAGGTCATGCTGCTCCTGCTGCTCACAGCCCAGTCCCTGCAGGAAGGGGAAGCTTTAAGCCCGGCCTTCTACTCTCCAAAGGGTTAAAAAACCCACACAAACATTTGGTTTAAATGGTTTAAAGAGTACAAGGGAGGGGAAACGCTAAAAAACACTCCTTTCAATAGCAAAAAATGCTCATGAATCTGAACTCCTATTTCAGCACCACCTTGCAAACAGCTTTGTTCATGACCAGGGCAAGAAACATTGGGTTTGGGAGGTTTCTGTGTCTGCTCCTCTGTTCCCCAGGCACCCTCTTGTGCCCCACTTAACCCTGGCTGAGGGGACCAGACAGGCTCAGGGATGCTCCCATTGCTGCTGTCCACAGAGGATCCCACTGTCTGGGCCTGGTTGGAGCTGGCACCAGGAGAAGGGCAGCAAGGAGCATCCCAGCTGAATGCCATGGATCCTGCTCCTGCATCCCAGCCCACTGAGCTCCTGGCACACACACTCCTGCAGGACCATAGAGGAGCCTCCCAGCTGCAGAACATGTTTAAGCTGTGGAGAGAATTTATTTCTTCATTTATTTGCTTTGCATGGGAGACAAGGTGCTGGTTTATGATGTGGAACAATCATTTTAACTGACTGAAGTCAGTCCTATAAATCAATTTCCCTCTCCAGAGCATTAACCAGACCCAGGAATCAACAGTTTTATGACACCTTTCCATATTACTCTGGGTGGATTCTGGGCCAGAATCTCAGCTAGTGTAACTTGGTGTCACTCTCCAAGTCCAGGTGATTTACATTGTTTAATGCTGCTGTGAGCTTCTACAAGTTTGACAATCTCAGGTGCCCTAGTTTTTACTGAAGAGTTCATATGTTGTTTCAAGGTGTTTTAAAATACATTTGACTGAGAGAAAGAGAGCACATAGGTCAAACTGCATATCCCAAACAAATGCATTTGTCATTTCAAAGTTAGTCCATGCCAAAGCACTGGAAGAAAGGAGGTCCCTGCCCAGTAGTATGTACCCCAAAGGCTACTGGTCCCAGTTAGCCAGGCCTCCTGGAGGCTCAATTCCCTCCTCTTTGCATTGTTGAGGCTCTCAGCAGATTTGATGGTTTTCCTCCAAACCCTTTGACTACCATCAATGAGGCTGCTGGCACTGCAGGCTGATAGGATGGCTCCTGCCTCCTCCTTGGTTCACCCTTCACTATTTCCTTCCATCCATCCATCCATCCATCCATCCATCCATCCATCCATCCGTCCATCCATCCTCTTCCATTTAGAGTGCAAGATACTGTGACAGGGAGTGTCTTTCCTTTTTCTCTTTTATCCCATTCCTTGAGTGGCAGGTTTTTATTGACTCACAAATACACACAAAGGGAATTTGTGCCCATTATCAAAAGGATGCGGTTGAGTTAATCTTTTTCCAAGCTGCTCAAGGGTGAGCCCTCACTTCTGATTTAAACTGCAGTTTTTAATTTCTAATGGCTGAAATGAGGGGTTTGTGTGCCTTGTGAGCCACACTGGGCACTCACATGGCAGCTCCACAATAGGGTGGCTATCATCACTGGGGAATCTCTTTATCTTCCTACATGCAGGGTCCCTCACAACTCTCATGATCAGATGATCACTCTGTGCTGTTGGATTTCCTGGAGATGTTTGAGACCTGGGTGATTTGCACCCTTTTGTTTCTCTCCATTTCCCCACACTCCTCTGCTGTTATTTTTTTTTTACACAGAGAAGAGGAAAAGAAGATCTGAGGACTCTGAGTGATACTCATCCTCTGCAAACAGAGTGCAATGCACACTCAGATGGACATGAGCCTGTGCTGGCTTTTGACACGTTTTCTGTGCAGATAGAGCTAGGCTTAGTTTCACCTACAAAATTTCCCATTCACATGAGAGCATATTTCAGTTAACTGATAATCCATGATGAAGAGTTTTCTGTGAACCTTAGATCCCAGGAGGTTTGAGGAGAGTGTCTGTCTCTCCCTTTGACATGGGGCATATGGGAATGGCTGAGTTCCAGACTGTTTTCTGTATCTCAGCTTTAAAAGAGTGGAAATTAGAAAATTTGGGCAGTTCCTTATTTGTTTTGCATCAGCTTTCCTGAATTTCCACCACCAGCCTCTGGCTTTGGCATGTTTTTAATGTACAACTTCTTGCACACAGAATTGAAATTTTCAGCCACAGAGTGCAAGTTTTGTAAGTGGTAATTGCATCAACTTAGGATCAATGGAGCAGAATAATATCTGCTCACTATTAATGGCTTAATAAAATTAATAGTGCTGGCTCTGCCATGAATTACTTTAAAATAGAGATTGTAGGATAGTAATGTAAACAATCATTGATTTTTCTTGGGAGAGTACTGTGAATTAGGTATGACTCTCTTCAGTGTGTATTTGATACCAGACAATGCAGGAACTGTATCTGAGTACCTTTAAGATGGGTGGAGAGGGAAAAAGTGAAAGGGTCCCTGTGGCACTGGGGAGGTGATTAGATAAATGAAACTAGCCCAGAGCAGAAGATGAAAACTCAGAGCCTGCTGGCACTCAATATTGCTGCCATCCAACCTGACCCAATTAATAACACATTAGTGCAGGACAGGTCTGTTCAATGGTTCAGGTCTGTTAATTGAAATAGTGTGATTAATGGCATTGGAGGGGATGAGGAATACTTTAAAAAAATGACAGGAGTCTGCAACCCTGCAATGGAGCTGATGCATTACTCAAGGGTGAAGGAGGTGGGAGGTGGCTTTTATTCCCATTGAGATCCTGCCAGAATCCCAGCACTGAGCTCAGTGTCAGTGCCAGAGTTGGAGAGCTGGCAGCTGGAAGGGCCAAATCCACCCTCAGCTTGGCCCACGGGGACAGGGGAACTGTGTGGGCTCCGTGGCACTGATGCCTCTGGTGTTTCAATGCTGGCATCTGGCTGCATCTGGATCTGGGGAAAAGGAGGGAAGGTTGGGCTGGGCATGGAGTCACCCATCTCATGGGGGGCAGCACCCACTGCTACCCTGCAGGGGGACACTGGGGCCCTGGCAGCAGCCTGGCTCTGTTCCCACTACTCACACACAGCCAGCATCCTTGTTTCTCCTTCCAGAGGCCAATTTTCCTGTCAATTCCAATTAACCCCAGCGCTGACATCTCAAGGACATCTCTGGAGGCAGCTTTGCAGAGGAGCAGCAATTTGAAAATGTGTTGTGGGGCAGAGATGGCACGTTAGAGCCCAGCCTTAATTACATCAAATGGCCAGAAAGAGCTGTGCAGTGGTTTGAGCTATTGCCATTTGCAGAATGATTCAGTCCTGCTCTCGTCCTGATGTCTTTCCTTTACATCAGTGCCTGTGCTTGAACTCTGGGCTCAGCACAGGGGTAGGTGCATGTGATGCACACCCTGGGTGTTTTCCTGGCAAAAACAAGCCTTCCCTTTCTTCTCCCTGTTAAATATACACCCTCTCTCTGTTAAATATGCACCCTGCAGCTGGTGCATGAGTGTGTAAGGGATGGGGTCAGTGGGCTTTTCTTCCAGGGACACAGGGCAAGCTAGCAGCTCATCTCAAACAGTTGCCCCTGGCTGTAAGGAATGAAGCATCATTCCTTCAAGATTTGCTCTGCCATGGTCCTTTCTGCTGTTTCCATCAACCCCATGAAAGCTGGATGGGAGATCTCCCTCTGTGTTTGGGCCAGCCATACTCCCACACCTCTCTCCTGGTGCATGTGTGGCCCTGAGAATTCACACTCTGTTTGAAATACCCAAATCCACAAGTTTTTGAAGGACAATGTGGCTGATGGGGACAGTTTGGGCACCTTCATTCCTGGCAGAGGCTGCAAGAGCAGCAGACACACTGTGTTTGTTTTCCAGTCCTCAGAGGGAAAAAGACAGAACTTCAAGAGCAGCAGCAACCCCAGGGAGAAGCAGGTTCAGAAGGACGAGCCAAAGCACAGCTTTTAACATGGGGAATAATAAATGAATAGAAAGACCCACAGTGCTGCAATAAAACATCCCTTAAATCCTTTGTTTTCATTTTGGATGATAAAGGAAAACCATTAGGACTCAATTAGTCATGAGAGACAGGGGTCCTTCTGCATTGCACCGGCTTGAGAAAGCGCCTCTTGCTCAAGAGCACACCCTCCCCATGCTGCAAGGGATCATTAAATATCAAACACTTTATTTGTGCCATTTGCATTGCTTATTGTGCCCTTGTGCAGGATGGAAACTCGGCGGTGATAATTGATGTACGTGGATTTAAAGGCGCCTGGATCTTTTAAAACAGGCAGGGAAGTGAAGGAGAGGCTCTAAGCAGTGGTTGCTGGTTCTGCTTCAGCAGCACAGCAGGATAAAAAAGGAAATAAAAGGGGGAAGGAGTGACAGAAGAGTTTAGGTGACCCTGACACGAGGACATAAGGGGTTTGGGTACATTACCTTTCACTTGGGGGTGGAGAGGAGGGGACCAGATGGGTGACAGCCACTGCTGGACATGGCACAGCTGTGCCGCTGGTCCCAGCTTGTCACTGGGGTGAACTAGTGATTTCTCCCTGGGGGAAAACATTACTGCAGCAGGGCATGCACATGAGCACGAGGCTTTTAAATATTTATAGTGCAGCAGATAATGTCGAGATGCTGGGCAAGAGACTGAGAAGGTTCCCAAAGCCCTCTGCACACTGGCCCTGCTGCAAACTCTTGTTTAGTGGCAATGTCAGCAAGGGGCTATGGCTTGCACTGAGCAGACAGAGGACACCCCAAGAAGAAATAAAGTAAATGGTCCATTAAAAAATTCTCCACATCAGAACAACCTCCCCAAACCCCTCTCTCTTCCCAGAACTGACCGTGCTGCAAAGAGGCTGTGATTTGTTGTTGTCACCATGGGAAATGTAAAGCACAGCAGCGGAGCATCACTTGCTGCTTTATTACCCCTCCTGCTCCCTTCATTCCTTTGCTGAGACTGCAAATAAAAGAGCAGATAAATGGTGGCTGTGCCACTGTCTCTGTGCTCAAATGCAGGGTGGGCAGAGATGGCCAGAGAGGCAGAGCCCCAGGATGTCCCCGCAGAGAGGAGCTGCTGCCAGCACAGGGCAGAATGGGGACAAGCACTCAGGGCTGTGCCTTGTTTTGGCACACGAGAGCCTTTGATGGGGCAGAGAGAGCAGCTCCAAGCAGCCACCTCAGGGACAGGTGACACACTGGGGACAGGCTCTGGCACAGGGTTACAGCAGGAGCAGGTCAGGCATGGAGTGGGGCCGGGCACTAGGGAGGAAGATGCTTGTGCTGCCACAGGCACATGGAGAGCTCTGGAAGGAAAAACCTGACTGAACCTGCCCAGCCTAAAGCAGAAGGGATCTGCTGTGGCTCTGGGACTTGGGGATTTAATTTTTTCCTCTCTGTGCAATTTTTTCCTCCCTGCAAGGAGAGACTGCAGCAGGCTAAACAAATAAGGGGGCTGTAATGTAATCTTAGACATATGCTCTTGAATTCACATTTAGAGTGCAAACCATAATATTTTGGTTTATTATTTAATTACAGGGCTTGTAAATGTAAATGGATTTAGACCCTTAATTTCAGGAAGCTTGAATTACCTTCCACTGCTTGTTTAATATTCAGGTGGAGAACTTCCATGTCTGGCTGCAGCATGTTTGAGGTGTGCAACAGAGCTGGGTGTTTTTTCACCACTCTGTCTTCTCATTTGTAGAAGTTGGGCCAAATTATGTTTTACTGTAAAGTGTCTAAAATTAATTGGCAGAGCATAGGGAGATGGTTTCAGTCCTTCTTCCCCCAGCAGCACTTTGCAAACTGTAATAACCTCTCCCTGGTGAAAACCGGGAGGAAATTGAGCCCCCACTCACTGATTTTTCTTTTGCACCTGAAAAAAAAAAAATCCTGTATTTCTGGAAATGTTCCCCTATTAGAAATGGTTTGCCTAATATTAATTGTGCCAGAAAAAACCCTGATGGTGCAAGGCCTCCCCAGCTTGAAATGTGAGCACTGTTCCTGCTCAGTCGAGGGGGCATGAGTCTCATTTTGAAATTTGTCAAAAGGCTTGAGCACGTGTGTGGGGCTGGTGCTGGAGCATGCCAAAGAACTGCTCCTATTCAGGGTGACTGAGGCTTCAAAACATCAAAACCTGAGTGGAAACTGCTTTTGAGGCCTCGAGTCTGAGCCTCCTGCTCTTGGGGCAGCTCCTGCAGGGGCTGGTGCTGTCAGCGAGCCTCCTGGGCCATGCCACCAACCAATGGGAATGGTAATTAGGGGAACTGATTCCTTGTTTAAGCAAGGTGCCAGCAGGAGCACTGCCACCTGGGAATGAAGTGGTTATTTAGAAAACTGCATGGCTGGGTGTTTGCATCCCCCTCCCTGCTGAGCTGTGCTGTGCAGTCTCTTGCCCCAGGAGGCACAGCATTGCTGTGAGGATTTGGGATGTGGTCCTGGAGATCCTTCCCTGCTGCCTCCCTGCTGACCCCGTGGTGTCTCCACAGTGGGGCTGAGGCAGGTTTAGGGGTGTTTTGCTTGTACCCCACAAGAAGGGGCCTGAAAGCAAGGTGCATCCTTTCCTGCTATGACCAGAGGAAAAAAGTCATTAATTTTATCTATTTGGAGCTGTACTTGACTGAGGCTGCTCATCCCGTGCAATTCCCATCTCCTCAGGCTGCCTCCCAGCATGAGAGATGTGTGCAGGCAGCTGGTCAGAGCTGTGAGTGCCTCCACAGAGACGCTGCACATGGACACATCCAAACCTCTTATTTACTGTGCAGGCAGAGCCCAGCCACAGCCAGGGAGGGGGGCTGCAATCCCATCCGTACCTTCTCAGCCATGTGCCCACTCCCACCTGCCTTTTGAGCAGCAAGTTATGGATAGTGTGACCTCCAGGTCAGCTCTTGTACACAAAACTCCTGCTTGTTCCATGCTGAGTAAATAATTTCTCCATGAGAAGAGTCTGTGGAGGGCCATGCCAAGATAACATATTCTCTGGATGTACACTAAGGAATAAGTGTGTAACTTTTCTCCCTCATGGACATCTTGTTTTAGCAAAGCCTAGTGGCATGTTTTGTTGTTTATTTTTTCTTTGTAATGTCTTATGATTTCAAACTGCTGCATTCAAGCAGATGTACATTTGGCATCTGGATAGACAATATAACATAAAGTAACAAACATCTAATTCCTCTCCATCTGGATTCACCATATAAATAATCAGACCAAAGCACCTGGAGGAGGGAGGTGAGGGGGCTGAGCCCATCAGCAACAATGTGCAATAAACAGCAGAAGAAGATGTCAGACCCACATGATGGGTCAGTCTTGATCCCTCACTGCAATTCAGTAACACAAAAATACCCCCATTGGAGTCTGGGCTGTTTACACAGCTGGAGCATAAATATTTAGATTTGCAAGGGAAACGCTTGCTCAGCTGAAATTGCTGCGAGATCTCTGCAGTCAGCAGCGAGGGCTGTAGAGAGGCCCAGCATTGCCTTGAAAAAAAAGAGAATCGATAATAATTAAAGCAGGGAGCTCTGTTTCCACAGAGAACCCAGCATTTATGTAAAACTAACTGGGCTCATGTTCTTCAGGAGTGTGGAAAGCTCCTGTGAGGGTGGGTGAACACTGTGATAAAGCTGCACAAGGGCCACGTGTGGGGACCTCGTGGACACGGGGGTCGGTAGGTGTGGGGTGATGGGGAGGATGCAGATGTCACTCTGAGGACTGGAGGTCCTGGGGGAGCCACAGGCACCTCCATGGAACAAGCCCAGCCTGTCCATGGGACAGGGAGGAGTTCTCTGTGCATTTTCTGTCTGTCAGGTGCTCTGTGAGCGATGTGCCTGCCATTGCCCTGGCCAGGAACCATTGCATTGCCATGAATTCCTTTTCCCCCTTGCATTTTGCTATCATAAAGTTGGCTGTGGACCCAAGTTCATCTTTTCCCACCTCTTGCCAGGGTAAAGGCTTTCACTGCTCCTCAGTATTACAGAGGCAGGTAAAGCATCCCTCCAGGGAGGGGATGGAGAACCAAGTTGGCTCCTTCCCACTGAATGACGACAGCCTCCTTTCCAGGAAAAAAAAATGATTAAGTGGATTTTTCATCAGGTAAACCTTCACTTTAGAAAAGCCATAAGGTATAGCAGTTATTAAAAAGATGATTTCTACTAATGCATCTGCTGTGTCTTCATTATGTCAGGGCATCTCCATGAAGAGATTTGCAGGGGAATCCAGCCATTCCTTTCCACACATAATTCCTCAATAGCCCATTTGCTTCAAAGACTTTTATAGACTTTTACTACTACATGAATCCTCAGATACTTATTTTTTAGGCTCCAGGGGATCCATTGAAAAGAAATTTGTTCTCTGAAATTTTATGACAAAGGTTTTGCTCTGGATAAAAGCTTCCCATTATTCCCAACTTCTGTTCTCCACAAAGATGACTTTGGCAGATCTGTTCCTATGGCTGCCACAGGGTGTGAGGCATAGGTAGAATTCTGGGTCCCAGAAATAAATAATGTATTTCTATTGGAAAAGGGTCCTTCCTTACCCTCACCGCTTTCAGTAGTGTGGACATTTTTCCACAGATACACAAATGTACATAAACACCTGGGAATGGGAACCCTGCTTGTTTCCATGTTGTTCCCATCACCACCATCCACCTCATCGCCTGACCCATCTGGGCACAGGCCAGCCTCAGCAGGGATGGCCAAAAATGCTCTTAAAGATCCCACTTATGCCCCCAGGCCTGCTCGAGAGGTGGTGCTGGGGAAAAGGAGTGAGCAGTGGCTGGTGGGAAAACCCAGCAGGATCCCACCTGGACAGAGAGGCCGTGGAGATGGTGAAACTTAAATAATAAAACTAGCAATAATAAAGGCACTAAAAATAATAAACTAGGCAAAACTAGTAATAATGTAAATCTCTCTCCCCATTTCCATGATCCTAGTGAAACATTTAAGCCACACAAGGGCAAGGAAAACTCACAACACTCAAGGAACATTTCATACATCAAGTGATTTTTTTGGGAAGGAGCCACGTCACTTCTCATTTTGCTTTCCTAAGGATTGGGAATTTCCAAAATCAAATCACGTGCCTTGAAAAATAGGCTAGTGTGAGAATGGGGGTGTCACACACATCCACCAGCAAAACAGGCAGTCAAGCTATCCAGGTGTTCCTGGCTTGTGTAGCTCCGGGATAATGGTGATCTGTGTAAGCCGGAGCAGTCAATGTGCCATGTTTAATAAAAATATAAACTGTTTGGGGCAATCCTGCTCCTGCTGAAGTCTGTCAAGATGACATTTCACTGCCCCAGTCTTCAATGAGACACTGGGTGAAGTGGGGTGATGGAGATGAGGCCAACAGAGGGTGAGAGGGGAGGATTACAGGAGAGCAAAGGTGGCCACACCAGCCAGGCTTCAGAGGGAAAGCCAGATGGTTACACTGCAGCAGCATTGACACAGCTAAAGGAAATATTTAGCTGGACTCATTTGCCATGAGGTGTCACTGGAATCAAGAACCAGTATGTCCATCAAAGGAAGGGGTGCAGGAGCACTGGGGTTTATGAGGGATCTAAGGAGCCACCCTTCAGAGAGTGAGCCAGCCACGTTGTGGGGAGGGGAGGAGGAAAGGTGCTGTGGGCAGACAGGCAGGTTCTGGCTTTCCCCATGGAAAATGTGCTGGCAGAAGCCACGGCTGGGTTTGGTGTTGGGTGTCTGCCCATGTGGTGCCATGGCTATGCACCAAGGATCACCGCTGGCAACCATCTCCTTATGGAGCCTCTACATCAAACCAAGCTTCTTCCTCCATCCTGCTGGCTGGGTCTGTCAGGGCCATGTCCCTGTCCCCCTGCTTGCCCTGCCCCAAACATCCTGGCAGGGCTCCATGAGCAGCAGTGAGTCCCATGGAAAACTGGGCAGCCATCTCCCCGTCCCTGTGCCCATCCAAAGGACATCTTCAGACCTTCACAGCCCGATAGTTCTGCCTCAGAAACTGCAACTGGCAGCAAAACACGGCAATTAGCCCTAATCACCCTGAATTATCACAAGTCCTCCTCCATCCTGGCTTTTCTGCCTCTCCTCCCCGCAGAACTTTGCTCTCTCATTAATCGAAACAGAACCTTTCTGTCACCACTGATTGCACTGTCCAACATCAGCTGCCTGGAAGGATAAAAATAAAAGATGGAAAGTGTGTGCTTTTGGTACAAATAAATAGGTGCCAGAGAAGGTAATTTAATTATGCAGTGATTGAATTTGGTGGAAGAAACTGCATTATGGCCACAAAATATCTGCCCTGATGATTGATTTGCCCTGTTTGGCCAGGTGATGAGGTTTGGTTGGGAGGGCTTGGAGCAGCTCCCATCTGACCTGTCTGGAGCAGCATGCCATTGGGACCACTGTGGATGCCTCATCCCCCTTTTTGGCAAATTTGGCTGCTGGCAGAGTGAGGCTGGCATTAAAATGCTCTTGTTGTTCACTACAGGTTTTCTGTGCAAGAAAAAACTACTTTAGAGCTGGTGAGCCTGATGAGTGGGCTGTGTCCATTACTGCACCTTCTGTGGAATTAAATGGAACAAAATAGGGCAATTAATGGACAAAAAGGAAAAGTTCACCATGGATGTGTGTTACTGAAAAGTAAAAGCTATGAGGGGTTTATATGGGAGGGGAAAAAAAATATGGATTTATAGCCAATAATGGGTTTCAGAGAGGTCCCAGAGCCAAGTGCCCTCATGATGTGCCACAGCCCCAGCACACCTCTAATTAGGATGAATTCCCCTTCTGCTGGAGTTAATGCATTATGTATTGAAACCATTTGTGTTCATTTGTAGCAGATAATTACTTTAAAATGTTATCATTCATTTGGATTATTTGACTTCTCTATTAATTCTATAAATAATTGTTTAAAAGGTTGTGTTGAGGTTGGTGGAAAGCATTCCTGTTGTGTTGTTGATGTGGTGGAGCAGCTCCCTGTGGCAGGACCAGCTGGTGGATGACGTGTTGGCACCAGCAGAGACCCAGCCTGAGCCCTCCATCCCCAACAGCTTCCCACTGCTCCTGGTGACAAGGGACACACACCAGATCAATGCTGGAAACCACCACGTGCCTCAAACTTGGTGCCTCTCTCTTTAATTGTTAGGAAATGCTGATTTCCATGTAAAGCTGCATCCCTGTGTTTGCTTCTCCTTGCTGTAAATTTTCTGTCCCACGACACCTAAAAGCAAAAGCAATCTTCTTAATCACAGCACTTCCAAGCACAAACAGAGGTACAAGGTAAGAGGTGCAGGGCAATGAGCTCCTCTGTTGTGTGCCCTTCAGTGTGGCTTGATAAATGGAGATTTTGCAGGGAGATTTTTCATGCATGAGCATTAAAAGGGGAGCAAGGCTATTTTCTCTCCTTGCAAGGCGAGACAAAGGAGCTGTGCTTTCCAACTCAGCAACATTAGTCTTTATTTCAATGGGGGAAATTAAATACATGAATCTGAAAGCAGGAAGGAGGGAAAAGCCTTCGGAATAGGATTTAAAAGAATTATTTCTGGGGTTCTTCATGTCCCCCTGCTGTTTCAGGCAAGTCCATAAAGCATTAGGGAAACACATGGACCCTGCAGGCATCCCACCAGCATCCCCTGGCCGGGCACTCAATGTTCCAACCCAGCAAGCTGCCAAATTTTTTTAAAATTAACCTGTCAATTAGCAGATCCTCTCTGAAGAATTTTGTCGGGGTAACTTAAAACTTAAATGAACTTAAAAGCTCACTATGTTTAATTTGATCAAGACTTTTATAAGCTCTGGCTGGATTAGGGGGGCTGGAACTGTGGCCTCCCAGCACCCGCGTTTGCTGTGCTTGAGTCATTTCCCCCCCTCCCCAGCTCATGTGTTTGCAGGTTAAGAGGATTTTGTGTGGTTTGAGTGGCTGCTCTGGGAGCTGGGGGTCCTGCCAGCCCTGAACCCCCCACTGGTGCTGCAAGGAAGGTGGAGAAACCAATCCTGATGGAGGCACTGGGGCAGGAGGGGCTCCGTGGGGTGGATGAGGAGCCCAGGGGGGTCAGGGGGGTGAGAGGGGCTCAGCCCCTCTTGCATCTTGTGTCATCACGTTGTCTTCCTGTGGTGAGGCTTCTCCTGGGAAGGCATCACACACCTTGCACCAGAGAGGGATTTCTGTCTGCCATTAAATCATGGGAAGATGATTTAAGGAACTGAAAGCTTCAAGCCAGGGCTTCTAACTGAAAAGACACATTGATTTTCTGTAGCTGATGGAATAAAAGAATTACTGTGGCACGAAAAAAAAAAAAGAAAAAAAAAAAAGAAGCAAACTTTGTTCAAAAAGCCACCTTGGCACGTGCTGTGCATCAGTGGGGCTGGTGTTCCTGGGACAGGATCCTTCTGCAGCCCCAGCCTGCACAGACACCCTGGCACGGGTTTGGGTGCCCTGTGGTGGGAGCAGGCAGGGCCCAATGCCCAGAGGAAGGCAGGGCAATGAGGGGGAACCAAGTTCCTCCTTTTGGGAGCTCAGAGTCTCTACCCTACTCTGGGGCTTGGGGACCAACTTGCACCCCTTAAAAAAGGGGCACAAAGGCCAGGGGACCGAGGATGGGGGAGCAGTGAGCAGGGCTCTCCCTTGCTCCCGGGTCTCTGCAGCTGCTGGCAGCAGGGTGCTGGCAGGATTTGCTCTCCCTGCCATGGAATATGCTGGCAGCAGGGTGCTGGCAGGATTTGCTCTCCCTGCCATGGAAGCCCCTCCCTGGCTGTGAACAATCGCTCTCCCCCCCCGCCCGTGCCCCCTCGCCCCCGCTCGGAGTTGATCGCTGCCCTCCTCCCTCGCTTTTCCCGATGGATATTCCATCCCTCCCAAGCGCGGCTGAGGCTTCCCGGGATTTGGGGAAGCTCCAGTCCTCCTGCCCGGGGAGAGGGTGGGAAAGGGCAGCACAAAACCACCCTAAAATGTGTCCCCAGGGCGCCTGTGGCGCTGCTCCCCATTTTGCATCTTTCAAAGCACGGTGGAAGGGCAGGAGGCTGCGGGAAAAGCCAAGCGGGGTCGCTCCGGGATCCGCAGGCACCGGACCCTTTTCCTGGCTGGATTGGGGTGACCCCCTGCTTTGGGGAGCAGCTGCCCAGGCTGGGGACAGCCACTGACCCCCAAACCCCCTGCTTGACCTTTGGCTTTCCCACCAGCTCCCAGGAAAACCCCGACCAGCATCCAGCGGCAGCGCTCCCTCGGCCCTCCACAAAAGCACTTGTTAATTCTCTGTTCTCCCTTAATTACACCAAAGCAATGATCGTTCTATCATCACTTTACAACGCTTCAGCTTAAATCCACTATTAAGGCAGGAGTGTTGTGGCTCAGACACTTTAATTAACGTGAATGATCTCACCTTTGTCCACAGCATCTTTTTACGTGTTATTATATCAGGTAATTGTTAAACTATTCACTGGTTTGGAGAGCTCTGTGCTTTCATTAAAATGTCTTGCTTTCTCTGACCCAGCAGATTACTCACATTTTCACACTTAGAATTTTCAGGTGATTTGAGGTAAATCAATCTGCAAGAAACCGGATGAATTATTTAAAGCACTAGTGGTCTCACACTAGGAAATGGGATTTGGTCAATGCTTCTCCAAATTTTAGAAGTTTCAAGGTGCTCCCAGAGCTGGCTGGGAAATCAACTCCCTATTGACCAAAGCTATCAAAAGAACGAACTGAATAGTTTAAATTCATTTGAAAACTCCCCACACTTGTGGGGAAAAAAAAAAAAAAAGCATTCATTAATTTTTAACATACCCTTTCTTGTTTTCTCTCTCACCAGAAAGAAAGGCTGGGAGAGAAAGCAGGGGCTCTTCCCTCAGGAAACAAAAGCCCTTCCAACTTTTTTGAGCTTTTCAGAAATGCTGCTCATGGGGGTTTTTTTAAGTGAAATTACATTGAAAATGTGAAATGATTAAATAAAACCCAGCCCAAGCCCCCAGCTGATAAGTCCTTTCAGGGCACACTCTGACATGGATGAAACTTACTTCTGACCAATTTTGACCACTTGAAAATGCCTGTTCTCTAAAATCAGAGAAAATTGAAATAATTTTTGTGCAAACAATCAGGACTGGGTAAAGTGTCTTGCTTGCACCCTGTGTCAGTCCTGAAGGTGGGCAGTGATTATGCTTCTCTGCTAAAACATAGCCCAGGGGGCTGCAGGAGCCTTGGTCTTTCCCAGGAGCGTGTCCAGTTCCTGCTTCCAGTGTTTGGAGAATGATCAGGTGAGAGCAAGTCTGGGATGCAGGCACAGGATGAGACTTTTGCCTCAACTCTTCAAGGACCAAAGCACTGAGTAAACCCTGAAATTTGAACCTTCATTCCCTCCTCTTCATCACCTTGAGTTGCTCCTCAGAAGCAGCAGCAAAGCTGAGTTAGGACAGCCAGGGGAGGAAATCCCACTGCCCCTGGCCTTCCCCATCAGCAGCAGGAGCATCACCTGTCCCCAGGCCACGACAAGCATGGATATCACAGGAGCACCTGGGGGCCCTCATAGCCCTGCCCAGCCTCAGCTGGGACACACACCTGGGCACTGGAGCCTCTTGCAGCTCCACCCAGCCCCCAATCCTGGCTTCAGCCTTCCTTCAGAAGAGGCATTGCATTTTATCATCCCATTTCTGCAGCCTGGAGCCTGTTTGCTCCCATCTGCTGGACTGTGGTGGACTCTGGATCTTGTTTGTGTCTCTCTGTGCGTGGAGGTGTCGATGGAGGCTGCTCCCAGCCCTGCAGCACTGCCCCCGTGGGTGAGGATCATCCCTGGCTCCCAGCCGGACCTGCTGCTCCCCAACAGTGAGTTGTTGTGCTCTGGGTGGGGGTGAAGGCAGAGCTGTGTGTGAGCCACACCATTGGGCTGGCATCAACCCGGGAAAAGGGCTGGAGAGCGCCCTGCATTAAGGGACTGGTTTCATTTTGCCTCGTGTTTGACCGGCGCGGGTGTGTGCCTTTCCCAGGGCTGGGGCCCATCCCAGGCCCATCCCAGGTCACCCACCCCTTTGGAGAGGGGCATCTGAGTCTTGGAAACTGTGTTGGGTGCCAGGGTTCTTGTCGTGTCTCTGAGAAGAGCCTCTGGCACTGCTGGCCTGGGGGCCACGTCTGTGGCTCCCAAACGCAGCCCTGAGGAGAGAGAGTGGGGAGCGGCTCTGCCCCTCAGCCCATGGGTGTGACTGGGGACAGGCAGGGAGGGTCCCCTGAGGGCAAGGGCAGCTCGGTGTGGCTGTGAGGAGAGTTGTGGATAACTGGGTTAATTATATTCATGTTGCTAGGAACACGGTGAATTATGTTAATAGCAGCATCTGGGGAAATTACATCTTCATTAATTGGTCCTGATTGCAGTTTGGCAGATGTGAGACGGTTCTGACTTTAACATGCAGGACAAAATTTATTGTAATCAGTGCATGCAGTGACTGCACAAATACTGTCACCATGCCTTGCTAACTGACTCTCTGAACTGGAAGGGATGGCAGACACTTGCATGGCCATCTCATCCTTGCTGTCCTGCCCCAGCCAGGACAGGCTTGTCTTCCACTGATTCCTGCTCTAGTGCTCCTTCTGACAGGGCTCTGAATGCTGTTTTGAGTTAGCAATGGTAATAACGTGGTTGACAAGACACAGGAGAGCAGTCATGGGGTTGAGGATGCTCCTGTCGGTGTGTTGTGCTCTTGAGCTGGCCTTGCTCTGCTACAAGGCTCCTCCTCGTGGGTGTAACCTGGGGGCAATCGGGTCTGTTCACATGCTTGGAGTCAAAGACGGTGGAGACCTTTGATCCCATCAAGTCCCCAGCCGGAGGGAAAGAAGGCTCACCCAGGCAAGGCTGTCCTCAGGGCACCAGCCCTGGGTGGGAGATGGGGCTGCTGATGGTCCAGCCATGGCAGAGCAGGGGTGAGCTACGTGCAGGCTGTGGCATCGATCTGTGCCATGCTGCAGCTTTCAGTCAAGGGAGCAGCAGCAAGCAAAGAATAAACCACACTGCAGTGAGCTATCACAGCGTGGCAGAAAGCTCCATTCTTAACCATGGCAGAGATCCTAATCCCTTTGGATAAACCCACAAAGCTCCAAGCAGGTAATACATCACCTCCCTGGGGAAGCACGGGCTGAAACGAGGCGGCACCGAGCCCCTCATAAGTTATGAGGCTCATCTGGGGACAGCAATAAGTTGTGTTATGGCCTTGCTTGCTCTGCCTTCTTTTTACACAACACCATCTTTCATTTTAATAGTGGTTTTTCAGCCAGCTTTGTTAGGGCTGCTGCTAATTGGGCTGGATTCATGTGTCCCACCAGGGCACAGGACAAGCCTGGCACTGCTCAGAAGGGAAGGGTTTTACAGCCTGGTGCTTTCAATGGGCATAGCAGGAGGAGGGGACATGACAGGGGTGAGAGAGGAATTCAGGAACAATTTTAACTCTTTACCTGCCCTCAAAGCTCATAGACCTTCCCTGAGGCAATGGTGAGACAGAGAGTGACTCTACATGACTCAAATATCCCCCAGGGAGATGAAAACCTGTTTTACAGTCAACCTTTCTGATCTGGAAAGATGTGGGGCCACCTCTTTGCTGTGAAATTGGATTTGAAAGTTCTTCAGTGCTGAAGGTATCAGATTCAGACCTTCACAAAGTGGTTTTCATAGGTCATCACAAGGAATGAGGAATCATTGCTGGGACAATTCCACCAGAGCTTTGGAAGCAGCAAAGTCTGCACCCTCAAAACCTAGAGCTAGGTTTCACTAAGAATCTGTAACAGGTGCTGAGCAGGAAGCAGGCTGTGTCTTTTCCATAAGTGCAAGGGCCATGTGATCCATGTGAGATTCGGCTGCAGAGCAATGCTTCAGGCTTGTGAGACACTTTCACAGCTCCAGGGCTCCCCAGGTCCCACAGCACAGGGGCACTGAGAGGTCAGAGAGCTCCAGGGTTTCTGCTTGTGTTCTCTGAGTCTCTGGGAGACTCACAAAAATCCTCTCCCCACCACTGTGGCACAGCACTTGCCACCTCTGTCCCCACTGTCCTACAGTCCTCCCTGGAGCCCTGGGTGCTGTGGTCCTGCCAAACTGGCTGTTCCAAGGTGACCAGAACTTCCAGCTCCCAGTCACCCTACTAACATGGTCAAACCCTACTAATTAGATGGAGAAATTAATGTTTAGTGGGAGCATCCACTTGGGATGTCTCCAGAACCACAGCTCTGAAATGTGTGGCTCTTTAATCAGAGACTCCTTCATCCCACTGCCCCTTCAGCCAGTGTGGCAGTGTCTGTCCCCATCTTGCTGTGGGTCAGACCTCTTTGTCTGGAGGACAGAAAAATATGATACAGGAGATCTAGGATCCTTTTCCTCCCCCATTGGGATGAACCAGATTGTAAAACCAGGCCACTTGTTTGCAGAGGTCTTTCCCCATCAGCCATACTGGATATGTCAGGAAACTCCCATGAATGGAAGTTTGCTCATGCCAAACACCAAAACAGGTCACTTTTGTAGCCAAGAAACAGCAAGGAGGCTTTTAGTTGGCAAACAGACTGAATTGTAGCGCTACTCTTATTTTAAAGGACAATTAGCACTGTGGAAGGATTCCCTCTGCCTCTTCAATGTGCCATGTTTGCTAGTTAAAAGCTCAATTTATGGTTAATGTTATATGATAACATATGTCACAGCTCTGTAGTTGAGCTGCTCTGTGGCATCAAGAAAACTGTGCCACAGCAGAAGTTCTGATAGAGGCAAATGGGGGCAATAGCACTGTGAAACCCAGTGGTACCACAGAAATTTAGTGGGGAGGTTTTCCAGAGAAGCCTGAAACTCTGGAAGATGTTACTATTTGGGGTTTTCCCTTCCTGCTCACTTGAGAGCTGAGGTTATCAGACCTGGGTGTGGTTTTTGCAGATTCCTTTTGGTGAGGGTGGTGCTCAGGGCCAGTGAGGAGCAATGTCAGACAGCCCAGGAGAGATAATGGCCCATGAGGCACTCTGTAAACCTGGTACTGGAGCAGGGGACACACAGGGTCTCCAGCAGCCAAGCAGAACAGCCTGGATGTGTGTGGGGAGATGAATGTCCTGGTCCATCCTGCTGCTTGGACTGGCCTGGAGCAAGGCTTTAACTTCAACACCAGGCACTGCAGCGTCCATCTCTTACTGTCACTCAGTTACAGCAGAGATGACAAACATGTCACCACTGTGACCACCCTAGTGATGGCTCCAGGCTATGATCTCAACTGCTGCCATGCCCACTGCTGACAGTGAGTGGGAAATACTCTTTCTTGGGGGAGAAAGTTTCTATTAGCGGTTGCAGAGGGCTAGCACTGGGTTCCTGCTCTTCTTGGAGACAGGCTGTCACCAGAGAGATCAGAAATAATTTATTTTTAACGCTATGAATATGTAGAAACTTGTCTGAGCTGCTGCACGCAGTGGCCATGAATTTAGAAACGGCGTCAGGAATCGTGGCATTCGGCATCCCACAAGTCGGGTCAGAGCTATAAATTTCTCTCACTGGTGCACAAGCCATTTGCCATACGTGACTTGCTGGATTTGTGGTCATTTCTCTCTCTGCCCCTGTGTGCAGAGTGTATGACTGAGATTTTATATTGCACCTCTGAGACACAAAGTCCTTCTGGTGCTTTTGCCTTGCATCCTAAACAGCCTCACTTACTCTTCTCCCCATCCCCTTGGCTTAATGGCTTCTGGCCACAGCCTGACCCTTAAATCATGGGCTGCACCTGGACAGGCGTAAACTGTGACTGTCCCCAGACAGGGAGGGTTTGATTGCAGTGGTGAGGGATGTGACTCTGAACACAGCTCAGCCTTGGGAGAATGCTGCTCCTACACTGAGACTGAGGTGGGTCCTCTGGCACAGGCACCAAAGGCGATCAGGGCAAGTCCTACAGAGACTCCTGACATGTTCAGTGAGCCTTCCCAAGGACAGCCATTTGGAATACAGAGGGATGAAATCTTCAGTGTGGATTTCGTGGGGGTATGTTAAGATGATCTGTGATTTGGGAGGCAAGCTTAAGCTAAGCAAGTTCACACTGTGGAGTCTGGAAGATGATGCTGCCATCCTCCTCCTCCACTTTACTGCCTGTGCTTCTCCTCCCCCACCTCTATCTGTTCTAGGCATAAAAGCTTTTTTATTGCATGACTGGTTTTGCTCAGTGAATTAAAATGAAGCATTTGCAACCCCTCCTTCCCAGTGCAACAGCTCCAGCAGCAGTGCTCTCTAGCTAGTCCCAGCCCCTCTGGTCAGCCTGGGAAAGGCAAGCCCAGCAGCAGGACATGAGGAGGGTCTTGCTAAACCCAGCTCTGCTGAGATGTGCCTGCGCCTCAAAATGGGTCTGCCCTGTTCCACAGGGTGCTCTATAAGCCTGGTGAATCACTAAAGGCAGCAGAGGTGACCAAGATGCTTCCTACCTGATTCCTAACTGAATCCTTTTGTTGCACCAGTGCCATCACACAAATAGGAACTGTATCAACAGGATTGTTTATTAAATTCTGGTCTGGTTGCAAGGGTGCAACCCCACTTTTGGTGTAGAGACATGAAACAAGAACAGTGGATTTTCTCATGTTGCTGAGAATCATCTCACCTTCAGGTTGCCCTTGAGGATCATACACAGGTGTTATCAGGGTCTGAGCCCAAATATCAGGGCAGAGCAGGACACTGGAACAGTGCTGCACATTTGTGGGTCAGAGATGGAGCTCGTGTGACCTCTGCTACTAACTCACAGCCACTCTTCAAAGCCAGGGTCTCCAACAAACTGCATAGACAGCTCTGCTTCCATCAGGGTAAGGTTTCTGTGCTTGTTGAATGTCAACCTTTGAGCCTTTTCAATTTAATCCTCTTCCAAGTGTATTAGGTTTTCAGGGAAATTTTTGAAATGGCAAGATTTTCTGAATTTCTGATCTATTGGTGCATATCTAAAGCCCTTACCATAATTCATCAGGGCCCTGCCAACATGCAATCTGAATAAAAGCAGAGAGAAAGCACCTTTGCTACCAGGATTTTTCAACTATAAATTAGTGGAAGGTGATCTTTGTGAAAACAGCACTAGCTTCATGTATTTAGCAGCAAATTCACACCAAGCAAAGGAAATACCACCTGGAGGGCTGCTGCTGGTGCAAGGTTATGGATATGGGAACAGGCTGATGATAGAAAATGGTTTCTTGGTCTCTAGAAGACATAAGCAAAGAGACATTTTAAAGGCAAAGGTTTCACAGGAGCTGTCCCTGAAGCTGTCTCTTGAAACTGCAGTTAGGGAAAATGCCTCAGTTGCCACTACAAACAGAAATCAGAAGAGGTGAGAGCATCCCGGAAGATTCCAGCAGCTTTCTTCCCAGGTTTTGTTCAGGCCTCAACGAATAGTTTCAGAGTTAACAAACCTTCTTGCCTATATTTCATGTTCCCTAACTTTTCAATCAAACCTAGCCTTCAAAAACAAATTCAAGGACTACTATCCTTTGAAGAAAGGATGATCTTGTACAGCAACCATTTACAACGCAAAGAAATAAAATACATTTTGATTGTTATGGTAAAGAGAAAGACAGAAGTAAAAAAGTCATAGCTGTTTTGCTTTGTTTCTTAGACATAGGGGACTGTGCAACTCTGGCTTTAAATACATAATAGTAGCAACTTCCCAAAGACCCTAATCTCCCAGCTTCAAGAGCTTCTGAACCAGCTAAAGGCGACTTTCTTGTTAAGGGCTTTTGTCTCACTCCAACCTAGAGCTTTGTGACAAAACTGAAGTTATTTAGTGGAAGAGAGGAAGTAGATGCATTAGTGAGTGCACTGTCTCTTGGCTGAGGTTTAGGTTTATCTTAATTTATTATTTCTAACGTAATCAACTGATTGCTTATTGACCATTTTGCTTTAAATGTGGTCAAGGACTGCAGTCTGCAGTCAGTCAATCTATCTGTCTCCCACCCTTGGTCCCCCTCTGCTCTGTGACCATGTCCCAGCACTCCCTCTGTTGTCCATCATCAAGCCATACTTGCTTTCCAGCTCAGAGCTGTAGAACTCTGTGAAGATCCCACCTGCACAGCACAGTGGGAGTGTGACTGTGTGTGCTCTCTCTTGTTCATAGCATTGAGCAGCTCCCTGACTAAACACACCTTTCTGTTCCCAGCCATCCCTAACCAGCTATTCTTTCAGCTCAACTACAACCTGCACTTAACCATTAACTGTGTCTATCTGTACCTAAAAATTATTTGCAATGGAACATTCAATTATTACAGATCTTAAACAGACAGAACAAGGCTGCTGTTTGATTTCTGTTTCAGAAATGATAAAGCACTCCAGCATCACACTCTCATTCTCTCCAACAGCAGCTCAGCTACTAAACTGATGACACGAGGATTAACCAGACAGTCCAACAAGTCATTGGTAGAAAGGCTTGTTTGTGAGGTGCATGGACTGCAGTCTGAATCCATTTGATGTGCAGCTGTCTCACAGTCATTACTCATTAGCAATCTCTTCCTCTTGCAGTGTAATTTTCCAAAATGTTCTCCTTCATTTTCATGGAGAATATCTCCACTGCCACTTTCAACTGCAACTGCACCCGTCACATTTGTTTTGTGAGACTGTGGTAAAACCTGAATAAGATGAGGCCCAAAAGGGATTTTCTTCAGCTCCTCTGCTTTGGCTGTTGGAATGTCACATTCCTGGGTTAGTAATGTGCAGCTCTCTGGTTCACAGCCAACTTCCCTTCTCTCCCTCTTGCATGAGGAGTTTGTCCTTTGCTTTGCACCAGTGCTGCTGGAGCGTGCCTGTCCTGACACACTTGTCTCCTGACACTTGAGGTATGCAGACACTGCTTTATTCAGGTACTGAAGATTGATCTCATGGGATGTTGCCTCAACCTGAGAAAGCACCCAGAATACACTCAGTTAAAAGGAGACATGTTTCAATTCAGCCTTGCATGATTATCTTCCATGAATTACTTTTGCTACATGAAGGGATGAAACTTAAAATTCTTTTTCTCAAAGCAGCATAAAGACTCAGGGGGAGCTAAGCAAAATGTCAGTAATTCTTTGTTATTGCTGCTATAATGGGAAAGTAGAGAGCTTACCTCTGTGGGATTTAGCCAGAGATCTCCATCACTGGGATTTTCTGCTGATTTTATGGCGCACACCAGCATTCGAGTTATTGCTTCTTCTACACGGGCTTCATGATCTCCATCCTGCCTCAAGAGAACAGAAGGTTTTGGGAGATAGATCAGCTCATGGGTCTCTGCAGAAAGCTGTAAGATCAGGAAAACCATAAATGGCCTTAGTTTGAAAGCCACACTCCTGTATCTGAAGTCAGTGGAAGGTTTCAGACTCTCTTCCTGTGTACAGCCCCCAAACAGGTGACAGCACAGGCTTTGGTGTGACTACTCATCTGAATAAGGATTTGCAAAAAACACTATGTGTATATAATCTTTTCCCTTATTAGTGTTTTGTTAATTGAATCTGGTGGTTGAAATTACAATGCAATATTAGCATTTAATTAATGTATGCATTTAAACAGCTCTTTAGGACTAGAAGAGCCATAGAAGTACATAGCACATTTTTATATCTACATATTATGTCTAATTTAAGCAATTAAAACACACAGGGTGTTATAGCAAGGCAGCAGCTATCTAAGGGCTACACAAGCACAAAAGTGAACCTTAAGGAAACGTAGGAAATATTTTATCATGTAACTGCTGCACTTTTGAACATCACCAGAAGGAAAAGCATGTTTACTCTGAAAGCTCTCCTGCAAAACTAAAATCTAACTTACTAAGTTAGTAATAGGCTTTTTGTTTCAGGCCTTCCCTGCCTGCATCATCCTCCTTGGACAGCTGGATACCAGCTAGGTTAGGATAGCAGAACAAAACTTTTTAGTCTCTTAGCTTTCTTTCCCATTTGAGTTTCTTGTATCTGGAAGGAATGGTGGTCTGTCCAAACAGGATGGTGGTTTGGTTATCTCAGTAAGTACCTAGAAGTGGATGCATAAATTTGCTTTAATTGAGATTCTCAGATGTATTAGTTTTAGAGGGAAGATCCAACATGGTCAACCCACAGCCCTGATCAGTCTTAACTCTGGTTCCAGGGAACCTGTCAAGCAAACCACACATCTGGCTAATATGAGTCTGAAGGCAGCAATTTGTCCTGGAAACCTAAGTAGAATCTGGGATAGAAGCAGGGGGAAGTGCTCTTGGCATTTTGTGGGTTTGGATGCTTAGCTTTTTAATGGCCTTGTATAAAAAACCACCAAAATACAGAGTTTGGTATCTACATGTGGAAATTATTTAAGATGTTACATTCTTGGTATTCATCCTGGCCTGCTGAATAAGAGGGCTGTACTGATTGCATGACAGTATGTTAGAAAGCAAGGAATACTTTTGGGTAGCTCACATCCAGCTGAAAACAAATTAAATTTCTACTCTAAACTCTTGCCAATATAATTAATGGTTTCACTGGGACTGTAATTGTTGGTGTGATTCACATCTGTCAATATGAAAGCAGCTGGTAACAGCTGCAAGCAAGAACTGCTTGGTTTGGTAATGCAAATATTCTCAGAATTGTTTTTTAGAATCCATGTCAGAATTTATTTTATAGATGGATTGCCCAACACCTAACAAACAATGCTGCATCATCATCTGCAGGGATGATTTCTGTCAGGAACTTTCACTGGGACTGCAATAGCCACATTTGCTCATGGCAGATACTGATATTTGGGGAGGGTGTGTGTTGTTTATTAGCAAGATCCATCAAACACTCCTCTGCTTATGATGCCACCCAACCACTGACTCTTGCTGTCACCAAAGAGGATCTGGGTGACTTTTGCAAGACCTTTGTGATAGAAAAGGACAGAGTTTAGCTCCACAATTTTTCTTCCTTGCAACACATAAGAACAGCTAGAAATTCTCAGGCCACACCCCAGCACCTGGGAGCTACCAGCCAAGCTGATCCCATCAGCTCCTCCAGATGGGGACAATTTGTGAGGCCCAGCTTAGGGCACAAGTGTGTGCGGTGACATCAGGGCCTTCCCAAGCCCAGGGCTCACAGCCAGTCCCTCTGAATTACCTCAAAGGCTCAAATTCAAGGCAGGCTTAAATGGCTGCTCTACAATATAATTGGTGCTTTCTCTGGCACGGGAAACAGCCTGACTGCACTTGGGGCTATGTAAGAGCCTGGTCTGGGCTGTGGGCTGCTGCTCTTGCTAAATACACAATTTTCTTCTCGAAAATTTCTCCATGATGGAAATACCCAAGTGAGTTCCTCTGCTCTGCTTGGTTTGATGTCGGTATGAGAAATGCATTGTGTGGTCTTGGAACAGCAGCTGAGTGCATGTGCTCTTTCCCCTGCAGATTTCTAGTCTAATATAGGTTTTAGAAGTAGGAAAAGAGAAAAAGGCAGCGAGTATTTTAGTGAGGCAGCTTCCACAGGTCATTTCAAAAGGTCTTTTTTTTTTTAAATATTAACCTATGATTAATAATAATGTCAGTATGAAAACCTTCTGGAGTATTGAGATAATCTAGTGGAAGATGTCCCTGCTCCTTGCAGAGTGATTTGACTAGACAACCTTTAAAGGTCCCTTCCAACCCAAACTATTCCATGATTTTATGATATCCCTGGAACCATCCCATATATACTGGTTAACGTGAGCAAGAAAAATCAAAGCCCAGGGAAAAGAAAATTAATTAAATACATGAGGAAATCCAACTTCAGCCAAATCAAAACTATCACAGAGGAATGAAAATTTAAAAATCCTCTTCCTCTCCCTTCCTATTCATATTAATCTAATTTAAATTCTAATTTATCTTTGCACATAAGCTTGTCCTTGAGGTGAATTTGTTGGTTTTTGTTCCCTATTCAGCAGAAAGCTGGCTGGCCCTTAAGAAACAAGGCATGAAAATTTAGCTTGTGTTTAATTGTTTACCTGATTGAAGTAAACTTGAAAGGGGATTTCTGCTGAATTGGACCTTCTGATTTGGAACCTTGAAAGGTTGTCCCAGAAAAAAATGGATCCATAAGGGCTCTTCCCTCCCCAGCCTCTGAACACAACACACCCAATAGGAGTGAACCTGGCAGGAAAGGGACAGAAATCCCTTGGAAGTGCTACATCCCCAGGGCATAAAAAGGAAAATACCAGTTCAATCCAAGAGTTTATGCTGACAGTGACGGGATCAATGGATTCCACATAGTGCCACCAGTGCCTTGGAACAAGCAGGACCTGGAATTGGAGACATTACATTAGGGTACCAGCAGAAGCCTGAAGAAAAACACAGTGTTTTAATTTAGGTGATGTGGGATGTAGAAACAACTGAGGCAAGGACATGGGAGAGAGATGATATTTATTTCTCTCTTTTAAAGAGCCTTTTCTCAAGTCTTAAGTGCCCACTCTATCAATACTGTCACGTAAGAAATGGACAGGATCCAGAACTACCTTTCATCCAAACTCCTTTTCATATAGTCTCAAGCAGGACTAAAACCTTTAAATGCTGTAGGTAAGCAAAAACCAGCAGTACAGAAGGGGTGCAGCAGTATATCAGGGCTTCAGAGAGGTCTCAGCCAAGCAAGAATTCTTTTGTAGACTCTCCAATTGAGCAGACTTCCCAGTTCCTTTAGGACTGCCAGCTGGTTTCCCCAGAAAGCAGGCATCCCTATGCTCATCTAGGTGACTAGGTGAGAAAATGTAGCTTTGATTCTGCTAAATAATCACCAGTATTAAATTTGTCACTTTTAGTAGACGTGCTTTTAATAGAAAATGTCATGATTTCTGGAACAATCTAGTTTAGATCAGAGCTTAACAACAATATCAGGATGATAGCTGTGACATAAAATTGATTCCAACCCATGGCTTTTATGGTACAAGACACTGATGTTGTTTTGATGATAGAGGACAAGCTTTGCAGATTACTGAACATTAGATTAACATGGAGCTATCAAGGAAAGCATAAAAGATATTTTTTGACAACTTATAAAAATGGTCAGAGACAGATAAAAATATACACTTCACAATGGGGAAAGTGAAGCAACGATCTGTATCTGAATTGCAGACAATTCTTTCTCTTGGTAGACACAAATCACTTAGAAGAATGTTCTGCTACCCAGATAGCCCTGTGCTTCATTTTATCAAAACACGGCTAATGAGAAAATGTCTGTGGAGGAAACAAAGGCACCAGCCCTGCAAACACTTACAGGACTCTTGGAACACTCTCATTTTTTGGCCTAGATGACAAAATGTTCTCCACAGGCTTCAATTTAAGTCAAACAAAAAAAAGTGCTAGCTCTCCAAAGGTTAAAGACATTTGGGAATTATTCTTTAATCCAGTACAGCACACAGAACAGAAAAGGAAGTCAGTCAGTGGAGGGTCATTATTTTAAAAATATCACTAGTTAGTCCTGACATCTAAGTGTATGAAACCCTGCAGACTGCAGCCAAAACATGTTTTCTACCCTGAACAAGTTTCAGAGTTTTGTTTTTATCAAGGAAGCATCCACTTTAAATGAACAGTGCAGTTGCATTAGCAGCAATGGGTTTATCTGTAAGGAAGTGTTTGCCAGTTTCACTGACTGCAAAATCATACACCAACATCCCCCTCCCCCAAATGCTCACCTGCTCCATAGGGGATCCTACTGAATTCTGCTAAAGAATCTGGGTGCCCTCCAAGTGCCATGGGGTAATGATGAGCCCTGGAGAGCTTTGTTTTAAAGCAGAAGAAAGCAGAGCTCCCATAAGCAGCATTTGCAATAACAGGACTCTTCCTGTGAGACTCGTGTGGGAACAGTGAGCTTCCAACATGCTGGAGAAGTGGGTGAAGACACTGGGGAATTGGTGCAGAGGGACTGTGTAGCAAGGGAACACCAGCAAGAGACAAATCAAGGGAAGTGTATAAATGTTTCAATATGAGATGCTGCCTGGAAAACCCAGAAGGAAATTAGGTATGGGATGTGCTGGCTCCACATGACTCACATGCAAAATGGAGACAGAATTGCTTTGGAGAGAGGAGGTACAGCCAGAAGGAAAATACAATCCCCCCAACTTGTCCTGTGTTTTCAAACCAAAGAGGAGCAACTTGGTTCTTTAGAGACTAATCAGCAGGTTAAGGGTAATAACTGCAAAGTTGTGTCTTTCTCCAGCTGGCACTGTTTGGTGATGCAGTTTATGGAAGAGCTGCAGAGCTGTGACTCAAATAAGCAAAAGAGGATCCATAAAGACACTTGCTCTCCCTCTTTAACTGTTGAACAAGCTTATGCTTGTTAAAATAAGGATTTATAGCACCAAGAAAACTGATATTTTCAAAAAGCAGGAGGACTAAAACTTAAGGGGAGATGAAGAAATGGAAAAAAGTAATTAAAACTAAAAAATACAGCTGGAAAAAGAGCAGAACTAACAAGAGCAAAAAAAAAAGACCCCCAAAAACCCAACAACCTTGAAAAGGAAGAGGTAGGATTCTTCTACGTTTACCAACTAATATTCTTCTGGGTTTTCAAATTAGAAGCAAATACACGCACAACAAAATGAAAATAAAAAACCTACCGCTGCTGTCTCTAACAATCAATTCCACAATAAAATAAAGCAGGCGTCCATATATTTATGAATATGGAACACAGATTTAGCTACATTCCTATAGGAAATGTGAAAGTAAGGCACAGTGAAACAACACACAAATGCAGCAAACACTTTACAGAGAAAATGTGAAGTGCAATAGCAAGAGAGAACTATTCCAAGCTAAGAGATAATCTTGTGCTAGCCTGCTTTCTACAGAACTTATCTAACTTTATTAGTGCTGGGAAGATACTGATCTAAACAGTAACCAATCAGATAATTTTAATATTTAGGCTAGTGACAGCCAAATATAGCAAATGAAGTTAAAGTAGGACAGAAGTCCCAGAAAAGATAAAATGAGATGCTGTAATGGGAGGAAAGAAACCAAAGGAACAGTTGGGAGAGCAAGTGGAGCAATGCTGAAGACTTGTACAGCACAGAGAACAGAGCAGGTTTGAATTCTCAGTGGACATGATTAACTTGATACAGTGCAAAGGTAGGGCAAAGGTGGAATTGCTTCAAAAAGAGAGCCTACCCTGAAGTGAAATATTATACCAAGAAATTTCTGCTCATTAGAAAAAGATACTTAGGAAAATGCACACAAAAAGGAAGCCATTGTGATGGCAAGATAAAGACGTTGAGCCCCAGGGGGACCCAAGGAAATCCCAAAAGTGTTTGCAGCCATGGCAATGAAAAATAAAATGAAGTAGGTGCAGACATAGTCAGTTCTGTGGGAACACCACCTGAGGACTCTGTGTGAGTGCTCCTGCCCCAGCCTACACCTCATCCCAGCTGGTGCCTGGCTGTCCTGCTGCTTGGAAGGTGCTTCTCATCCTGCCTCCCTCCTCCCTCCTGGGGTCTTCCCATCTACTGAAATGGAGCTCCAAAGGCAACTGGAGTCAGAAAAAGGGCACAGCCATGGGGAAAGGCACAGCGAGGAGGGAGGGAGTGGGGCTGTATCAGGCCTTGTCCATAGTGACCCAGGCGAGAGAATGAGGGAAGCTCAGGGAAGAGGCACAGAAGTGGAGTCAGGAACTTGCACCTTTGACCTTTGGTTTGCCTGGCTTTTGAGGCATTCATGGGATTCTCCATATGTGTTACAGGTTGACCAGTGCTTTTATCACCAATCCTAGCATAAATTCAGCTCCTGGACTCTTCTGCTTCTTCTGTGATGGAGATGATAGTTCTGGTGTCTTGAGGTTGGGTTGGGTTGTCTGCTTTCTCTATGGGGTGACTTGGGGCCAGCTCTGCAGTCTCCCACCTGAAAATTCTTTATTCCTTCCCCAGAACAGAATTATCAGCCATCTACTATGCATAATGCTGTGGCCAACTCTGAATTCTCTTTTAGTAAAATCACGTAAACTCTTCTTCAACAAAAGTAGGGGTTTTTTACTGTAATCCCTTTCAAAAAGTCTTTTGTATACTTTGAGCTGGAACATTACACTGCCTTTGAATTACTGCATTTCTTGACTTATTAAAACACTTTTCTTTGGCATCACTTATATTTTTCTTGGCTACCTGGACTGTGTGTTCTGCTGCTCCCCACTTTAAGCCCAATCTGATGTTCTCACACCCTTTCTTTAAAGGCAGCACACAGGGAAACCCCTCCGTGATTCATGAAGGTTTCTTCTTGCTCAGAGTTAGGTTAGAAGTCAGAGGTTTGCCTGCACTGTTGCGAGCTCTGCTGCCAAGCAGGATCCCATGGTGTGTTAGATTCTGCAGCAGAAGCACAGAAAAAGAAAATCCTGCAGCTAAACACAGGAGCTCAGTGACAACTGTATTTGTAGCCATATAAATGTGTTTCTTTAGACTTTGAGAAAGCAGGTAAGCAGAAGCAGGGGAGGGGAGCTTCCGAGCAGCAGACCATGGTGAGAACCAGCAAGCAGTAATGTTCATATTTTTCTAAAATCGTTTTTTCCCATCCAGTGACAATATTTTTCAAGGCCAGAGGGAGGGCATCCTTCTCAGCCTCAATGTTCCTCTGACTGCCTCAGTTAGGCCTTTCCTTGCACTTCCGCACTGGAGCTCCTCTGGCTCCAGGCTGCTCTGGGGCACAGGGCCAGGCCACAGGGCAAGCAAGCACTGCCTCCAACAGCACCTGTCTGGGGAAGCAAGAGGGGGAATGGGATTGCTCATGGGAGCCCAGAGTGGCAGCTGCTTGCTCTCCATACCTTCAGATAAACTCAGATGCACTTTGCAGTCTCTCTACTATTGTCTGGTTATGTGGATATGGATTAACAGGGAGATGGATTAAGAGCAATTACATTAGTGAGCAGGAAGGAAGCCAGAAGTCAGTGAGAAGTGGGGCAGAAGAATGATCAATGATTTTATCCTTGTACAGCATCTCAGTTTTTTGTAGCCTCTTCAGGTGGTATTCATCTTTCCTATTTTTAATCATCAAAAAAGTGAAGCATCTATGTGAGTAGGCTCCTTCTATAGCCTGTGCTGAAGGACAAGGTGGGATGAATGTTCCTGCAGGACTGTAATTGTGTAAGACAGGAAGGATGAGGTGCCAGGTACCACTGATGGCAGATAGGACACCTGTTCTGAACAGGATTTTAGCTGAAGATGACAGATCCCTAACTCTCTTAACACTTGTCCCAGAGCATGGGTAGAAAACACCAGAACAGGTAAGTTTTGTCCCATTTCTGGTCTTTTATGGAGTATTTGTATTACAAGGTGTTACTAGAAATGCTGCTCCATACTTAGTGCTCAGCTTTGCAATCATCACATAGGTGACCAGGTCCAAACATTTATAAGGAACCCCTATATTTGTGTGACACAACTTCAGCTTGTAACTTCATGGATATAGTGGATACAGTCATGTACTGCTGCAAGCCCTTCAACTACTCAGCTGCCTATTTGAGTAAGCTTGACATCTAAATGTTTTCATAATTTGTTTCAGAACAGATCACTAATGTATAACCAGAAGTTTTGTCTGTTCAAATGCAGCTGACAGCCAATGATCATAAAAAGCCATGATTATAAAATCATCAACCATGATTATAAAACCTTAAGTCTCAGTCAACTACCAAAATTCCTAACAGAGGTTCACCTCTGAAAAATAGAGTGGAAGGGCATAAAGGATCTAACTGAAGTACACTCTGTGCACAGGTACAATGTAACATGAAGGAATTCGGCTTTCAGGCAGAAAGGGTGTAGAAAAATGGCTGGTAGCAAACATCGACCAGAAGGTGGCATTAGACACATTAAGTTTTTGACATTCAAAGCTGCACTCACCCTACATGCAGCTGCTCTCCTGAATACCTAAGAACACCTTTGTCTTCATTTTTTCAGCCTTTTATTGTTACAATAATCCAAAATGTTCTGCATACCCTCTGGGAATGAGTGGAGATGCTACATATTATCACAAAATAAAGATGCCTACAAATTCTGCAGTAATTGGGCTAATTCTGTGTGAAAACCACTGTTAAGCACATATCAAGACATTATTCAGGAATCCTCTCCCTTGTTAATAAAGGAAATCTTCTAGGTCATTCCTTTCCTGTCCATCAAATGGCAGCAGTTCCCAGCCACCTGCCTTGAAAGCTTCTGGATGAGATGCTGGCAACCACCACACAGAAGGCACTGATAAAATGGATGAAGGAAACACCTCACTGCTCCATCATTGCTTCTACATTACTTTCCCCTCCCCAAGAAATCCAAACAGTATCTCATTCATGGCAATGCAGACAAATTGTATTACTGAGCTGGCTCAAGATCTTTATTCCTAGCAAGATTAATTTGTAATTGCTTTAAGCCTAATTAAAATTAAGATCATATTAAAGGTTCAGTAGTACACTTGATCATTGCAAAGGAGATTATAAATTCAAATAGTATTGGGGATCAGGGATAATGCAGTGCTGAATGGATGTGGCATTTTTATCAATAGTAAAAATTTGTTCTTTGTGCTTTAAATTACTGACTCCTGCAACCTTACAAAGTGCTGAATGTGAAACTAATGATTTGCTTTAGGAGTATGAGTATGATCTAATGTAGTGCAAAGAAAAAAGACTGATCATAGATTCCCCATTTGCATCTGTACCAACTGCAGAGCATACACTTCCAGTTGATGGGTATAATCCTTTTGTTGGAAGCTACTATCCTGCCCCACTCTGCCTCCTCAAAATTAACTTAACTAGCAAAAATCCATACTTTAAATTGTTGAAGGTACTTGGGATTGCCAATTAGGGACAGGGGAATGCTCATACAAGTTGCTGAGCTGGCAGGTCAAAAGAGGTGACAATATCTGGTAGGAGAATGGTGAAAGGGCTCCAGAAGCAGCAGCTCCACTGTCTGAGCAATGACCATTGCAAAATTCCTTCGGAAGGGCCTGACAGTTTGAGATGCACAGCAGTGTGTTACAAGGACATGCATGGCTGAACAAATGAAAAAGGGCAATTCACACTCCAAATACAGACCTTGTTGATTAAATAAAGGACAATATTTACAGCAGGAGACTGGGAATCAAGAGTCCTGAGCTGTGCTCTCACACCGCTGCTGCCTGCCTGTGTGACTGTAAGCCAGGCACTTAGAGCTGAACCTTCTCAGTAAAGCAGGATTAAAAACATCCTCACAGCCCTGTAAAGCACTGTAAAGAAACTGGTGAATGGTGTGCACTCTAAATGCAAGTATCATCATTAAAGTATTTATTAAAGCAACACATGAAGGCTATTCACTACCAAAATATGAGTCCCTTTCCTAGCTCTATATACTCATTAACCAAATGCATTTTATGGAACATAGTGCTGTCAGACTAGACAGGTCAGAGTTCATAGAAGTTCTGAAGTAGACAGATTTAAGGTAGTGGCAAGAAAGGTTGTTGTATGGGATCAGGCAGCTGATTGAACTAGCTCTCCAAATGTCTGCAGTTTTTGTACAAAAAAGTCTAGGCAAGTAACTGTCAGCAAAGAAAGTTCCTGTGCTGAGAGAAATTTATAAAGTCTGAGTGAAGGAAGAGGCAAGCTCCACAGTCAATTTGTTAAGATTTCCTAGCCCTTAATTAGCCAGTTAAATAGAATATTAAGTAATGTAAAGCTTGTATGTAAGTGGTACCTGTCCTGGACTGAGTGTAACAACATGAGCTGTTGAGTTCCTAAACTCGGGAAAGCGTCTCAGATCAGGGTTGGCAATGTTGACTTTGCTGAATATGCTGGATTCCTCATAAGGGATCCTGGTAGGATAAAGGAAACTGGTGTCACCAGGTGGGAAGAGGTGCCATCTCTTCCTGAAAATAGAGAGAAGATAAAAATGTATTCAATGCGTGTCACTTGCAACAAAGAACTAAAGGCAGTAGCAAGGTTTTCAATAAAACATAAATCTGCCTCGCTGTGTGAATCTCCTACGCAGTGAGAACGCAGCCAGTGCTTACAGGCTGTCTTCTGAAAGTGTTTTTAAAATATTCCACTTTTTAATTTTTTAACTGAAAAGATTTACAGCTTCTCACCATTTTTAAAGGCAGATAAAATAAAATTTAAAAACCCTCTCCCATCTGCTTTCTTCTTCCTCCTTTTTACATGCAGCATTTACAGATGCTCAGAGCATTAAAAATTGCTCTATAAACTAGAGGAAATAGTTTTGTTACAGACAATGTATTTTTGTTCACTGAATGAAAAGCTTTCAAAATCTGTATTTGTTTTGAAAGGAGGGCATTGTGTGTTTAGGATGCCAACAGTAAAAGGATATAGACATTATCTTCTGTTTCCTGCAGTTCTTAAATGGCTGTTAGTCATGAACCCCCCATTCTTATTAAAAATCACCTTGATGTTCCCATGCTAAAGACGGCATAAATAAAAACCAGATACATCCATAGACATAACCATCCTTAAACATCTGTATTTTTTGTGTTATCAGTATCACATGACGAAAATATGGCTGGTTGTGCATTTAAGAACTTACTGGTGTGCCAGATGGAGCAGGACAGGGTTATTCTGCTCATGAGGGCACTTGTGCCAGGTTGCTCTCTACATGCCCAAAGAAGAACATGAATGTACCACACTGCAAGGCCAAGCAGAGCTGAGGACCTCTGTCCTCAGGAGTTAATGTCTCTATTTCACTTACACAGACCAGATCAAAGAGAAAAAAAAGAATACGCCAGAACTGGTGGTGCCATTCTATGGGTATTGTAAATGAAATATCTTGGCGGGTACATATAGTATTTAGAAATAGAAGTTTTATATGTCAGTACTTTAGGTGGTAGAAATAACCAGGAGGAATACACAAAGAGAGGAATGTGTATTTGTTACATTTAAGAGATGCCAGATAAACAGTACAACACGACTAATACACTAAGCAATGGAAAAGTAAAGGCAGCATTTTACAGCACAGCTGGAGAGCTTGTGTAGCTCTTCTCTTTGTTTCGGACTTTAGCAAGGGCTTTTCTTTGTCTCCTTTCCCTTGGCACTCGCTTCTTGAATTTTGTCTGCTGCTTCTGGTAGTCAGTTTTAAGTCAGAGATCTGAAAATGGGAGCAAAGCAATCAAATGGCACAAAACCAGAAAGGACAGGAATAGCAGGATAGTCAGAATTACAGAGACCAGCACAGATGCAAGTGCCACAGGCTGCTGATATTTCTTGGTAATTACCAAAGCAACTGCTGGATGTAAGCATTAAACCACTTCTCCTGAAACTCAAGCCTTATTGCAACTTTATTTTGCCCTCCAAGCTAGATCCTCTGAGGGGGCAGAGAATGACTAGGTTAGGAGGCTCTGGGTTAATCCTGCAGGCTCATGACAAAGCAATATCATAAAGCAAAAAATTAAGAAGCCTGAGGGACGCAAGGAGGAAATTCAAGATAGCAACAAAGGGCTAGGGAATTGTCCCTGGCTTTCCTGCAAAGGCAAATCTATTTAAGTTTAGCATAAGCTTATATTCTGTTACAAAGCTTGTCTTGTTTGTGAGTCTCAAAAGGGAATCTTTCTGCTCTGAAGGAGCACAGGATTCACAAGCTTGTGGAAGTTTGCAATCTATTTAAAGGCTTTGCTCTGAAGAGGTAAACAACTTTGTCTTTGCAGGCTGTGCAAAGGCTTTGAATTTCTTTCCCTGAAAGGAACAAGGGTTTTGGTCAACTTGAGGGGAGGAAGTGCCTTGGGAAGGTGGACAAAATTGCTGCATGACGCTGGAATTCTGGCTCGAGTTCAACATCTGAAGGTAGAGATCAAAGAGGCTTGGCAGGTATTGTGTGTGCTACATCACTGTACTTATTTAGTACACCCAGTATTTAAGTGGATCCTTAGAAGATTATGGCATTTAAGTCATGGTTTTCATTGACATTTCTGGCTCCTGAATACACTAAAGTGTTTGGACTTCAACACACAATGCTTACTGATGTGATCTGAAGTCTACAGGACTGGCTGCAGCACAGCATTGCTGAGGGAGGCTTCTTGAGTGTCTCTGCTGCACATCCACCCAAGGACCTCAAGGCTGTTTACAAACATGAATGAAAACCCTACACAGTTACCCTTCTTAGGGATAAGATGATAACAAATTCATTTACCTCAGGCCTTAAAGCCAGTCAGTGTGTGGCACTGCCCAGCTAGCAGGCAACACACCTGACTTCCAATCCTGCACCTTAAGCACACCACCACCACCATGATCTTACTGTTCTATAAAATGGCAGAGTAATTAATCCCATTGAAAACCCTCTGGCAAATTACTCTTTCCACTCTATACTATCAAACCTAAAAAGTGTGTGCAACTTGTTCTGTTACTCTAGCACTACTCTAGCAATAATAAATAACAACCCAAAAAAACCCAAAAAACAAAACCAACAAGAACAATAACAACAATAACAAAACAACCCTGAGGCCAATATGCAAGGAAAGGGAAAAAAAAAAAAGAAGGGAAAAAAAAAAAGACAGCATACAAACAGGCAGAAAGATACAGCAAGAGCCACATGCTCCCAAATGAGTTTGGAGCCTCAAATGTCCCTTTCAACTTTGCTCACAGCTGGCTGCTCCCATCCTGATGGTCCCCTTTTAAATTAATTCTAGCAGGCTATTAAAGGCTCTTGCACAGACAATATTGTAAAAGTCTAAAGTAGTTTATTTCTATTTAGTTTAGAGGCTTTTTATTTTTAACTCTTTTATCTCCTAATTCCAAATTCCTGAATTCATAACTACTAAAGTGTTTATAATTGCACCATAAGACACACAGACTAGAAAATAAAATTGTGTTAACTCCAACAGTCAGTCAAAACAACACCCTGAAGTTCTGCCATTTCCTGTTGAACAGTTATGGGGCTCTTCAATCATCAAGAACTCAGAAAGCAAATAATCAGGACCTAGAATTAATACTAAAAGAGTCCAAAACTAACTTTATGCACAGTATAACTCTCCCCTATATTTGCTGTGTGTATGTGCACTTGTTACCTTCCTTGCACTTGCAACACTAAGTTGCAGCCGTAGGAGTCCAAATGGCAGGGGGTGTTTGCTCCTTCAGAGCCAATCCACAGCGTGCTCTCTTTTCCACTTCTTCCAGGAAAACCAAAGTCAGACCACCTTACATCCTACAGCAACAAAAGGTTTATTTATGTAAGCTGTTGAACTGATTCACATCCTATCCTTAGTTCTGAGAGTCTCCTGTCTTCTCATTCCACTGCTCATCATCCTTTATCCACTGCAGTTGTTTTTCCATGATTGGGTTCTGTAGCATGCATAGTCTGTTCCCTTCCTCCGAAATTCCCACCCCGCCTTCCATATCACTCAAGTTACTCCTTTGCTCTACAGTAGGTCTGCCCAAATTCTCATGGCTACATGGGGCTTCTTTTCCCTTTCAAACACTCTTTTTTTATCTTTCTCTACCCTTAACCACTCACCCAAGCTCAGGATTGCTTTTAGAAAAATTCTTATATATGGCATTTAAAAAGATAATGAAAGGAAAGAAGGAAAGAAAAATCCCTATTCTCTTTCCAAACAATTGATAATGTATGTGGAATTTTTGCTCTCTCTTTGCTCCTATTTCAGCTTTCTCCATGTCTGGGAACACAGAGTTCACTCCATCTGTGACCCAGTGCTATGCCAGGTTAAGTTTCTTATTATTTAATGGACACATTTGCAACTGCAGAGGCAGTGAACTTAAACCAATTTGATGACAGGGTGAGAAAGGGCAGAACAGGTGTGTGTGTATTACAAACACAGTCCTGGATCTTTCCAGTCCGTTGATCCTCCCACAAGCAATCCCTTGCGGCTGACATTTGGAAGGAGGCACAATGAGGTATTTTTCAGACAATCCAAGGGTTTAGTAAAATGGTTCTGTGTAGCTTGGATAAAGCTTTCCCATGCATCTACAGCTCTCCCTGCCACCTGCAAGGCCTGATCATTTGTTTATTGGAAAGCACTTGAGTAATACTGGCCAGAGAAACTGGCACCTTTTGGCTGGAGCCCCAGACTGAGCCTTAGGAAGCAGAGATTAAATTTCTGGCTTCCTGATGTTCTTGGGCAAATCACTTCATCTCTGAGTTTTATTTTTCCCATCTTGAAAAGGAAGATAACGGTATTTGTTCCATTTCACTAAAGCACTTTGGGGTCATTCACATCATCTGACTTTAGGAACATAATTTAAGCTTGGCTCCTGCTCTAGTCAAAGTACTCTCAATCAAGCCTTGGAAAAGCCTCTATCTTTCTGCTGTCTATAAAGACAAAATAGGAGTCTAAGAGCCCTAATTTAAGTATGTAAGCTTGCTGCTTGCAGACAGGTGGATGACTATCCTTTTTTAAGATCTATGGATGAGGAAAACTACAGCTAGACATTATAAGGATGACTTCACCATGACTCTCTATGAGGAAAACCTCAAAATGAGCAATAGCCTTCCCAAAAATTAGGTGTTGCTAAAGATTCTGAATTTCAGAGTTATTGATATTAAAGATAAAATTTGAAAAAAATGCAGAAGTATAATATAAACATTTGTCAAAGACAGCAAAAGATCAAAAAGAAAAAGTTGCTCCTACAGATTTCAGCAGGCATAAAATTTGAAATTCAATACAACTATTTCAGTGAAAAAGTTAAGCGTAACACCATTTCTACACTTTAATCTCACACCTAAATAGTTTTTATATTTTGTTACAATTTAAGTGAAAAGAAAGCACACATAATCAATATTAGATTTAAAAGAACTTTTTGAAAATGCTGCTGCTGTAGTAAATAGTTGAAGCGATTATGGGTAAAATAGTTTTTAACCAATGAACTGAAAAGGAACTGGTAGTATTACTGAAATCTTGTCACACTGGATTCCTTTTCTACAATAAAAAGCCACAGTAAGAAGAAATGCACTAAAAGGTGTCCCAACCATAACAGATGGCACATTACTTGTGATATATATTTATTTCATTTGCTGCTTATAATGAAGTTAATCTGTACCCGTATGTCACTTTAAAAGGTCTCATTTCTATTTAAACTTCGTGCATGTATCTTGCTCCTGATTTATATCTCAAATTCTGTAATGAAATATCAACTGAACAAAAAATGTAAGATGCTAGATATTGCTCATAGATTAGAATAATGGAATCATTACCTTAGCCCACACAACTGTAAATGATAAACAGTGCAATCTAAATTTCAAACAACTTCTAAATGGCCCTATTAATCACTATAAATAACAGTGCAGTTGGCCTTCTTTTCCCCTTCAAATAACCTTATGTAAATCTAAATAAAATCTAGAATGAAAAAAAGAGTTCTCATCAAATTCACACAAGAATGGAAGAGAATTTCCACAACGAATACTTTTGGCTGGTATAAATTGTGTAGCAGTGTTTCAAAAGCCATATGAGTGTGGAACTGATGGCTGCATTTCTCTCCCATGCCTGTGAAAATGGCAGATGACACACACCATATTTGCTTGCATAACACCACCAATTTTTTCCTTCCCAGATTCTGCTTTTCAAAAAAATCCATGGCATAACCACTATGTGTGTCTATCCTAAAATTGCAGTACAATCTGTTGTGTGTTAGGTCAGGTGATGAGGTTGTGGCACGACACCTGCACAGAAATGCAACTCCTGGAGCCTCGACTTTGTTCTTGAATGGGGGCAAGGGAAAGAAAGAAGTAGAAAAATGGTTGTTTCCCTCAAGTGTGAAGGAAGCAGCAGGATATTTAGGGCTTCTGAGCTGCTATTGGCTTGTGCTGGAAGACACATGGAAATGCTGTCTGTGGAGGCAGAAAAAGAGAAGACCAAGACAGGACCACAGATAAAGCTATGCAAAGATCTGTGGAAGCCTGAAACATCCCTGGAGCTCCCAGTTTAGTTCAGACAACACGAATCAGCCCAAGGTTATGTGATCCTGATTATGTTTCAGTGTGCTCAGGAAGGAAAAGGAAAGGTAGGTAAGATGCTCTCTGTGTCCAATCCTTACCTTCCGACCCAACAGAAAGTCTGAAAGCCTGAAAAAAGACTGATCACTGAAAACCACCAATTTTACTGTCACAAAAGAATAAAATTCATATAAGGAGCATGGGAAATGCTTTCTGAGGAAATAATTAATTTGAGGGGGCTTATCAGTTCATATTCATTGTCACCCCAGAGATACAGTGATTTTACAGGGAATTATGATTCCATTTTAATCTTTCAAAGTATAGAAATGAATAAGGATTTACTTACTCTTCCTTTAAATCTTTTGAAGAAGTATACCTTTTGTATAGCTATCTTTAATTTTGCCCTCTTACAATTTTCAAGTAGAAGTAGCAGGTATGTAGATGAAGCAAGACATTGAAATAGGAGATAGGCACAGAGAAAATAAAAGGAAATACCTTGGGTAGTTGTCCTATTATGTATGGCAGTTACCACAGATTATGTACTTCCATGGGCAGGTTACTTCCTGTGTTTTACTGCCTCCACAGAATCTCTTCTCCTCACAAACAGTTAATCCAATTATATTAAGGGAAGGAGCTGAGCTACTTAAGCAAATGAGCCACAAGACAAAACATGGAGCAAAGCCATGTTATAGCCTTGTTACTACAAGGAAATACATGCCATCAATCCTCCCTCCTGAGTGGAGCTGTTAATTTGGGCACCATTTGGGTGCAAGGTGGATCTGGCCTAAATGGGAGATTTCAGTTAGCCTGGGAGCCAATAGCTTTTATTTCAGAATTTTGAAATAAGTGTTCAGAGGAGCAGAGAGGGACAGCAGTAGAGGTTTCAGAAGCTACATTAGATAATCTGCAATGGTTCAACTAGGAAGAGATAATATTAATGTTTTACCTGGAAAATTTCTGGCTTGTCTTCAAATATCCTGGCAATGTACTTGTAGTCAGCATAAGCCCAGTATTTGGAGTAATCATAACAACTGAATGGTCCAGAGAGACAAGAAGGCTGCCCACGACTCCAAGCCAAAAACTCCTCAAGTGTAGCTTCCACGTAGCTACAATTGGTTTCAAACTGAGGAACTAGAGCAACAAAAGAAAAATCAAATATTACATGAGCACAGGACCAGTAAAAATGACACACAGTTTCTCTCAGCTCCAGTTAAACACAACATGAGATACAAATCTGACTAGTAGCTTGACTCTGGTCAATAAAATGGTTCTCATGACCTAACTCATAAGTAAAATCTGAGACTATTGCTTTTTCATTAAGGTTTAATTGAATGGCTGTTACCTTGAACTTGCTGTGAGACAAAAACAAACCAATAGTTGGTGTTGTTCTTCAGCATAGTAACTCAATAACACACCCAAGTTCACTGAACAACTTTGCTTCATCTCCTTTCCTAAGTGTGAGTTGCAAATGTGCATATCAAGTATTTCTGTATCCTTTATTTTGTCTCCATAGATTTATGCAGATGGACATGTTTATCTTGCCCTTTCCCTAAAGCAATAACCAAACCAGGGTGGTCATGCATAGAAAGTGAGGTATGGAACCACACGCATGCTGCCAACGATCCATCTAAAATGCTGTGTGCCCTTATTTTTCATTTGGGACTGACAAAAACATATTGCAGTGTTTCTTGGCAGACACAAAAAGTGTTTACCAGCAGGGTTTTGCTCCCAGCATGCTTCGGTCAGGCTGACTGATACAGCCTTTCAGCTCAAGGTCAGGTCACTTGGAAGGTCTGTAAGATAACCCACACCTCAGTATACTTTAATTGCAGTTAATCAGAGATCTTCATTTCCCGCCACCAGTAATTGTGCCATCTTCAAAGAGATTTATCCAGTGTTAAAAAAAAAAATATTACTTTACTATAACGACTACTGGGGAAAAATTACTGCAAGCCTGCATGAATGACAATGACAGAGCTGCAATTTAATCTTGTGTAACTTGCATAGAGCTGCACAGAAATGGGATCCTTTCACTGTTGTGCAGCAGCAGCTCTTCACTCTTTACCACTTTCATTTTGTTACTGCAGCAATTCTCACAGAGTCTCATACAGCTTTTATAAACCTTTATCATTATTATTTTACTATTCTCCATTGTAGTAGCATAGGTAGTGGTTTCCTTCCCATTACTATCAAATCACTAACTAAAAATGCCAGATAAGTCTCGTTATTCAGCAGTCTGTAACCTGGGTCTGTGCAGTGGATGGGTTTCCTACCTAAGGACTACATACAAGACATGAATCACTTGCAATTCACAAAATCACAACCAAAATCCTCTGTATTGGATCCCATATCTGTGTTGCAGTCCCTCTCCTGATACCTAGTTTTTAATGCAATGTGTATCATTTTACTAAAAGGTGATCTGACAGAAAAATTAGACAAAAGATACAAGCACTACTGAGGGTGTATTGGCAATATCTGTATTACTTTCACGAGAACAAAGAGTGCTTAGGACCCTGCCTATTTTCCAATATAACTCCGAAGCAAATGTTTTAAAGGCAAGAAATATGCTCTTTCTACCTCTCAGCATATTTCACTCTGAGTTTCATTTAAAAGAAATCCAACTATGAAAGGCAAGACTATCTTGTAGAATACAATCTCCTCAGGGCAGAGTTCTTGGATTGATTTATACCTTGTTCAGTACCAAGGTGTGGGTGTTTATGGAAAAATAAATAGTAATAAAAAACATATTTGGGCAATCTAGACAGTTTGCTTAGATGAGTTTGTAGGCTGCAACAGGGGTGAAAATGTTAGCAATGGGCAACTGAAAGCAAGAACATTATTAACCAGTTTGCTAATACATAATTACTTAAAGCTGAGGGTGTTTTGTAATTGACAAATTGCAGATTAAGCCATGCAAGTCTGAAGTAAGCTGCCAGTTCTCTGATGACATGGTACCTGAAGGTGTAACAGTCCTCCTCTTTCCCCTAATACCACAGATTGAAACTGGAGGGAAGGAGAGAGGGAAAAAGTGGGTTTTGGAGAAGCAGCTCTCCTCCTTAGCTGAGATATGATTCTGACAGTTGACAAAATCTGTTCTTCTCAGAATATCTGGAAAAAAATGTGTAATAGCCTTAGAAAACCCCTAAAGCTCCATTAAGAATGCAAGTGAAATGTCTTCTCCATTTCTTTAAAGAAAACCAAACCCCTGTTCACAGCTGCTGCGGAATTAAACAAATAATCCAAGCAAGTATAGTACAGTACAGTACAGTATAGTATAGTATAGTATTTCATAATATAACAAAGCACAGGCATACTCACAAACAAAAAAACCTGGCCATGCACATTCAACTCCAACAACCACTTCAGATCTCAGCTTTATGCAACATTTAATCACTGTACAATATTTGTACTGTATTTTCAGCCTCCTATTCAGCTACTGATTCTACAGCCACCTTTGCAGTCTCCCTCTATATCAAACCTCAGAGACTTGAATTCTTTTGCTATCCTCAGTGGTAAAACCTATTGCCAAGATGGTCAAATTACAGCCCTTTCCTACCCAACTGTGCATCTGACAGCATCAGCTCTATCCAGCATCAGTAACAGAAACATCCTCCAGAGATCTGGTGACTCAGGAACTGCTCAGCATGACAGCTTCTTGTTCCCTCCAACTTCTTCACAGTAAACTCACTGTTGATTCATTTTACTATGAAACCACCAAAAATGGTCAAAACAAGAAATGGCTGCATACAGAAGTTCTGTTTAAGTTTTCTTCTTACTTTGTGCTGGTGTGCTCCAGGTAGCCATCTGACAGAACAGCTATAATGCCACATTTCTTCTGTTAGAAGCAAGACTTCTGTAGCTTTGGCCTATCCTTTATCGCACTAAATCCCCTTTATTTATTATCAGAAAAACAAATCTTTTAGTGTGGCTGGAACCAGATGGGTAGGGATTTTCTGATTAATAGCACCTTCACTCTTCTTATAACAAACTCTGATACTCTCTTGAAGCATCTTTTATCAATGCTTAGCCCTCTGATTGTATTTTTTCCCCTTTCTTATGGACACAAACTGTTTAACTTGTGTAATCAGACAGAATACTATCAAACAGAATACTGTCAAACACACACTTAGGTATAAATGATACACAGAAATAATACTGCTAGCTCTCACATTTCTCCATGTTTCAAATGTGCCATCCACATCCATAAGCCTCAGGAAGTTACAAACTAGCAAGAAAAGCAAATACAAAATCCATGCAACTCCCACCAAGTTGCTCTATTTCCAATTCTCATTTTTGTACATTAAGGACTCTTCAGCTTGGGAAACCCATCCAGGCTGCAGATGTGGCACTAAAGAAAGATGAGGAGTTGCTGTAGTAAGAGGTCTCTATTCATTTTGAGTCTTCCAGATGAACCTCACAGCTTAAATAACTTCAGAAACTCTGAAGCTGCCATTTCAGTGTCACCAAAATGTGCCTTTAAGCAGGAGAGTGGATTTTTTCTTCTACATTTTCAACTCCATAGCAGAAGTAGTCCCACCTAATCTTAAGGCAATAAACCTCTTGTGAACGTGGAAGGAATATTCAGAGAGAGATCAGTGCAGTTGTAGTTGTATTTTAACATACAAATTCTGTTCTCACTCTAACCACATGACTGGCTCCGTTTCACCTAGGAAAGTTAGCAGGAACAATAAGAAAGAGGCTCTCATCAAAAGTAGTTTTAAGCATGCAAGAGTGAGATCAACCACCTTCCAAATGACAGTGGCACATGGAATGTATTACATTATTTCAGAATCTGAAATGGCCTGGATAATGGCTTCACTAATATATTCTTACATTGAAAATTTTTATGGCATCACAGGTCTCATTCAGTTACAATATAACCCCTGAAGGCTGTACCCATCTCCTTGAAGACAATTCTAACCAACATTATCACATAATGGAGGTTCCTGGAGACAAACTGATTGCTGCACAGGGATAAATGCCTTTAGGAAAAAGCAAAATGCAGATAGATGCTTCAAGATATAAATTCCAATTTAAATCCACTCTGTATCTCTAGTGACTACACGTTATTTTTAAGTGATGACTCTTAGCTACTCAGTTGGTAGCATCAATCTGTGACTTAGGTACATAACACTCCATCAGTCCCATCAGAAACTCTGCTAGTTGGAACATCCATCCGGCTCTCAAAAAGTGCCTACTAATTAATGGAGAGCAGGACAAAAACTACTTTTTACTTGGAGGCCTTGTGTGTTACAACTCAGATATATTAACAAGGTACCAAGGGAAGTGTCATATATACATATATATATGACACACCTTCTCTATCAGCAATGGGATGCATTTCACACTTAGTGCAAGAATTAGGCAGCACCTCACTGAACTACAGAGATATTTCCATGAAGATGTGTACCAAGGTTTTAATTCTACACCTCAGTTTTCCCATCTGTAGAAAGTGAGTAAATAATATCTGTTTCCCCCCAGGAATGGTATAGAAATCATTAATCCATGCTGGTAAAATGCTTTGAAATCCTAACACTCCAAGCATTTTCCCTCTAACACCTCTTTTTCATCACTTCTCTTGCAAAAATTGAACATGAAATAACATGGTCGTGATGCTGTGAAGAAAGCAAATTTCACAGTGTTAAGTAAGATAGTATGATGTAATCCTACCACTTTCAGTGGAACTGGCAGACCCTCATCAGCCTTTGTGCAGACTCTACATTCCAAGAAACAGGAATTCCAACTTAAAAAGGTTAGAAGACTACAGGAAGAGTAGTTGGGTGGGGTCTAAAAGACCACGACATATTAAATATTTTTAAAGTGGACTTTTCTGGCCTAAGGGTTTAAAAGAACCTCCTAAAGATAGTTAAAATGCTTTATAGGCAAAAGTGAGAAAGTGCATGGCAAAATGTATTTTGGTATGTCATTGGGAGGGCAAAGGATGTAAAAGGCAGGAATAAAGCAGTGCATAACCTTTCAAGGATAGCAGATCCCCACCTTGGAACATGTTTCTTCTATCTTCCCTCCATGGTATTAAACTCAGTCTGTCCATGGACACACTACTGTGTGGCTACAGACAGAGATGAACTTATAGTATTTAAAATCAAGTTGGAAAATTGTCTTTCTCCCATGGCATGTTCCAAGATGTATGAGTGAATCTGGAGGGGGAGCAGTGAAATTATTGCACTGGTGTCAAATCATTTTCTTAATGCTTCATACTTCCATCATGTCTTTCATCACAGGACCTTAAAGTATTGAAAATCACCTAACTCTTAAAAACCTCTGCAGGAAGGTGAGAATTACAACTGTTATAGATAAAAACCCCCAATCAGGCTAATTATTTAGCTGATTTCCTAACACAGTCAGGCTTATGGATATGGAAGCTCAGCTCACGTGAACAATCTACTCACGTGTAAGACCAGGAACAAACACATAGACTACAAAGCAAAGAAGAAAAACTGAGAGGTTTGGTTCTTAAATGCTGGTGTTACCCACTAGACCTCCTACTAAGAATAAACACACGAGAAAGAGAAGGGTGAGTTCTACTGCTGGCCAAATCCCATTCCTAAAAACAAAGCCTGCAATGAAAAGCAATACATTAGAGGAAGAACAGTTATAATGCAAAGGCAGACAATTGCAGGACCTAAAAAAGAGACTTGTGACATTAATGCCTGTCCACCTCATTCTCACCTAAATCCACTGTCTTCAGGCCCAGCCTAAACTGGATTGTCTTTCCCTCCAACACAGCAGAAAGGTGTTCCACATTCCAGTGCAGGGCTGGCCAGTCACCAACCATGTTACAGAAGACTGCAGGTTGCTGTAGAGACATCACAATTTCCTTGGTTTTCTCAGGAGTAAATGGTCTAACATTTTCACCTATGTGAAGAAAAAAAGCAGATGGAGAGAGATGATTTATCATACATGAGGTGTTACCTACCATCTTCCAGGGGACAGAAAACATGAAGAACTAAGACCTCCTTTGTTTATGACTGATTGTTTTGTAACACTTGTAGATTTTTAAAAAATCAAAAGTCGTATTGCAAACACTAGAAGAACTAAATTAAAGTTTAAAGCAGTGTACTAGCACATAAAATGTAAAGCAAAAAATAAAAATAGGCACGTGCTTAGAATTTTCACTTGTATCTTAGGCAATAAAGCACTGTAGCCAAACTGCTTAGAAATAGGCTAACAATAAAATAAACTTACAAATAACATCCAGTTCAGAAAACATAAATTTCATGAGTAACAGTCTTCCCACATGGGATTCTTTCCAAAATTGTAGTGTATTGTCAGAGATAGCACACCAGCTCCCCATGTGTTCACTTTAAACAAAGGAACAGCAGCATAACCAACCAGCAGGTATCTTTGAAGTGTTTTAAAGTTTCATCAACAGAATTTCACAAAAAGGAAATTGTGTCGATCCAAGAACTAAACTAACTCAAGATTTCCATTTATTTCTTTGCTGTTTAGAGACTTATATGCCCCACTGAAACTGTCAAGCTGAAATGCTGGCAATCTTGAATTAATGCAGCACTTTCAAAAAAATTTTCTTTAGGGACATATTCAGAAGGAAAATCTGGGGTGTTTGTAAAAGGAGTAACATCTCCATAGAGCTGAAGAGGTGGACTACAGCTTCAGGTCATTAAAAAAAATCCATTCATTATTTTAAACTCTACTGAAGTTAACTCATCTGGAATTTGTATCTGTATAATGGCTAAGATTTAACATACTGAATTGATCACATGGTTCCTTGTGACTTCCAGCAGTTTATTTAAAACAAACCAATCCAATTCAATCACTTCTTTAAGGGTCAAATGATGGTCTGGCATGCATGAGGAGTTAAATAAATACAGGCCAAGAAAAGTTCCTTCACTGCTGGGTGCTAATTTTGCCTGTCACTGCTCCCCATGTGTGGAAGATAGCAGAGAAACCACCCAGTCACACATTGGGGCAACCCTGTGGAGCCAGCTGGGGGAAACACAGATGATGAACATGGGAACAATGTCACTGAGAAAAATTCTTCAGGATTAATTCAAATGCAACAAAAATCCAAAATAAGTCTATGAATGCTGAAGTGGGAATAGCAGGAGTAGGAGGTGTCCCGTGCATAGTGTGTGCTGTATTTTGTTGGTAACTTTTGTGAGTCCTTCTTCTTTCCACAGGGTTTATACTCCCACATAGCTGTGCTTTTTGGTTTTCTAAATTAGGCTATCTTTACACAAACGCAGTAGGAGGTATTGGGTTTCCTAGAGTCAATGGGTCTCTTATTCCACACACTTCCAGGGAAACCGAATCCCTCACTTTTCACTCATGAAACCTCCATTGTGAAGCTTTAAAACTAAAGACCTCTGGTATTTTATCTTCGTGGAACATAAAGTTTTTAAACGGCTTCTCTTTCCTAATGCAGATGACAGGAGGAAGCTCGGATTTCGCTCTGTTTTCCACATTTCCTCTCATACGCAGAGCAACACTTGACAGGGTGGTGTTGCTGTGACACAGAGATGTCACTGACACTTGGCCTTCAGTCTCACACTCCAGCAACTTACACAAGCAGGACATAAGGAGGCCTCATGGGGACCGTATGTCTCACCATATGGCCTTCCCTACCCAGGGAGGAGGCTCTGGGGCTTTCCAAGGAGCAGGTTAGCACACCTAGAGGGAGCGGGTCCAGAGAAGGCAGAAAGCCCATCTGCAGACACAAGGGCACGTGCTGGTGCATCCAGGAGCTGGCTGGAGGCACAGTAAGAGGTTAAAGCTCAGCATGTGTTTTCATATTGATTCTGTTCAAGAGCTAATGCAAGACTTGGTCCAGATCTGAACACTCCCAGGGGGTTTAAAAACTTCTGTTTTTTCACCAGTGCAATTATAATATTGTACAGAGGTGGCTTTCACCATGTGGGAGCTGGCAGGCCTTACCTACCTTTCAGATTTTCCAGCTCATAAAAATGAAATTACTTTTGCTTAGGCCATGTTTATCACTGCATGGCTGTCTTTTTGACTACTCAGGGGATTTTTTTGCTTTAAGGGCACTACATTTAAATATTTTAGAAGATGTAAACACAAATAAATGCAAGAAACTGGTGACACTTTTTTTGGAGGATTTTGTAAAGCTGACTTTTATTGCAAAACTTCAGGTTTATCCTGTAACTTCAGTCAACAGTTGGGATGTGCTACAAAAGCAGAAATTTTACTGGAAGAGACAGGAAGGCTCTTTGAAGCCAAATGTTGATTCTCTGTGGCTTTCTCATGTGATTTCCACATGCACATCATGCTTTTGTAAGGTGTGGTTTTAACCACAGTGCATACACACACAGTGGGAAGCTCAGAGCTGAAGCTACTGGGAGAGTAGGCCACTGCCAAACAAAAAATCATAATTAGGCTAAATAGCCTCTCCTCTAGTGAATGATTGTCATGTCACCATGTTCAGCTATAAACATATTTCCCTATAAAATTAAGAAAAATGAAAGAGGACAGTCTGTCTTACTAAGATGCTAATAAATCCTATCTTCAAACAGTATCAAAATCTTTGTTAAATAAGTACATATCTTCTATATATCTGTCTGATATAGATAACCACATACAATATATATAATGCACAGTGACATTTGAACTGTTTTAGAAAATTTAAAGACTTAAATAAATATACATTAGGGATTTTTGCAAAGACAAATGTAGCTTCTTGCTAGATCAGTGTGAAGTATCTGTGTCTTGATTTGCCTTTATGTATTCCTTGGTGATAATGGAGTCAGCTAAACATAATTTTTTTCCCTATAACACTTGTCATGCATATCTAAGTGCCTGCTAGAGAAAAGACACACTAAAAAAGGTAAGTATCATATACTACAGCAAATAGATATTATGATAATTTGGAGATCTCTCCTCAAGACCAACAGAGATCTCTGATGGAACCATATGCTGTAGGAGTGGGAAAAAGTAATTAAAAGAGATATCGGAAGATACAAGACCTGAAGAGAGATTAGCAGGATTATAGTTTAAAATAATCTTTTCCTCAGTTATTGTTACCATAGCTTCACATAGACCTTATAAACTGGGCTGTTGCTTCTTGGTATTTTATAGCCTAAGATTGATGGTAATTGAATCCAAGGCAAAAACTAAGGTTGTGTAGCATATGTAAGCACATACAGTTTGGATACAGAGGTGCACAAGCAAAAGGTGAATAAATAAAATGTGTAGCAAAGAAGAAAAATATCCATTGCACATCTTAGGCATTAAATATCAAATTCCTAGGGGAGATTGTGTAGCAGGAGAGAATAGAAATGCATATTCCCTTGATAAAGAAAAACTCTGTGGGAGTCTTCATTTTCTCAGCTGCACTCTGATCCACAAGAGAAAAGAATACTTCAGCTTAGTTCTTTCTCTCAGGCTCAACAAATGGTGTGACTTCACAGTACAAAAGGAAGCAGGAATAATTTGTCTCATGTTTTGACTTTACCTAAGGCATGTACAGAATCCAACCAGGAACTGAAAAAATGAACCAAGTTTTAGCTCAAGTTTTTTAACCGTGGCAGCCTATATAATTGGCAAAAAACATAGGTGTTCTTCAGAAAGGCAACATCTTGCAAAATAGAGATCTCCCAATTAAAAAAAGAAAGCTCTCCAGTTGTCTTTACACAAAGTACTGTCAAACATTAAGCCTCATCCAGACTTAGCACTGAGAGCAGGTAAAAGAAAAGTAATGAATTGGCCAAGTACCCTCCAGTAGACTTTGTGCTTCTGAAAGAGAAAATAATTTAATGTTTCTGATTAACCATTTTTCTGAATAACTGAGTGGGGTTTGAGAATTAAGAGTTTAGCACAGCAGGCAGTCTTACTAAAAGTGGACTTGATCAAAGTTGTTCAGAAGTTAAATATACTGTCATTAAAAAGCTAAATGTACTGTCATTCATTTAAAATAATTTAGCAAATTATAAGAGTTCATTAGTGCGTGGCAGTTGGCTTCTGCCAAAACACCCTGCTGCTTAAATATGAGATTTAATTGAGAGGTATTAAAATTATTTTCTGAAATAGGGAGTACAAGGAAATCCTAGTAATGTATTTGGTACATGCGTCGTCAAATTGTTTTTCTTGCAAATCTGTAATGCTCCCTTTACCTTACTTCTTTTATTTAAAATAATATTTTAAAAAAAGAAAAAAAAACCACATTTTGAATACAATACAGAGCAGCCAGGTGAGTCAAAAAATCACCTGACCTCCAGAATCTTAACTATTCAACAACCAGGACTGGGAAAAGAGAAGGTATGGGGGAGGATGAACAAACTCCCCAAACCAAATATATGTGACTTGGTTTGGAGGTCAGATTTAATGGTTTCACAGTACATTAACTCTGTAAATTAAAAAAACCCCCAACTTTAAATAATCTGCATGTGATTACAACACTATGCACTATAATCAGCCTCCTCTGGGCAAACAGAATGCCTCTAAACACACCAACATCTAGATATTACTTCCTAGCCAGCTATTGCTGTTGCTATTAGTTTTGACTCTGGGAATGTTAATACTGTAAATGCACACAGCCAGCAGGCAGCTACCCTAGACTTGCAGATGTTTTGGTTACTGAAGGAGAGGTGGTAGCTGCATGGAGACTCTCAGGATAGACCAGTCTGCACTGGTTTAACTGGCACCTGCAGCTGCCTCTGGCAGCCTGCAGCCAACACATCCTTCCTTTCTCTCTGCATCTGCTACTGCAGAAGGAGGGCAGCCAAAGAAAGAGAAGAGGCTAAAAGAGGAATTTGGATTCACTTTCCAGGGCTCCTGTGGCAGGGCTGAGCATCTTACAGTTCTTCTTACAGAAAGTTGAAGTGACTTCAGACCTAGAGTAAGATAGGAGTGGGGGCCATGCCCAAACCTAACTTGTCCTTCTGATAAAGCAATGGGAATTGCTGCCAGACTCCTAATGGGGAGTAAGGGCTGAGCCCAGAACACAGCTCTGGGAAGGACAGCCTGCTGCTGTCCCTGAGATGACAGTGCATCAACTCAAGCATACCTTTAGGAAATTCTTCCCCTAAATCCCCTAAGGCTCCTCCTCAAAGGCTCTTCCTGAAGCCCTGGCCAGCTTCTGCCTGATGTCTCTCCTCCATCCTGCAGTGCAGGTTTAGAATGCAGTCATGCCTGTTTTCAGCTAATGAACTGAATGCCAAACAACCTCAGCTCCTCTGGTCTCCCCCAGTGGAAGAAATGCTTGAAGGAAAAGACTGTGATCTTTGACCAAAACCTTCCACCAAGATATAAAAAGATAGACTATTCTTCCTTAAGCTAGGCTGCCAAAATTCCACCTTTCTGTTAGTCTACGGGGTGTAAATTATACACATCTGCTACTCAGGAAATTCAGTAGCCAAACCATGTCTTCCCAATAGCCCACCAGCACTGATACACACTTCTGACATTTCCTAACAAACAGAAAATTTAATATAAAATTCAATACTAATATAACATTATAATTGAAGGTAAGGGAACTGGCATGTCAGGAAGCTAATGTGTGTATTTCTAAGAAAAAAAAATTGTTCCTATTATAAGCAAAGTTTATTTGTATTTCTTTCTCTATTCCTTGTCAGTAGTAAGTATGAAAGCGCTACTCTTAAATAGATGAATACACCATATAAAATTCTCTGTCAGAAACTGCAACCAATTGTGGCTTTATTGTTGTTCAGTCCTGCAAACTTGACAAGAACTTCAAAATGGCAACAACAAAAGAAACTAAATTTTCTCATTTACATTAGTTTCCCATAAGCTATTGTAGTAAACAGTCAATAGTATTCTCAAAATACATGTTCTTTTTCTACAAGCCATTGTAATAAATAGTAATTAATACAATGGAGCCTTTTGAATTTGATCCACAAAGTGGTTATGACGGTAGTATCCATGACCTTGTTCACTATTATACTGCACAGGACACAAATTATGATTCATGACTGAGTCAATTAGAGGTATAATTAATTGTCAGAATGAAATTATACTTCAAAAATGTAAAAGAAGTTTTTGAATTACATAAATTATTGAATTGAAAGAGACCCACCATGTGAACCTCAAGAACAGTTTCTGAAATGCACAACAAGGGTATTAGATTCAGGGATTGCCATTATTATAAGAATACTAAAGAAAAAGTAGGCTATTATTCCACTGTTTACATAATTCCATTTCTTTCAGCATGGGTAAAACATCCAGAAGTGCCTTTAATCTTTGCTTCAATTTGCTATTTCTGTTTATAAAGGTTCTCATGCTGCAACATCAATTTTGTAGGTGAAAACTGTTAACAGTGTATGTTTTGGATCCTAGGGTTCATATAGACTGTAAAAATATTGCTTTGACATAATGTCAAGAATACACTTGACCAAAACAGCCTACAAAAATGTGAACTACCAAGGTTTTCTAATTTAATTTTCAACTTTAACATCTAGTTCATGTTAGTTCTGGCTTTTTAATATAACTATTAAACATAAAATAAACCCTTCTTTAGCTGAAAAAGCACAGCCTTTTTATATAGAAGCTTGTACTTCACAACTTTGTAATACAACAAACTGCTGCTAGTGATGTCAACGTATCTTTGGCATTTTCCCTCCAGAGATTTCCTTTCTCTTCTCTTTTTCAAATTACAACTGCCTGTGAAGTTTATCTGTAAACACCAAGACTAAATATCAGAGAAGATCAAGGACTGCAGGCCCAAGTCTCTACTCAGACCTCCATGAACTTCCATTATAATCAGCTGCACCTGCATTTCTGGAGACTGAAGGTGACCTTTAATTACACAACAAACCACGACAGTGCTGCTGCTTTGAATTTTGGAAGTTTCTTGCAATATGCAAAATCAACAAAAACTCACTATTTTTCAACCTATCAGTAAATATGGAAAACTCCTTTCAGTAGAAGAGTTTCAATATTTTCATATTCTTTTTAAACATTAACATCACTCTACTCACCACTGTCTGATATAATACTAGTATTAGAAGGAATTATATCTTTTATGTCCAGTCTTCAAAAGAATAGTACATAGAATTTTAAGATAGCTCCCTGAACATTAGCAAAATAATAAAACTGTGAAAGATTAAAGTTGCACTTTTATAACAAGACATCCAAACTACCTTACTGTTGCTCTATTTAAAAATACCCTTACAGAACCAAAAATCTCATGCTACTATATCTACCCCCAAGAATTTCATTGTGTTTGTGATCACAAAGCATAGAATAGTTTAAACTTTGTTCATATATGTCCCTGTTGAGAAAAGCACAGATGAAGAAATAATAAGATTCAGCCTCTTCTTTCTATATGGAATTACATGATAAGGTCACATTTTCAAAGAGACAACATTTTGTGAGCTTTATGTCCTCAATATGGATTTGATCCCAAACACCTACCCAGACAATCAGGTCTTCAAACGACTCATTTGCAGAGCTCACAGCATACCTGTTGTATGACAGCAAAACGTGACTAGACCAACAGAAACAAAATCCCTAATGTCTACATGGTTAATTATAGCAGAGAGGTAATTAAGTTACCCCTAGCTGCTTCGATGTAAGACAACAGAGAACAATGGCACAGTCTGATAAGAAATGAGAAACACATGCACCAGAGACACAATGGACAGACCAGTACCAGAGCACCATGACTATCTCTCCTTGCTGGCATCAGAGACAATGAGAGCTGCACTGTGGCAGTCCTAGTGCAAAGAGATGGTGGAGATTTTCACCCTCTATTTCCCAATTCAAGCCTAACATCCTCCACCATCTCTGTGACTCAGTTCATTTGCATAATTCTCAGGTTTTCAGGAAGAGAGGAAACCTGCAGTCTTTGAAACTGAATTTTCTTAACATAATTTTGGGGTGTAAGATACTCCATTGATGCCATTTGTGGTTACTTGCATATGGTGGCCCTGAATAAAATTAGACAACATACAGGCAGTAGTCTACTGAAGCTGGAGTTCCAATATAAATTCTCTAAAATGTCTAAGACATGGAGCCTGAAGGCTAAGTGAGGTAGGGAAGTAGCCAACGAAATTACCTTGATGAAAGAATCATGTAGCTTCCACCTCCCCCTCAAAGAAGATCCAATCATCACTTACATGTTCATCATTAAGTAGGTGATGAACGGCAGAACAAGCAGAAACAGTGCATAAAATGATTTAAATATGCTCAAAGCCCAAGTCAGATGTGACTTTTGCATATTCCTTTTGAGAGGTGCAGTAAAGAATCTACAGTGCGGTGTATAGAGAATCTAGTGACGTGTGTCATTAGCCAGCCACAAAGGTAGACTCCACAAGAGAAAGGAGCTACCTTTACCAAGAGAAAGCCACCTCTCCCTAGAGAATCTTACAATGAGCTCTGACTCACCACAAATCTGGAATCATCTACACTACAATGGTCACTTTGCAGTGGGAATTTACACACCCTGCAATCAAAAGTTATAGATAAATTTCCCACTAGAAAACACTGACGTTTGAATTTAAGAAAAAAATTGTTTGGCTTTCATAAGCTGAAGATGTGTCTGGTCTGTATTTTTGCTTCTTGTTGATCCTAGAAAAAATGAAGCACTGTAGAACCTGAAGGATGAGGAAATCGTATGACATTAGAGCTGGAGTTTACATACTTCTCAATAAAAAAGAAAGGCAAGAAAATATGCTGAAAATTACTGAATACACAGATTAGAAGGTGCCCAAAGCAAGACCAAGACAGAGCAGATTTCAACCAACATGTTCTGAGCAACTAGAGGAAAAAGGATGTCAAAATTTGAGGAAGGAAGAACGGGATTTGCTCACACTTCACAGCCTCCCCTTCAGAGGTGTTTTTCAAGATGAGGTGTAAAGAACACACCAATTACAGCTCCCTGCTACACCAGTGTTGTTTATGGCAGCTCTGAAACTGCACTGCCACAATTCCAGCTGAAGTCTGGAAATTGAGGGAAATCCCTGGTAAAGAGAACTTTTTTAGATGCTGAAAGAATTTTCAGAATCTGCTAAAGACCACTTTTCAATCTTTGAATTAATTTTGGGTTCTGCCCATTTTGTGCCAAAGTGCTTTTAACCTTTACAGGGTATGCAATCATGTCCTGCTTGTCACATTGCAAGGTACAAGTTGACACAAGAAAGGACGAGATTGTGTACATGACATTAGGAGCTGTTCGAAGAGAGGTGCAAGAACCAAGGGGACTCTTGAAGTTCTTTGAATCTCTCTGAAAAATGTCACATGGAGAGCAAATCTGTCAAAACAGTGGTGACAGGAAAGAGCAAATGGCACTTCCTAATGTGCTGGGAACTGGAGTTGGCCCATGGGGGGATGCTCTCCTGGACTGCTGAGCACAGCCATTACATGACAGACATGTTTTAGCTGAACTAGACTCTCCAGATCCACAAGGTTGTAACAAACCCACGAAAGCCTCAGTTTATATTAATAAGCCAATCTTAAATCAGCACACTGCAGATACCAACTTGTAAGCAGATCCACCAGGCCTGCCTCATGGATGGCAAGAGCATTTGGAAGCAGAAACAGCCTCAGCCACGTAATTTTGTCCATCACCACTAGTGTATCAGAGCTCCAGGCAACCAACTCTTCCTAAGATGAATTCCAGAACGTTTTAGGTCAGACACGGGCAGACAGGCATGAATATGGTCACACAACCACCTCAGATGGACACAGTATTGTGCTTAGGCAATTAATACCTTAATGGGCATTTGTATCACAGTTTTGGAGCTAGGTGTCATTCTGTCCATGCAAGACCTGCTATAGTCATGAAAGTTACGTGCCAGGAGAGAAAATAACCTTTCTGCTTGCCTGAATGTATGTGCATTTCATCTGATAATATTCAAATCTCTTTAGCTACATTATAATGAGGTTAAAGCAAGAAAAATTTCCCCACCTCAAATATTACAAATGTCAGTAATGAGAACAGTAAAAATGTCACCACACGGAGAAAAGAGTGAAATTAGCATTTTCAGAGGAGTATTATACCCATGAGTGAAATAATGCAATCAGCTAGCTGCAAGATAAAGCTAATTTGGTTTCCAACAGTTTATCAACAATATACTGCTCCTTTACATTAACAAATTTAACTGATACCATATCCTGCAAACAAGAATAATTCACACAGAATATTACACTGTGTTAATTAAATAGCTGGAACAGAAAAGGTCAGGCCATGACTGAAAGATGCGCATATGGGTTGTGAAGCTATGAAGAGATGGAGCTATTTCAAATTGAGAAATTAAAATAAATTAGTTAAATCATCATTAAGTCAATAATAAATACACTTAGATATTTCTGAGCCTATTTCAACAGCCCCTTTACTTTGTTGCTGTTTCTCAGAAATTTCTTTCTTGTTGACCCATGAAAGAGTCAAAATATCTTGAAACCCATCACAAGATGAAGCGTCTTGGATAAGTTATCAAAGAGTTGCCCTGCTTATATTCAAGTTTTCATTTGACCATGCAGACAATACGAGGCATGAGACAAGTTTTGCAGTTAAAAGAACACCACAAAGCCCCACTTGCCTTATTTCTGCATGGGTTTCCTGCCACTAGAACCATGAAACCTCCACAATTACTACAGTTAATTGAAAAATGTTCAAAGAGAGAAGTACTTTTTCACATTGTTTACTTCTGCAAATAGCAGCACTTTGTCTTTGGATGAAAGCCAGCAAATCACTTAAATTATAGTAGTAACATACCTTTTTTAAATTGAAAGAGCATTTTGGCATGGGCTAAACTATGCTGAGGTGGTAATGTATGAAAAAAGACTTATTAAAATGGGGAATTAATCTTATTTGGAGCCCCAAAGCACTACCAGAATACACATCAGTCACAAGCAAGTCTGAAACTCATCCCATGTTTTTACTGTACTTTTGTCATTACAGCTGTACACAGCAGCCTCAAATTTGGGCTTGCTGTATGTCCCCCCATTATCTGTGCATGAATTTTATTTTTCCTAAATTTTTGTAGACAAAATATAATTTTCTTTTGATCATAGTTCTGCTGATTTCAGTCAGCATTTACTTCTTTTTGCACTTTCAGTCTAGGAAACTGTGCTGCGTGGACTAAACAAAATGTGATGTCTGTTATGTTCTGAGAAGAATTTCATGGGAGTCTGTGGTTTTGGCTGCAGAATTGTGGGATGAGGGCCATGTGTGAAATTCAGCTGTGCACTACCCAGCACATCAACAGTTATGACACTGACACTGGACCTAAAGCGAGTCTGTGGGGATCCCACCGTTCAGCTCTCCCCATTTAATCACACATGCATTTTATCAAGCCAACTTCCAGACTTTGTGACAGAATGCCTAATCGAGCCACACTGAAATACCCAATTTTTTAGGGAAGATGAAGCACTGCACAGCATACGAGCCATTAATTTTATGACAAGTGCAGATGGTTGATATACAGATAAATTCTCACATAACCTAATCTAATGAATATGTACTTCAATCTATTTAAATAATAACACTAATGAGCATAGTGTTCCCCACATGATGGTATATCCATCCGAATAATTTTTAAATGTATTTCACTGCATGTTGTATCTGAACCCTGCTATTTTTTTCCTCCCAGTTCGGACCGTGGTTGATTTGTATCCACCAAAGCAACAAGACTTCCTTCTCCCTTTAAAAGGCTCGATACCGGAGGGATGCCCTGCTGCAGCACCTCCCTGCGCGAAGGTACCACACCGCGGTGAGGGGCCCGCGGCCGAGAGGGACGTGTCGGAGGAGGAGCTGATGGAGAGGCTCGGTGGGCCCGGTCACGGCCCCGCTTCAGCCGCCGCTTCGCCCTCCCCATGTCCGCTCTCGGCCCGGGCCTGGAGCCGCGCCGCGCTGGGGCCCGGGGCGGGCCGGGCCGAGGGGCACCTACCCGGCGCGGGGGGACGGCAGCTCTGCGCCCCGGCCATGCTCCGGCGGCTCTGCCTGCGGGGCGGCTCGGGCGGACCTCGTTCGGCACCGCCTTCGGCGGCGGAAGGGGCAGCGCGGCCCGGGAGCCGTGGCGGGGCGGAGCCGGGTGGCAGCTGACGGCCGGAGCTCCCCGGCACTGCCGGTGACACCCGGGCGGCTGCTCCTGCGGGCCGCCGCGCTCCTGCCCCAGGTTCCTCTCTCGCGCTTCCCGCGGGGTGGCGGCCCGGTGCCTTCCCCGTACCGCACGCCCCCGCTGCCCGCCGGCGCGGCTCCCTCCCCACCGCTGGCGGGCCCGGCTCTCCTCCGCGGCGCCGGTTCCCTCCTCCCCTCGCCGGCGGAGGAAGGAGGCGGCCGCCGGCACTCCCCGACCGCGCATGCGGCAGTGCCGGGCCGGGGCAGCGCTGCCGCGCTCGGGGGCTGAAGTGTGGGTGTCCCTTACCCCGGCCCCGTCCCCACCTCCCCTGCGAACCGCGGGCAGCGCCCCCGCAGATGGGCTTGGGCTGGAGCAGCGCGGAGGAGCGGCGGCCCCTCCTGCCGCCGCCGCCGCAGCAGCCGCGGCCGCAGCCGCGGGGGCCGGCGGGGGGCCCGGGGGGGCGGCTGCCGCCTCTGTCGGGCCGTGTGTACGGGCGGCGGTGGCTGGTGCTGCTGCTGTTCTCGCTGCTGAGCTTCGCGCAGGGCCTGGTGTGGAACACCTGGGGTCCTATCCAGAACTCGGCCCGCCTGGCCTTCGGCTTCAGCGGCTGGGACATCGCCCTACTCGTCTTCTGGGGGCCCATCGGCTTCGCGCCCTGCTTCTTCTTCATGTGGCTCATGGACAAGAAGGGTGAGCGGGGCCGGGGGCGGCGGGGCCGGGGGTTCGGGACTCCCCGACCCGCTCCTATGGCTTCCCCCGGGCCAAGCGGGGACGCCGTGGCCGTGTCCCCCGAAGCCGCTGTCCTGTGGCCGGTGAAGGGGACGCTGCCAGACTTGGAATACTCGGGCCCAGTGGCCTTGGCCTTAGAAAGGGTTGGCTAATACCTGAAAGGCATCATGACTGCTGTTTTCAGTACTCTGCCCAAACGAACGCACATCAAAGTCCGTACACAAGGAAGACACTTAAGCTAAGCGGAATTAGGGCATCTGACGTCGCAGGTGAGGTGTGGGTCTGGAGGAGTGTGCTCTAGTCCAGCATTGCCATCCAGCTGTTTGACCTGGAGGTGGTCGTGATTTCTGGTTACCAGCTGTTGAACAAACACTTGTTGGTGTTTGGATCAAGTAATGTCATTGCTCAGGCTGGCCATTGCATCTTGAAAGAAGTTCTTCATTTCTAAAAGCAGGCTGGACATGATTTCTTTTCATTGTGCTAGGGAGATATAAATACAGGGAACACAGAGAAGTTGTGCTTTGGTGTTTCAAAGAGGAGTACAAGGGAGAGTTTACTAATTTGTGTTCAGGCCGCTGCATCTCAGTACCAAACTTGTGAAAATGGCGTTTGTCTCTGAAGAACTTCTCCAGGGTCTGCGTGGTTCCTCTGTGGTCACCCAGGGGACCATTCCAGTGAGGTCAAGCACCTGTGTTTGCAGATTTCAGCTCCTGGGCCTAAATCCACTGAACGGATTTCTTTTAATTCCTGTTTAAACAAACCTCTAAACAGGAGATAGGCGCCAGTGGGCCCTTGTGGCTCCTGATGCTAAGTGCTACTTATTCCATTTGTTTAGGAATTAATAGCTCATTTGTAGGAAGGAGAGGGGAAGAGGAAGGGAAAGCGAAAGCAGGCAGGGAGAAGAGTTGTATTTGAGAAGGCCTGTCTCAAAATTGGAATTACTTTTCCTAAAATTGAAGAGGCACGGGGGAAATAAAATTTACTGGGCTGAAAGTACATTCTTGAAATTAGTCCGTGGTGGCTGTACATCCAGTCTTCTCTCTAGCAGTTTAGATTTAAGTTGGCAATATCTGTCTTGACTGACATATGATAGTGTTGTTAATTATCTTAAAGTAAGTTATTTTGGTTTGTACAGTGAAGACTCATTTCCTCATGGCATGGAGGAAATAAAGGTAAATGTGAATCTGTGCTTAGAGAGCTGAGTCTGTATTTTTATTTCTACATTTCCTGAGCAATGCAAAATAATACTGGAAAAGTTTTGAAGTAACTCATGGGAAAAGAAACTTTAGTATTTTGTTCTTTTATAATGTGATTAGTAGCGTAGTTGTGGGATTTCTTGGTTTCATGTATAGGTTGTGTTGATGAGAATATGTATACAGGCATTTTTCTCATTTCCTTAACTGATTGCTTAGGAGGTTATCATTTGTTTGTTTTAATTCCCATGTTCATTGGAGGTGCAGATATGGACAACTCCTTTGCTCTTGGTTTGTTGCTTTCCTTATTGAGAGAATGTTGGTAGGTAACCTGAACAGAACATCTCAGCTCATTCAGCTGTCTGTGTAAGGACTACATATGGGCAGCCACTGGAGCAAGTTCTTTCCTGATCAGCACATTTTGTGTAGGGCTTGATTGTTTTCTGATATTTGTTTCGTGCTGTTCTCTGAGTCTGGAGGATTTCCACAGAGAATGTGGTACTGTTCACTTTGAAAGTGATGGTGGAGTCCTGCTACTTGGTTCATTGTGGAGTAGAGAGGAGAGCTACTGAGCCCTGAGTCAGCCATGGGGCACACTTCCACTGGAGGCATGTTGTGGGGAGTTACCTGCTCTTTGGAGTACATGTGGTCCAGGAGGTTCTTGACTCTACTGCTTTGAAGCTGTAAAGTTGGTTGAATCTCATCTTGCAAGGGCAAATATTTCACTTTCTTGCTGTTACACCAGATTTACTCTGGAGAAGCTGCACCATTTACTCTTTGACTTCAATCATCTGTCACTGGAGTTGGCTAGTAAAGGAGCTGTCAGGCAAAAATGTATTTGTGAAGTGTCAACATGTAAAACCTGGCAAGTATCAGAAGTAGCACACTGTAGATGAGGCGTGTCAGAATCTGAGAGGAGATTGTGCTGTTAGATAGTCTTATACTTCACAGTCAGAGGTAAATCTAACTGATAAGTAGCTGCCTGCTGTCACTTAAGTCTGGTTTTGTGTTATGATGCTTCAGAAGAAGTTCAGAAGTATTGGTCTTTTTGGTTTTTAGTTGTTCATTGCAGCACATAGTTCAGAGCATAAATCTGTATCCATACCAGACTACTGTTGTGCATTTTGTGCACCTGCTCCTTGTTTCAGTACTGGTTGTAAAGGTTTGGTCACTTTTTTCTTCTTTTTTTTTTTTTCACTTCTTAACTAATTGGAAGTTTAAAGAATAAATAGTCATGAAAAAGCGTGTTAATAGTTACAAGAAGCATTTCTTGGATTCTGTGATCCAGTTCCGTTATAGCTTCTCAGAGAAGTGTGGGGCCCTCTGAGAAGAGACGACAGCACTGTTTATTTTTAGTGAAAGGTGTGCTAAATACGCTCTGTTCTTCAGTTCTGTACAGAAGGAGGAGAGGAATTACAGTTTTTTTCGGTTTTCTAACTTCAAATAGTTTCTTGGCTTTTGTGACTTTTTTTTCCTTCTGCCCTGCAGAGGGTATCTCCTGGACTCCTTCTGAAGGCCTGATTGCAGCCAATCCAAGCAAGGCAATTGGGGAATGGCAGGAATATGTGGACTGGGAAAGGTGTGTAGGTGATGTCACTTCTGGCTCCCTGGGGAATGCTACTGGCACCTGTACGCCTTCCTAGAGGATGACCCAGGAGGGGTATTGGTGCCAGAAGCAGCATGACAGAAAGTCTTGGTTGAGTTAAGCCTGTGTTTCTATGGATCTGTAGGGCTCATGTTTTTTTATGAAATTGAGGATGATTTTTCATCAGGAAGGTGGTTGTGGTCTTCACAAGGCTTCACAAAGAATATCTTACTTGAAGATATGAACAGGCTCGGAGAAGACATTTTTTGAAGGGTGTTAAACACTCTTTTAAAGGGTCTTTGAGGCCCTGGAGGAAGCCTGGGTTTAACCCATGTCTCTGTAAGCTGTGTAAATTGAAAGCTACTTTGTATTGTTGCTGAACTCTTGTCCTTCTCAAAAATAAATTCATTTTCAGATGCAAAGTGAGGTTCACATATGACAGCTGAAAGTTCTTTGGGGAATGAGCTCTCTTCCTGTTCCTGCCTCCCAATTTCCTCTGTCTAATGGAGACTTGTGCCAGCCCTTGGGCACCCTTGGAGCCTTCCATGCACCTTGGCTGAGGGCTGTATAAGGACAGTGGTGGCATCTGTCACGTTAGTCCTGTTCTGGGATGGGTGCATGTTGAAAATCAGGAATTATATTTTCATATGTCATTTTTGAGTATGTGCCATTTTGGGTAGGTTTGAAAACTCTTTTCTATGTGTAGGATTAGAAGGTGTTGTCTTGGTTGGTTTCTTAGTTAAGAAAGGTAAAAAGATAGAGGATGCCATGGAGCCACACGTGTCTTATTTGGTGCATTTTCTTTAGCAATAGTGTTAGAGAGTCCTTGTTTAAATTGCAATTATCTTTAGAGATTTAATAAGACTGAAATTAAATGGGAAATTACTTCAGTGTGTTATTGGATGGACCCTTGTTGTTTACATGATTAAAATTAGCTACAATTTGTCACATGATGCTTGAGTGTTTATGTACATTTTGTGCCTTGAGTGTTTCATTTCCTCAGAACTGTAAATACAAGCACACAGGACTGTTAGAATGTTTATATATCTAACTTGAAATCAAAAGCTTACATACTTCCCGGGTCTGGTTCACCAAGGGAATTTTCTTAAGCTCCTAGTTACAAGGTGAGACCTAGAAGCAATATATGTCAGTCTTCATTATGTTCCTGTTTAAGCAAGAAAAGGCAATGAAGAATAAAACATTTGACAATAGTTTACATTAAACAAATTGAGTAGAATGGTGATATTTTTCATTGATTTTTGGAATACAGTGAACAGTTTTATATTGAATTTGAAGATGAGACATATTACTTGTGAAAGTGCAATGTAATCTATTTCTTGGCCCTTTTTTATAAAATTATATGCTTATGTGGATTGCATAGACAGTCTTAGTAACTTTATTTTGCTGAAATTAAATTTACACAGCAATGTTATTCTAGTGATTGCATTGTGACGTAGAGAGAAAACTTCAATAATCAGATTCTGGTTTTAATCAAGATTGGCTTGTCCATTGACACCACGAAAATTTTTATTTGTGAGAGCAGTTATTCCTTTCCTGAATACCAAATTCTTTATTTTATTGTGTCTCCTAAATCATGCATCTTGGTTTCCTTCTCTGAAACATTTCTCTTCCACCTGGAATTTTGATTCAATCTGACAAAATTGTTATGAATATTGAGTACAAGTACTAAATTGGTCCTGATTAATATAAAAATGTCTTAATAACTGTTCTCCATATAAAATAAACTGCAAATGATGTATAAACAGAACCTGCATGGCAGGTTTCATGTTCGGAGTATCTGGATTGTCACTTGGTGCTGCATGCATGCACTGGTTTTGCTTTCAGGGGACCTTTGGATACCTCTACCTCACATATAGAGTCACTGGGACAGAAGGGAGGTGACTCCAAGTGAACTTGTTTTCTCCTGGGATTTTAACCTAGGAGGTGTTTGTGAAATGCCTTTGGGTTTATTTTGAGAGATGTGGAAGTGGGCACAGAGAGGAAGCAGGTTGTCATTCTAGAAGTCAGTGAAAACATGAATGGCCAAGTGAATCCAGCAGGTTGGGAAGATTTTCTTACGTGTTTCCATTGTGCTTGGCATTTCAGAGTCCTTCTCTGTCATTCAGGCTTTTGGATGATATAAGTGTAAATTGGAGTGTGTTACTAATAACTTAGAAGAATTGGTGCAAGTGTAGTTGCTGATAGGTTCCATTGTTGATATAGATGGATTATGTGAAGTACTTTCCATGGTGGCACTTAGAAGAAAAGGTAAGTTTTTGATGGAAGTGTTCATAGTTCTGTCATGTCACAGGTGCTTAACAGAAGGACAAAAGAGGTGACTTGTGAACATTGAAAGTCTGAGAATTTTCACCTTTGGCAAAGAAATACATTTTCATCTCCTTTTTGTCGTGATCTCAGAAACAGATTTTTCTTATCTCAGATTCATGACTTCAAGATGAGTGCCCAGTATTTGAAAATGACCAATTTGGTAATTCATGTGCTAAGTTCAAGTGTGACTCTTAGCTAAAAACATCTTGGATAAGACTTGGCATAAGGCTGTAAGACTTTAACTCAGTGACATCAAGCCAAAAGGATTTACACACTTGAACAGTAGAAGAAGTTTTTAGGCATTCTGACTTTGGTACGTTAGTACAGCCTACAAGAAATATACCCATGGGAAGACTTACAGATTCAAAAATGTTAGTAGAATGGCAAAGGAGCAAGTAGGAAATGAAAGTGTGGTGCAGAGATTAGAGAGTAGCCTCATAATAAACAGCTGATTCCACTTAGTATTTATGGTGTTAGGATCCAGTAATTATGATTATTAGAGAGATGCCTCTGCCCAAATTAAGATGCAAACGAGACCATATGTCCAAGTCAGTAGTACAGATTTTATTTAACAGTAAATATGAAGTAGAGAGAGCTAGAAATAAGAAAAAGAGAGGGAGAAAGAGAGTGACAGATTAAGTAGGAAGGTATCACCACCCACAGATCCAGGCAACATCCCCTTGATCCTCTTCTTCTTGTCTTCTCAGTGGTGGGGGTCCTGAGATCACTCCAGACTTTCACCATTTATACATTTTAGCAAACAAAGGAATCAGTGCTCATTTGGCTACACAGTTCTTTTATTCTATTGGTTAAATTATTCCCTCTCTTCCAATGCTGATTAGTCCCATGCTCACTCTTTATCTTCTTTTGAGTTGGTGGGCTTCCCATCTTAAATGGGTGGGCTGTGGCTTCCACCTACTGGACCCAGTCAGAACTAATTTTCAGCCCAGTTGATATGTTGGCTTTCAGTGTGGATTCTTGGTGTTTATTACCAGTGCTCCCCCAGCTTGTTTTTCTCTTCCTAGTCTGAGATCATGGGAAAATAGTACCACCTGTATCTTATCTCAAGTTCCCATTCGGTTGCATAACTTACTGTCCGAATTTCCAGGAATTCATGGGGTCATTTTCAAGGGTGAGGGGCAGCATGGGGAGCTTGGTGGTCCAAGGAGATGAGCAGTTGCTTCTTTATACAGTTTGCCATAGTGGGCAAAGTCGTTTGGTGATCTTAAAAGTTTTTCAGGCTGTTATGACCTTTATGTCTCTTACAAATGGCAAAGGATTTAACTCCAACAAGAGCACCAAGAAGCTCTTTCAGATTGAATGAAAGTTAAAGGTGAACTTAGGGCTTCAGCTAAGAAAGGAGCCAGGGTGGGAGAATGGCTTGACTCATAAGAAGTGAAAGGTGCATGTATTTGGTGAAAATGCATGTGGTTGATGCACTTGAACCAAATACAAAAGAAATTTGAAGGAAAATACCTGCTTTACTGCAGTCTGTCTCTCTCATCCTGTAGACATCTACTTCATGCTATTAATGATGTGTATTTCATTATCTTTTAAGTGATACTGATCCACACCTATCAAATCCTGTGAAAGGGATTAATTTTCCTAAGCTAACAAATCTTGGAAGAAATGAAATGAAGTGTTGCTTTTCATGTGGAGAGATGAAAGAAGCAATTAGAGAGCTGAATATAGGTAAATCCCACTAGAACAGGTATTTGATCAGCTTGATTTTACAAAATTTATTTTGATGAGTGCTGGTGTGCATATTTGTATAGACATATTTTTCCTCTGTATCATCACAAGAAAAGAAGAAGGAAGACTGAGACAAACTTGGCTTTTTTAATTTAATTTTATGTACTGTGGCTACATGAATGTGCACAAAGTGTTTGTGCAAGTGTTTCCACAAGTGAGGACTCATTAGAGAATCGATTGGAGCACCCTCCTTTGAGCCAGGCATGGTGCAAAGGTCTGCTTGATTACACAGTGATTAGCAACACAGAGTGCTTTAATTACCAGTTGATGAGTTGGATTAACTTGATGCTGCTATGGTTCATGGTAGCAATGGTAGCTTGATTCTTAGCACTTTGCATATCTCCTGCTGGGCCAGGTTGAGTTGAAAAGCATCAATGGTGGCTGTAGATAGAGATCCTCTGCTGGAGCTAGGTTTTTCTGTTGGGTGGGATTCCACCTCAGGTCTGATTTTTGCTGTGTTTCTATACATTCTCTTTATGCTGCTCTCTCAACGTAGCTGCTATGCCCTTTGCACTCTTCACACAGGTTTTTGCAGCTATGTAGGGGTACTGGGACAGCTGTTTAAGCACCACTTAGTGAAGCATATCAGGAGGCTGCATGATTGATTTGAAAGAACTTTTCCATGGTAGGAAGTAAAATAATCGTATTTACATATAGCTCATGTGTCAATGGTAATGGCCTTGTTATCTGGGGATAATGCTCTTAGGCTTTGATGCACTGCACATACAAGCACAGTGAGCATGATGGGGTGATGGCCATGAACTGAAACACAAGGACACCTCAGCATGAGGAAGAACTTTGTTGTGGGTGGCAGAGCACTGGAAAGTGCTGTCCAGGGAGGTCATAGAGTCATGTCTCCTCACTGCAGACACTCATAATCCATCTGGGTGCATTCCTGTGTAACCTGCTCCAGGTGACCCTCAGCTTGGCAGAGGGATTGGACTAAAGGGTACCTAGTAATACAAGGGCAGCTGTGCACTGATACCTCCCTTGTTTTATGCTTACATGTTTTTGCTACTACTCCTCATAATGTTCTCTTCACTCAAGTTCTTTTTAATCTGACTGCTTCTTGTCTACTTCCTACCTCACCTGTCTTGTGGTATGCCCATCTCGTCCTCCTATTTTCCTCTGTTCTTCAGTCCTCTTGGTTGTTGATGAGTAGGAGAGGTTGGATGCAAGAAGCTCAAAGGAGTGAGAAAAGCCTGTGGATAGATGAGAAGAGGGAGAGAAGGGGAGAGTGTGGAGCAAGGTGGTGGGTGAACTATGGGAGGCACAGATGCAGAAATAAGATCTGGAGCCAGGGGGCAAGAAGTGCTGGGAATGGGAAAGGTGGAGGAACGAGTTGAGTAGGAGGCCCAGGGAAATGGATACTTCAAGGGGCAGTAGGAAATGGGACTGAGGTAGCCAGCAACAAATGGGGAGGGGGCAGATGCCTGCACAGCAGTGTAGATCAGCAGCATGGCTTTTATGAACTGTCTTAAGAGGCGCTTTCAAAACCAGAAGCTGGGAACTCTTGGGACACAATTGACCTTTTTGCCTTTCCTTATCTCCAACAAGATCCTGATGTTTTGGCTCTTCACAACCAAACCTCTGATCTCTGCCTGGCACTGTCTTGTCAGCCAGAGGGTGAATTGGCCCTTCCTTCAGCCCTGCCTCCCCTGAGGTGTGGTGGGCCACAGCTGCCTGCTCCCTGCGGGGCTCTCGGGGTGCTGCTGACGCAGAGGAGGGCGGCTGTTCCTTCTTGTGTGGCTTTGGTGGTGACGGATGTCTGGCCTCGTGATGGAGGCACCATTGCGATGCAGAAGAGGATGTGGCCCCTCTGGCTGGTATCTCTCCCCTTCTGGAAAGCCTTGTGGAATGGAACAAGAAGTGCTAAACTACTATTTTGTTTTGTACTGCCTTGCTGCATTTTAAAAATATTGAAATTTTGCCGGTCTCCTTTCTTCTGGGAGTTTTTAATAGTGTGGCAGCCATGCCGCATAAAGGTAGCCGGTACTAGCTTTTATAATGTGAATGACAACAATGATTTCTCTATTATCAAAGTCCCCTGGGCTTTCTCATAGATTTTTATTACGGAGAGTAGTAGAGTATTTAGGAAAGTTGTATTGCATTTGTTTTGCTAACTGTATGTTTATACCGTATTTATAATTCCAAGCTATTAGTTTAGAATTCTATTAAAGAGAAAAAGAGTAGATCAGCTGTTGTTCTGCAGAAGCTGAATCTATTTCCTTCAAAGAAAACTGAGGCTTTTCTTCAAAGAATTAACATGTTTATTTTTCCTATCAGAAGGAACTAAATATGAACAAAGAAAGATCATTTTCACTTGGTACTGCTGAACTAACCCCACTTTACTGATTTCTGAATTCTAGTAAAAGCATTACACAACTGCATAAACAAAATTTTTTTTATTCATTATTTTCAGCAGATGCTGTTTTTACGAGTTAGTTTTGTGTTACGTTTTAAGAGTGGAAAACAAGTCTGAAGCAAACACAAAAATGAGGTTCATTACTTGTTAATAAAGTTTGGATATTTTCTGTGTTGCTGATTTTTCACCTGTGCTTTTTTTCTTCTGGTAAGAAATGCCTTGCTTGTTGGAAAGGAGCCGTGTAAAACAGGGGTATTTGCTTGCCTTTTCAGATTGATGAAACAGTGCATAACACTGGTCCTGAAATAACCTTCCCTGTTGTGAGCATTTGTAGTCTGACAATATCAAAAATATTTGGTTTATATAATATATTTGTGTAAAAACACCCACATGCCCAAAACTATGGTCAGTGCTGAGAAGAGCAGAAGTAAATTGAAGGAATATGATGTTTTGGCAGTTGTTTCATTATTTTAGAAATTTTCTTGAAGAGTATTTGAATTCTTCCACTGGCAGCATGGTATAGCCTTAACTGAGCTGACCAAAGATTTGATAAAAAAATTCTTGAAGAAGTTTTTTAGTTACAATTATATTATTATATATGATATATTATATATTATAAATAATATAATCCCAGTGCCAGTGAAATTGTGGCTTGTCCTGCCTTTCTCCTAATGGTGACATTCAAAGCTATTCCATCACTTCCTGCCATAAGTTTGTTTTTTTAATGCTTCTCACATGCATTAAAAAAACATGTCGCTGTGCTGTAGTTGTAATTGTGCTGCAGGAGCTTGTGATCAATGCCCCAACTTCCTCAAAAGCTGTAAATTAAGCTTTCTCATGCAGATTTTTAGTAGAGAGGGTTTTTTAGATTTTTCCTGTTTTTGGAGCTGGGGATCTGTGACTCAGCCAGAGGGAGTGACGTGTTTTGAAAGTGAGAGGTCTTCTGCTTTTTGCAAAGGATGCTGGTGTTTTTCTGGAATATAGGACATCAAGTATATCCACAGTTAGAAACTTTTTTGTTTTACTTCTTTATTTGTTGATGAGAGTCATCTCTTTTAAATACTTGAGAAAGGTGGTGGTGTTATAATTTTAATTAATCACATGAACCTAAAGAATTGATCAGGACCCTTAAAAAATTTGATGGGTTTAGGACTCATTATAGTGCTGCAAAAGATGTCTTTTAAAATGAACTCTGTACCTTCAATAGTGCCTCATGCATTTTAATGTTAAAGTAACACCGAAACTGTTCACACAGAGAAAATTTGAAAGCTCATTCCAGTGACCTTTCATATAAGTCACAAGACCTGCATGGATATTACATCAGTGAAGCTCTTGCAGCTCTTTATTTCCCTCAGTCTCAGCAGGGATAATAAAAAGGAGAAACCTTGCACTTAGTGTCCTGCTTAGTGGATGCACTAGGCAGTATTTAATGCAGCTGCCAATCCTTGATGCATGGTTGCTTCTTGATACTCTGTTGAGGTAAAGCAAAATGCCTCTGTACTTCTTAAAAAGAAGAATTACATGCACCATTGAGTGGTGTGAGCAAGTACTATCAAGGTAACAACAGAACACCTTCCCTGGTAGATGTGTGTTAGAGGCATTGTTTTTGCTCTCTGTTACCACAAGTAAGGTTCTGTAGTTAGTGGTGTGGTAATTGATCCTGCTGTGCCATTGGGAGTCCTTGAAAGGAATGGAAAGAGAAGAAAGTGCTTTCCTCCCCTTGTGTGGTGCTGTAACTGCTTGAGTTGTTGGTGTTCATTCAGGAGAGCTAGAGCAAAGGCTTCTTGTCGTGTACTTTTGTGAGGTTGTTGGTGGTATCCTTTCCTTAGCTTCAGAATTAGTGAGGAGGCTTAGCCCCAGCTGCATTACTTGCCGTATTTGTCAATGGCTCTGCATCGCTCTTTATGTACCCACTAGCACATGTAGTTTAATTTTATCAAACGGCAAAGATGGATTCAATGATTCACCTGAATTTCCATGTTTTATTAGATACTGGTGTTGAGGGTAGAAAACAGCTGCCTGTGGTGAGAGAAGAAAGAACAATTTAGACAAGTGTTTGTTAACATCACAGATTTAGGAAGTACTTAAATAGCTGGTATTTGTTGTGTCTGCACTCACCTCAGGTGAAGAGAAAACCAGATTTAACTGACTTTCTAATACTAATGGTGATACAGGCTCTTTTTTCCATGTGTTCATAGCCTGAATAAACAGGGCAGAAGGCAGGGAAAAAAGAGAAAAAGAGGAAGCAGAAGAGAAGTGGCCTGCCCAATTTCATAAGGCACGTTGAGAGATGCAGGTCGTGCTGCCCCAGGCCAGTGCTCTCTTCTCTAGAGATGCTTTGCAGGCATTAAGAGAGGTTCATTGCACTTGGATTAGTTGCAGATAAAACAGATGCTTTCTGCAGTAAAATGTATAATAACAGTATTTGGCTAAAATAATTGGTCTCCTTTGAAACCAAGAAACATGTTATTAATAAATAGGAGATATTCTAGTAAAGGGTCTAAAACTGATTGTAAAATCATTGTTTTGATCTTCAGGCAAATACCATTCAGCTCAGCACTTTGTTTATCTGTTCAGGCAAAATGTCAGTCTCTGGATTGCTGAATAGAATTTACAACACTTGTATAAACTTGCAATGCAGATTTCTGATTTACATATTTTGCCATTTTTCCCCATTGTTGATGTTTGACTGTTAGGATGCTTCAAAACCCTTCACTGCCATGTGGAAGGAAGCTTCATTATTTGTAAGCTACCTTTTTGAATATCTGAAAGCTTAGGCTCTGCCTGTTCAGTTTTTAAAAACAGGACTATTTTATTTACAGTACCAGACTTTAAAATCGCTGCACAAACTCTGAAATACTTGCTTTGTATTTACAGGTGTAGAGGGTCACCAACCATGGTTAAATCCGTGCTAGTGGAGCCAACTCTGTAAAGAGTTTGGGTCATTAAGTTTGTAATGACTAAGTGTAGAGGAGAGCAGCAGAATTAAATTATACTTTCCTTGACATATTTTTAGAGATTATGTGCATGCCTGATATGCTGGGGTATTGTTAAAAACAGTATAGTCCACTGTTCACATGGGCTTGGCTTCATCCATCCAAATGAGATTAAAGCACCCTGCAGCCTCTTGCCGTGGTTGTTTTAACTTGTTCTTTCTGACAAGTGCAATCAAGTTCTTGTATGTATAGTAAACAGAAAAAGACGGACTTTAATATGCTTTAATGAGTGTTGGGGAGGTGTGCATGTGTGGAGAAGAACAAAAATAACTTAAAAACAAGAACAGTATTTACAGTACAAACCAGAAGTGAACCATGCAATTAGAGTGTGTACTTAAGTGTCTTAGTTTCCTTACAGTCAGGGTGCACATAAAAAGAGATGCAGCAGCTCAGGAGTTGCAGAGTGGTTGTGTGATTGTTGTAGTAACTCTCAATTGCATTCAGTTTAGTTTTGTTTCTCACAATTATGTTGTTACCCTCCATGTCTGTTTTAGTGGTTATATGTGTTATTTCCTTCAAGATGAGAGTCTTCTTTGTAAAACACTTGACTAGCTAAATTTTGTGCTTTGAGTCTCTGAGCTATATTGTGGGTTTTTTTACAAAATTCTAAATTAACCTCAGAATTTGGGAGGGATACTCTCCTTACAAGGATGCACATGATGATGTTTATGCAGAGTACATGTTCTTCATCTGATAGGTACACTAGAGAAAAAAGAAAAACATGAATTGGCCCTCATGCTTTCAGTTTGCACACAGCCTTGCTATGTCTGTCCAACAAGTGCTACCAACAGAGATGACTTTATCTTTGGGTCAGATGTGGTTGTTGGCACCCCACTGTCTTCCTGAGTTAGCAGAGACTTACCTGTGGGTTCCCCCCATCAGTAGTTGGCTCTACTGAAACTCTGATCTTGATGAGAAAGTTTGTCCAAATCATAGCAACTATTTTACTTCAACTTGTTGTGTTTACTTCCTCAAATTCAAATTTTGCAAGTAAATCAATTTATATAGAAATGTCAAACTCCTGCTGATAGCCTTGCTGTTAACTGGGCAGCAGTTGCTGACAGATTCTGTTGCAGAAGCTGTAAGATACTATAAAGAGAAATTGCCCCTCTGAAGATCATTACCTCCTACGTCTACATTTCAAGAAGTTTCTAGTACATATTTCATCTGGGCATCTCAATCTGCCAACTGTTTATGTCAGGCAGAAATTGGAGCAGTGTCAGGTGGAATCTGCCCTGCAATCCTCCCCTGAAAGGTGGAACTCGACTGCGTTGTGGATTAGTACAGGAAAAAATCTTCTTGTGCCCTAGACAAGACTGAGGGATGAAATGTAGCTCTGGATTTAATTTATTTTAGACAGGTTCTGTATGATAGAGCTTGGTTCTTACATTTTGATGCCCGAAGGATGCTGTCACCTGTCTTGCAGAATGTTTAAATTGAGTTAGCTTCATTTTCCATCAGAAAAAAAAGCACTCGGGTCCTAAATCTTTCCAGTTGAAATTGGGATGCTGTCTTGGCAGTGCCACATGAAGCCAGGGGAATGAATGGAAGCACTTGGCTTTAGCTTATTTTAAAATTGGAGGTTTGAAATGGGGCAATAACAGAAGCATCAGTATCAAGTACCCAGGGAGAAAGGGAGGTCCAGGTTGTGCTTAATAGCACCAAATGATAGAAGCAGCAATTAATAGCACCAGTGATATCTTGGCCATCAAACTAGGATTAGAGCATGATGTTAATAATGCTGATAACACCATGGTGGGGGGCTCAATCACTGTATAGACCATTTACTTAAGAGTTGAACTCAATTCCTTCCACCCCAGAATTATCTGTGAATATGTAATTTTGGATGAGCTGCATTTTAACTGGTAGTTGTTCTGTCTTGCATACAGTGTTTGTATTTGGTTCCCAGTTTTCATTGATGCTATTCTTGAGAGTGTATTTATTTGCCACTGAGTTCCAGACAGAATTTATGCCACTCTGCAATCAAGTGCCTTTGTGGAATCCAAGACAAGCCCAATACACTGACTTTTCAAGTTTATTCCATGTGTTAGCAGAAAGACTGGGATTACATCTCAGCTATGAAGTATATTTACATCAATGCAAATGTTCTTTACTTTCAAAAATTGTATTCTTGATGCAAAGATGCCTCTTCTGAAAGAGGATTGCCACTTATCCTCCTTAATGACTGTCGTCAATTTGGCAAAGAGCAGGGACAATGCAAGTTTTATTTGCTGTGTTTAGTAGAAAGCAAATTTTTTTTGGTATTTTAATCATGGAAAAGATAATTGGTATTATGAGAGTAAATGTTGCAGCTATTAGTATAATTTTGCTAGAATTCCATTAAAAATCCAAAGATTTCTGGAGGATGGCGTGTGTGTGCAATGCTTTCAGGATTCCCTGATAAAGGGAGCTGTTTAATTAAGCTGTTTTAAAATTATAGCTAAATGTAAAAACATATATTAAGAGGGGAGAAAAGCAGACCCATCATATGAAACAGGAAATTGGTATCCAGGAAAGAAACCCATTTAAAAATAATTCTTGAGCAATATGGAGGGCATTTTAATAAGATATAAAAGCAATCCCATGTCCAAAGAAAAATCATGGGGGACTTGGAGATCAATACTTTACTTACTGAACCTAAATGTAAAAGTTGTTTTTTATAGGTTAATTTCATAGAAGGAAACATGCAGGAACTGTGGTTTGCTTTGTCAAGAAAGGCAAAACAAGAATTTCTTTGAATTTGCTTTAAATTGGGAGGAAAAGCACCATTTAACACTGAATTGTTAAAAGAGCTGTTGCAGTTGGTGAGTTTTTAATTTCCTGGTGTGTGTGGACCAAGACAGACTTTTACATTCTATTTTCTCTTAGCTAGATATGTTTTAGTCAAAATGATAGGGTAGTTAAGCAAATGCTCTCAGTTCAGTGTCAGAAGGGACCACTCATGCTTTCAGCCTGGTCTTTAAAAACTATGAAAAAGTGCAGGAGGCTGATGTCACTTGTTTCTACTCAGAGGCTTTTTGCACTTGGTATTTGTGAGAACTGATTTTAGTATCTGCAGGGGAAGTTAGGAAGCCCCTCAAATGTTAGTGCATCTAAGAGCAGGGTGTGTGAGCTGTATGAGGGAAATCACTGCTGCTGTGCCAGGGGAAGGGCTGAATCCAGCAGCCTTTCCTTGACCAAACTTCTGTTTAAAAAAAAAGAGGAGAAAGGTGAAACCTTGTCTGTTCTGCTCATCCAACTGGGATTTCCCCTGGTATGAATGCTTCATTGGAGGAGGGAATCCAAACTCAAACAATGTTTGCCATGTGTATGATGCTTTGAACTAGAAGAGGCTGCTTGCAGGTCTCTAGCAGTAGTGGGGAACCAAGGGAGCTGCTGTGCTGGGCTCAGGTGGGGGATGCAATGGAAAGAGTTAATCACATTCTCCTCATGAATGGCAAACTCTAATGTATGAATTGCTGGAATGAGAAAAACAGCATCTTTTGTTAAGTTTCTTATTAAGCTGGGCATACTAATTCACTCACTGTGTTACGAGTCAGTAATGTGGGGGGTGGGGAAATGTGTTTTCTTTTCATATACTTTGAAAAGCATCTTGAAAGTGAGGCATGCTGGAGGAGCTGTGGGGGATCAGCACCCACATCCTGGATGTTGCTGTGAGGGAGCTGAGAGCAGCTGGGTGCTGCTGGCAGCTGCTGCCCCCACGTTCCAGCATGGTGGGGTTCTGCTTGTGCTCTCTGTTGGGCTGTGGGTGGTGGGGGATTGTGGCTTGAGAGTTTGTTAAATCTGTAATAGTGGCCAGAGTTTGGAGACAGTTGTTTTAAAAAGAAATACGAAACAGCAAACGCAGCATTGACTGCTGAAGTCATAAAGCAGATGGTGTTATGAGCCACAGGAGGGTTAAACAGTTGAACAGTATCGACTGTTACACTCATAAATGATAATTAATACGTCTTTTTTATTGCTGACTCAAATTGCTTGGACTTTGCTGTTTCTGTCAATGAGGTTTGACTGTTCTGAATGAGGCCACAGTTTTCTTAAGAGCCACTGTGTCACCTGTGGGACCCAGAAACCACCTGCAAGAACAGGATGGGAAGGAGCAGCTAAGGAGACAAGGTGTAAAAAACATGAAACTTAACCATTGTCGGAAAATCTCGTTTAAAGGAATTTCTTCCCCTTCCAGCCATGTGTCAGAAACCTCTGATAGAAAGGGATGGAAACTGAGTGATGGATTTAAAGAAGCTGTACCCTCCTCCCTCCCTCCAATTACTGCTTGCATTTACAGGGTAGAATTAATGAAGTTAATTATATCTACACAAAATCTCTTGGTTGAGTGAATTACTTAGATCTTTTAAAGTAGAGACATAATTTTCTGCAAGATTCACAGTCAGTTTTTCAAGCTTGGCTGGTTACTTTGGTTTATAGTCCCTATGATGCATGGTTGCTATCTTAAGCACTCTGGGGTGCACCTTTTAGAATAATACAAGATGTCAAATTCAGTGTAACAACAACTGCAGCATTCAAAACAAAAATACTGAAATAAATAAAAAGACTGGTTTCTAACAAAGATGAAAAAAGAGTTAAAATGTAAAGCAAAATAACAGGGCGAGGTGCTTAGAGGGTAAAACTATATTGTATAATTAGCAAAGAAAATGTCTAATATGCTGCTTGTCTGAGTCTTTTGTTCACTTTGGTGTCATCATTTTCAAATGCAGCATTAACCAAAGGATTTTTTAGGGATGTGTTTACATGTTAAGGTGGAAACAGAAAAAAAGAAAGGACAAAGAATAATCTGAGCAGTCAAAACATTTTAAAGGGATACCTTCCAGTAAACAGTATTCAAGATTAGAACTTCAAAGAATGGAGAGATCACAATTGTGAAGCTCTAACAGATAATTTTACTTTAAAATTATCTGATATGTGAGGTTGACATTAAAGATAAGCCTGAATTTAGGGCTGGATGCAGACTTCAGCATCTAATTAATTTTTCACCAAATTGCATGTTGGGGGTTTTTTTTAAGGAAATTTTTGTGCAGATTTAATTTAAATTTTTCTTGGTTTGTATATATTTTGGTTTAGAGATTTTCTTAAAAATTAGAAATCAAATAGGAGTGTTTTATATGGAAACACTCATTTTGTGTCTCATGGTGATTTAAACTTAAATTTCTGTTTCTCATTTACATCTGTGTCCTGGGCTTGCTGCTAGCTTGCACTTCAAGCAGGGCCCCATGAGCAGCACCTTCCTTGTGTCTCTTGAAAGGCAGAATGCATCATGTTATGTGAAATGTATTTCAAAAAGAGCCTAGTTTATATGGAAAATAAGATGGTGTGTACATTACTATGGCTTTCCTGAAAAATTTCGATAGCATTTCCTAATGGAAAACTTCAGGATTTTTTCAGATAAAAGAATTGTATTTCAATTTTCCGTCAATAAAATTCCAATCCTTACTGCATACCAATTTTCATTATACACAAAAGCAGTGCTAAGAAAGATTGATTTCCAAGAAGAAAAGGCAAAAGCATCATGTATGCAATCCAGATATGCATAATTTCCCCCAGCACAGCACAGGCAGTATGGCAAATGTCGCATGAAGACACATGGTGGCCCAACAAACATAGGAACATGAAGGTTTTGAGCAGCCATATTAAATGGGCATTTATTTAGGGCTCTCTTTACACACTTGGAAAACCAGTTTAACAGCTGGTTGAGCACGGAGTCAAGCAACTACGCTGGGGGAGGCATTGGGAAATCCTACCAGGAAAGAAATATTTGTGGCTGATGATACTTCTCTAGGGCATGAGGGATGTGAGATGTCGTTTGGAGTCACATCACTGCAGCTGGCATTCCTTGTGTTAATGACCGAGTCTTACCAAAGGAAGTCTCACTTCCATTTCAGACAACCTGTAAGTTAAATAACTAACTTATTGGGCTGCACTGATTGATAGGGAAACCTGTCTTTGGTTTGTGCAGTGTCCAGCACCAGGAGTTGCATACCCGTGAGTGAGGTTCACTAAGACCTCTCACAATATGAGCAAAATTATGTCTCACCCAGTAAAACCACATTTTAATAAAATACATGGAGACAAAATATTTAATGCAACTGTTGCTTGAATTGTACTGATTACAGGAGTCAGTAAGAGAGGGAGCACTCCTCTGAAAACATGCAGCTTTAGAAAGAATCAAAGTAATTTGATAGGTGACTTATCATAGGACAGGTTCTTTTACCATCTGTATTTTTGGTAATTACTGGTTTTACCTAAATGTTAGAGGTATTACATGTTTGTCATCATTAATAATTTTTATTATATTCTACTAAGAACATGGAAGCCTTTTATTTTCTATTTATTGCTGTGAAATTGTTTCAAAATTTACAACTTCACAGATGCAGACTCTCCCTGTGGTTTTTAATTGTAAGTATTTGTGATTGTGATGTTTTCCAAGATTCTGGAGCTTAAACCCCTCAGCTGTCACTGTTCTCTGCTGCTGATGGAAACACCTTAACAGCAGCAAACAAACTGCTGGCAAAAGGAATTGCAGCACGAATAAGATTGTTTCTAATCTAAGCGCTTCTCAGTTGAGATTGCATGAGGAAAAAACACATTCAAGGAATCAGTCAATTGTGGCTTTTTTCTAATGTACGATATTTACAACCTCTGACAATTTGAGCTGAGAGCAGCAAAAATCTGCCCTAATTGCAAGGACTGCAAAAAAATACTCTCACTTTTTTTTTTTCTTTCTTTTTTCCTGAATAAATGGTTGTTTCTTTGGGATGAAATGCACATCTGTATTATGAAAGAAAACAATAACAGTGCTGTGTCTGTGCTCATTAAGTGGTTGGAGAAGAATGTACAAGTCCAGATTGTTCTTTGAGTCTGCCTAGATTTCAGATAACACAATAGAGCATGTTCACTGTTGCCTCTAGTTTGGAAGGGAATATTGTACATTTTGATGATACTTTTACTACCAGTTTTCACTTTCAAGAGTGTGTGTAAAGATTTTTAGATACACTCCTGTGCGTTACCACACCAAGAGTAAGGCTTTGTAATTCTGGAGTGTAAGTGTAGAAAATAACTCAGGATTTCATAATGTATCTGGAACTTATATTAGCACCAAAGTGCTTATGATTTGAAAAAAGTACGTGTTATTTCTGTGTGACTGCATGTAAATACGTATATATATATGTAAAAGCAGTGTTTCTTTTGCAACATTACTGATATAACTTGTAAAATACTGTTGTTTTTTCATCTTAGGTCTAAGAGTAACAGTGTTACTAACATCATCCCTCATGGTATTGGGAGCTGGCCTGAGATGTGTTCCGGTTTCAGACATAGAAATTAGGAAGAAGTAAGTGAATTAATTACTTTTAATGTACATATTTTATTCTTACTGCTAATATAATTTTTGCTGCTACTGCAAAGAAATGTTAGTACAAATTTTCTGTATGAAGTTGATAAACCAAATGTTTGTTGTGTGGCCGTGAGTTTACATGCTTCTTTGCTTCTTAAATGGATTTTCTTGTCCTTCTTCTCCATTGTAGCTGAAGATCAGAAAGCCCTTTACAAGCTTGAGTTAATTTAATCTCACCCCATCCTGCATAATTAATATTAATCTGCTTTGCAAATAAGGAACCAGAGATTTAGTGAGGTTCAGAAACTGGCCCAAGATCACACAGGGAGCCATGCCTCAACCACCCAAAATAAGTAATTTGTATGCAAATGTTAAATAATTAGTTCATTTTCTCATATTGAATGTATGGGATCATGCCGTGAGACAGATGAATTTGTGCAAAAGGGCTTTTTTCATGTAGTCTCTTCCAGTCTAAGTTCCAAAGTAGCCTTGTACTTTTTCTGCAGTTAAATGATTGTCTGCTGTACACATGCACTTTACGAATCTGTGATAGAAACAGATTCCTTCCTAAAAATCCCACAAACCAAACAATTAATTGTTCTATCATATCATATCTGGATCTGGGAATCCTCATTAAGTACAGGAGTAGTGCTCATTTTGTACAACTAGGGAATATGGATCACTCGTTCACTTAACTTTCTTTTGCCTCTTAGTGTGAAGGAGGTGGGAGTATGCAGGCATTACTACTCTTTCCTGCTGCTTTAAAAAAGCAGTAGCACTGGTTCTTTGCTGGTTATGCTTGCATAATATGTAAACACTTTGAAGAGATCTTACAAATAAAATATTTTATGTGGGTTGAGTTTTTTTCCCTCTTGAATTCTAGTCAGCTTGAATTCTACCACGCAGTCCTGGTATTACTTCAGCAACTTGTTTGGGATTTTTGGTTAGGGGGTTTTTTTGTTTGTTTGTTTGTTTGTTTGGTTTTGGTTTTTTTGTTTTTTGTTTTTTTGTTTTTATGTTTTTTGGTTTGTTTTTTTTTTCCTTAGTATTGCTTAACCTGAAAATCAGCTTGGGAACCTTTTTAAGCTGAGAAGGAAAATGTTTGGCGTGATGTTAAAAGCCAATGACTGGGTACCACGGATAAAACAAAGAAAGAGGTTCAGAAAGGGAACTGAGAATGTGAAAAACACATGAATTGTAAAACTAGCCCTGATCAGTAAACTAAGAGCAGAATGTCAGGAAGGGGGGGATGCAATTTCAGTTCTTAGGTGCTCTGTGAGCCTATAAGGAAGCACTCAAGGTGCTCCTGATGTTGGTTGCCCAGTGTTACCGATATTGACAGAATATCCAAGGACTCTGTGAGCAGAGCAGGCTGAACTAACCATACTGTGCTACCCTTCACAGTGACTCTTTTGAGGAAGATGCTCTGTTTGGGTGGCCAGAAAGGGCTGTGCTCATTTTTCCCTTTGTTTACATTTTCTTAAAAGTGTCAAGGGGTGCTTGACATTCAGTTTGTTCATTCTCATTAGTGTTGGGTTAAATATCAATAGCTTTGAAATGGGACAGATGGCTTAAATGTAATGAAATGTGGTGTTTCACATAGCTTTTCGTTTATGATGTATGCCAGGAGACATGTGCTGCCCTAGGCTTTACCAAAACAAGGATGAGGACTGTAAATACCTGAGAAGATGAAAATTCTCAGGTAGGATTTAGGTGTGAGGTATCACTTGGGAAGTGGGAAGGAGAGTTTCCACAAATTCTTACCACCTTCAAACAAGGTTTTCCAGTGTAGCTGCTGAAAGCAGGCCTAGGAAAATGTTGAAATACATAACTAAAGAGAAACATTCAAGGAACAAAAAAAGGCTTTGGACTCTATAGAGTCTAATGAGTGAGATATATAAAACATGATGCTAAAATTTATTGAAAACTATATAGGGAAAAAAAAGAGTTATGAGCAGAATACTGATGGAAAAGGTTAATAATTTCATATATTCATGCTGTGAAAATATGTATCATCTCCAGCTGAAACTGATAAATTTGCCTACTTACCCTACTCCCAAAAAGGAAATTTTCAAGAATTGTAGCTCTACATGAGGAAGTAGCTTGATCTTTTACACAGTTTGATTTTAAAAAATCTACCAAGAATTAATTATGGCTGACTGTGTGAAGCAAAAGAATGGTTTTCAGTGAAGTTTCCTGAGACTTTGTAAATAATTGTACAAACCGTGTGCTGTTATACCACGTAAACAGCATTGTTTTGTGGGTTAAGGCTCAAGGCCAGTTTTCATCCATTATTTGAAGTGTGATACCAAATAAAATAGTATTTTTGAGATGAGCATTATTGCTTAATGCATTAGCCACAACTGGCTGAGCACCAAATTATGCACTTATTCTCGATGTGTGTATGCATTAATACAACAATTTGAATGTTACAGAGCCTGTCAGAGGGACAAGATCATACGCAAGCTAATTGGAAGCATTTCAGAAGCCAGCGTAACTGGAATTTCTTTAAATGCTTTTGCATGTTTTGTAGCATGTTCCTTCAGTCTGTGAGTAATCTGTGGGAATATGCTGAAGATTTCCATGGGACAATTCTTGTCAGAGTTAATATGCATAAAATTATAAGAATGTTCATGAGGTTTGTAAGGCTTAGATTGGAGGTTTTGTACTTTGTAGCAGTCTCTGCTCCCTAAGGTCTTGGATTAACATTAGGGAGAGCTACTAAAGCCCACCACCTATCAGAGCAGTCATAGACGTAAGGAAATCACTGTTAAGACTGACATTTAATCCTGACTGCTTTATGCTCCTTATCTCAAACAGACCTGTAATATCCAGGTGTATTCTTAAGTCCCTTTCTAGTCTATAATTATTCTTTTGGTTGTAGTGTGTAATATCAGACTAAGACCATCTCCAGTCCTCTGAGTCATGTTTAAACAGGGACCTTAACCTCTCTTTTCAGTACATTTGATGCCTATGCATATGAGGAAAATTCAAGCTGCACATTTCAGTGTGTCTCTTGAAGCAGCTGCGAATTTTTTATGGTGAATTTTTGTTCTCTGCCAGTGTCTGTGACCTAAAACTCTACTGGAAATCCATGCCAGAACTGCATAAATTCAGTGCAGGCTGAAGGGGGAGTACATGGTGAAAATGTTGAAGTGTGAATTTGCATCTCAGATGGAGGTTCCATCCTTTACGTGGACTAATAAATCCCCTCTCATGTACACATATGCTTTTACTTGTTTTCCTCCCCAGCTCAGTAACCTGTGAGGTTAATGACTCTATCATAAGGACAAGGATGTTAAAAAGAATTTACCATGTGCTTCTGGGTTTGTCAGATGTGCCAGATACGTGACAGTAAAATTGACTTCTAAAAATAAACCCCTAAACTATTCCTTTCTAAATGTTATGAAAACTTCATAGGCCACACCTATTTTTTCGGTTCGTAGTTAATACACATTATATGGAGCATAAAAGAAAAAAGGATGTTATCAGATTGTACCTTTTCTTGAATCTTCTTCCCTTTCCTGGAAGTTACAAGAATATCACTAACGCTTTTTTGCCTGCATTTTGTCCAATCCTTTCCTTTCTGACACCTGTTTGTCACTGAGTGAATATTTTCATTACACTCTTTTAGGACTTGATTATTTTATCCTTAACATTACTGCGAGGCCATTTTTTACAGACTAAATCAGAGTTGTGTTTTTCCCTCCTCATAGCACTTTATATTTACCTCGTATTCTGTGTTTAGGAATAGATTTACATACATCTTAGGTCTTAAATCTAGGCAAAAAGCTTAAACACATAAAAAAGAAGGAGATAAAACGATGAAATCAGCCCACAGCCATAAATCTTTGGCTTTTAAGACTGATTGTGTGATGTAAGACTTCTTAAAATGTTTTGAAAGACAGGATAATTAAAGACATGGAAGTAAAGGATGTAACATAATTTGTCATTTGTATTGAACACATTAATTAAGCAATTTATTAGAACTTGTTATGCTGTGGGCTGGTAGTGTTTGTCCTTCACATTACATTTCACAACAGAGAAGTAGTTATTGAGGACCTTGAATCATGGCAGTGAGAGGATGCTCTTTGGCAGTAAGTACTATTAAAATGTTTGTTGGGAATTCAGCAAAATAGCACAGAAAATTACAGTGGAAACAGAGTGGTTGTTTACACAGTCGTTTATAGGAGACACACCAATAGCTGGTAGATCCTGTAAACAGGTCTTTTTGTTAATATTACCAGTTCTTAGGATTTAGAATATTTCTCTTACTCTTAGATATATTGTTGTGACCTCTTTACTGTATTTGAAGAGTCACTCAGCACGTCTTTGGTACATTTTGGTTCTATTAGCTAGTTGCAACCTAGTTTGTCTTTTACTCTTGTTAGACTTGCCCTTTAATAATTCCATGTTTTCCCCTTTTCTGTCCCTGAAGTATTGATAAGATCATCTCATTATTCCTCTTTTCTGATCTTAAGGCTGCCGTAAGCCACCATTCTTATGCTTTAAAAATGCAAAGGGGCACCTCAGAAGAGGTTATTTCAGTAAAGAAAAGACATACTAGGATTCCCATATTCCTTGGTAATACTGAACACACTCCTGTGCTCAAAAAACCCCAAACAACCCAAACTGGAGCATCTGTGGAGAGGAGGAATTAAAGTGTTCTAGGGAATGAGAAGAGCCTGTTAGGAGAGGATGGTAGACAAATCAGCCTGTAAGAAATAAAGACAGAGTGTGCTGAGTGTTTTGTGCTCCCTACCTCACTGGGGAAGAGAAATGATAAAATGATTTAATCTAAAGTGAGGGTCTGGGAGTAGAAAGATGAAGAAACATACCTGTTTGTGTGCTGTAGCGCAGCAAGAGGAAGGGGAAAAGGTTAAGATTGAGCACTTGCCTGGTGCTGATGGTGCTGGTTTGTGCTGCAGTGCTGAGGGAAGGCTGAGTTGGGTTAATCCATGGCATCAGAAAAATAGGAAAGTGGGGAAAAAAGGAAACAGGTTGTTCATGAGTAGGTTCACATGGGGAATACTTATTTTTTATGCCCCTGTAACTTAACAGTTTATCTTGATTTTATTAGTTACACCAGCTTCATCTTGTACACAGGGTTTATTTTTTAACCCCTGCTCCAAAGCATTTGTTTTAGATGAGAGGTCCTGTGAGTTGTTCTTCAGTGGTTATGATTTTTTCCAGCTTTGCTTATTTGTTGATGGTAGTGGGGGGTGATTTAGTGTCCCTCTGGCTGCCCAGTGGTCCTGCCTGCCACTGTTGGAGTCCTGTGTGCTGTGATGCACCAGCAGCTCCTGATCAGTGCGGCCACTCGAGGAGCAGCCAAATTGGCTTCTCCTTCAGCTGGATCAGCCTGGGGGGAAAAATGAGATGACTTGACAGTTCTGGTTATAAATGTTCTTTTCCTTTTGCTCCTGTCCTGGACTTTGGCCATGGCACTGTGGGTGTGATCCACCTGCAGCCAGCGTGGCTGCTGAATTAGCAGTTTACAAACCAGTGTAAATTCTTGCAGTACATTAAAAGAAACTCAGAAAAAGCTTGGTATTGCAGCAGTATTTAGTGGGCAGCACTTCTACAAGGCCTCAGTTAGTGCAAGCCTGTCCTGGAAGGGAATATAAATTCTCTGTGGGATATTTGGCTTCATCTCATATAATGGCAGGTGGTATCCTTAACTGTAGAACACTTTCAATTTTTTAATCATACTGAGCTCTTTGCCTTAGTTTGTGACTCATATTATGGTGGCTAATTTCTGTCCTTAAAGAATTCGTATTAATCAAATTTATACTGACGTCGCTGCAATATAATCAAAACACACCCTCTTGCTCTTTCACTCACTTAAGAAAAATTATTGTATTTAAATAGGTCTTGTTTATCCCATTACTTAATTTGCTGCATCTCCTGTATACCCCTACTCTTTTACTGAAAAATCCTACTTAGGACCTCTTTTGTACTAATTAATCTTAATCAGTTTTCTCCCACAGCAGCCCAAATAGCAGCCAGTCCTGGTGCACTTCTCTGATAATATTTTTCAGTATGTTTTGCCTCATTAGCCCATAATGTAATTGCCTACTTCGTGTTTACAACGTTGTGTACTTTGGATCTGTTTATATTTGATGAGCGTGTCCTCTATTAGTGTTGCTTTAAATATTTCTTCATTTAGTAATGGGTTTGTGGAGTTGGTTAGTTTTAAAAGAAAAACAAGGAAACAGAACTTTTAATAAAAAACCCCTTCAGCTTTGACTTTATGTGCCCTTGTGTTTCAAACCTGGACAAAGTGAAGAACCTCCCCCACACACAGCTGTGTGACAGGTGTGATGCCTGCACAATAACACAGTGTGAGGATGCAGGGGAATTTGTCACCACAGTGCCAGGGGGTCTCACTGTACACCCACCTCATCCCTCTCCTCTGTCAGGATGTCTGGTGGACACCTCAGGCTCTTGGCCTGAGATTGCTCTTCCTCTCCTTGCAAATACTTGTCTCTCTTGGCAGGCTCTCAGTGACAAGTTTTGGAGTAACTCTGATTTTCCAGTCCTTTAATCCCAAAACTCACAATCTTTTAAACCACTGTAAATATGTTTGCTGTTCATTGTAAGTGTGGGAGAAGAGACATGAGGCTGAGATGCTTGCGATGGAGATGCTGTGGTCTCTTCCAAGTCCACTCCCATAATGGTCTGACTGACTTTGCTGAGGCTGTGGTTCATACAGGGGTAAAACATGAGCCTAATTTCCTGATGAAGAGGGCTAAATGTGCATTTATAAGTTTTTCTCATTTCTTTTTCATTCTATTTCTGGAGATAATGTACCAAACAATGACTCAGGCTTTCTGCTTGTAATAATATTTCTTACTGGTGGAGGAAAAGCCAGCTTTAAATTATTCCACATATCAATGGTCACATGCATCAAAAACAAGCTAAAAATGCTAATAGCCTCAATCCATGAATATCCAGAAGGCAGAAAGCTTTTGTAGTATAAATATATAATTTAATGAAAAAATGGAAAGGAAGTGCATTTCCATGAAATTCATCTATCAGAATGTTATTTTTAATAGATGAATTCATTGCTTTACCCAGAGGTATTTTTCTTTCCAGTCTTTTTCCAGACATAGAGCCTTACTGTGATGTCTTTGGGTTATAAACAAAACATCATTTGCATTGGTTCTCCGCAAACTCTGTAGCAGTGAATTGCAGTAAAGCATGAATTTGACCTCCCTAATTCTCTTTGCCTTAAAAGTGCCTGAAAAAATTCCACTTACTTGGAGGTTCTTTTGTTGTATTTATTTTTGTGAGTTTAAAGGAAAAGCTCTGTCCACTTCTAGTAGCTTGATTGTGAAAAAGTGGTTCTTGACAAAACTAGTGTTGGTTCCCTCCGAGGTATAATCAGTCTCTTAATATATAATGTGGGTAAGTCCATGGCTTTTCATGTGCCTTTTTCTGGGCAAGCAGTTTACATCACACGTCAGCACAGACACTCTAGAGTAGGAGGTATTTGCTTGCTTTGTTGCCATGTAGTGACACTAAGTTGAATAGCACTTCAAAAGTTCTCTGAAGTCCTCCAGTGGAAGGGTCTCTTTCATTTGCTTCCAGGAGTTCCCACAATGAGCTAATCACTACATAAACCTATTTGTCTTCCAAATTAGCGGGAGTTGAACAATCTGCTTGTTTGAGTGAATGAAATTGTCAGGCATGTGAAAGAAATAGCCATCCATTTCTATTAAACATCAACTTCTTTATCCAGAATTGCTTTCTGCTTTAATTGTTAGGATCAGCAGTTCATGTACTGAACTTTTCCATAGTAAGTGGCACACTGTAGTGCTGTCTTCCTGCAGAATAAGCATTCTCAGTGCCTTCATTGCTCCTCACACTTTGCCCAACAGTGGCAAAACTGAATTGCAGTTTATTTTTGCTGTCTTTGCATAGAAGTTTGAAAAGTGTGGCCAATTCTCATGGCAGTGAGTGGGAAAAGCATGGCAGAAGTTTCACAAAAACACCTGCACCAGAATTACGTCTTCTCAGGGTCCTTGAAATGAGCTCTACTTCCTCCTAGGATGGAAAGGAATTGAATTTTTCAATCGACTTGGTCATTGTGTGTAGAGAGTCAAAGCTACACCCTGGGGTTGACAGCCTTGCTCTTCACTGTGTTGTCTGCCAAAGAAAAGGTGAAAATGCGTTTTCCACGTTATGAATCAGTTTAAATAACGATCCAGCTTCTCTGGTCACAGCCTTCCGAGAAAAAGTTCACTTGACATTTCTTGGAACTGAGCTTTGGATACTTATTTCAGTGTTGTGGGTTTTAAATCCATTGTATCAAAAGTAATTTTTTTAGTAAGTAGTTCCCCCTCCAGTGTTGCCTTTTTTCCCCTCATCTGAGTACAGAAACTAATGAGATTTTCTTTCCTTTTAAATTCTCCTAAGTCCAGGCATTAGACACACAGTGGTAGGAACACTAAATGTCTGGATTTTTTACCTAGAAAAAGCACTTATGTAACACACAGCTTTTAAATAGCTTAACAAATCCGGTGCCTGATGTGGCTGTGACCATGAATGCAAAGGTGCAGCTTGTAAAAGGAGAAAAAGAAAAAGAAAAGAAAAATGGAAGTATTTTCCCATCTTAACTGTATGGTATTATCATTAGTCACTAGAACCTTTTTCCTGTGTAATGTCACTTTTTTCATACCCTGTTTGCTCAGTGATATTATAATTCCAGCATTTATAGCCTTATGTGGTTTTCTTTGTTGCTGCCTGTTAGGATATTGCAACTGTGACTGTAAGAAGTGAATAAGGCAGGTGTAATCAGGTCAGTTCCTGATACTAGTATCATGTCTTCTCAGGGAAGTGATGAAAACTGCATAATTAAAGTTATTTATAACTGACTTGATTTTTAAAAATGGAAAAGAGATAACAGTATAGTACAAAAGAGATTTTCTTCTCTAATTTCTATTGCTGTATTTTAACTGTCTCTTGTGCTATAATTTTGCAGTTCAGAGGCCAGTTTAGGAACAAAAGTAATCTTTATTTTGTGCAGAGGCGTGTGTACATATGCGTATTTTCTTACATAGATACATACTGTAAATGTCTAAGTCACTCATTACTGTGATGCTCTGGCATGTGATATTTCACAGTACCATTTACTATCAGTCCTCAAATATTTTTTTTTTCTTTAAAGGGGTTTATAAAGGGCTCGTGTTCAATTGCAAGTTACAAGTTTGGCAGAGCACATTAATTCATTAGCAGGGAGGTTATGTGTGCAAAAACCTTGACTTACCAAAATGAGTCCAGACCTGGCTACTGAGACAGCTAGAAACAAAATATTTTAGATAGATGTTTACTTCCCTAATTTTGCTTTAAGCTACAGTCATCAATTATTTTGTAAGTCGAGAATGAATTTCTCGTGTAACTTTTTTCCAATTTTCTCTTTCGTGATTGTGATTAAAAGCCTTCTGCTCGTATATTATTTTCTGTCATTTGACCTCAATAGCTTTCTACACTTTGATACATGAAAATAATTAAATGATGATTAGATAAATAACATATCTGAAAATGGTGCTGGGTAAATAACAGATGAACATTACACTTGATAGTGTAATGAGACTGAAAAATGTTTTTCCATCTGGGTAAGATCCTGAGCTAAAGTTATCTTTTCATCCCTTTCCTCAGGAAAGAGAAAACTTGTTGTGCAGAATGAAATTGAAAGAGCGATGGGGAAATTGCAGTTCCTCTTTGCACCTTTTCAGTGGCAGAAACAAGGAGAAAATCAGGGGATAGCAGAAACAAACCTCTCTTGGTCTTGGAGCAATTTTTAGCACTGATGGCGTACGAGAGGAGACTCACAGGCTGAGAGACCAAAATCTAGTGCAGTGCTGATAAGATGTTGTAACAAACAGCAAAAAGCCACCAGTACTGTTGTGTTCATATTTCTCTGTCAGGTGGAGCAGCTGTTACATACATCTCCCAGAGCAGCAGCCTAGTAAATGCTCTGAATTGCATTTTGAATCTCTCGTCCCTGCCTCTCTGGGGAAATGAGTTAAGGATGTGCAGAAGAAGCATGCAAATAATCTTTTTCTCAGGAAAAAGCAGCTTAATTCAAGCCAGTATTGAAAAAGAGATAAAACAGGGTTTAAGCTGTTATCATATGTAGAGATATTTGAGATCGTAGTCTGTGTATTGATGGCAATTTAGTCTGAAAATAGTGTTTATTAACTCAAATATGTTGGACTTGAGAAATTAAACAATATGAAGATAAGAGATGCTCTACCCTGGATGAAAATGTCAGGCTTGGTAAATGCCAGAAATGCAAATCTCTGTGAACAGAGCACACCAGGCAGGAAAACACCAACTGAAGACACCTTGAGAGAGGCAAGATTGGCTCACCCTTTGGAAAAAAAAAAAAACAAAAAAAACAAAAAAAACCAACAAACAAACAAACAAAAAAAAAAACAAAACAAAAACCCCACAAAACAACAAGGACAAAAAGCTAATATAGAATTAAAATTCTGGATTAAGTTGCTGCTTTCTGCCTCGGGATCTGTGGAGTAAAATTACCATTTTTTGCTCCCTTTGAGTATAGAAATTAGTTGTAGAGCTTTATTCAGATGATGGAGTTTGATACACATAATCTAAATCTGAAGTACATGGTAAGAATATGCGTGTGTAATTTTCACAATATATAAATTGGGGGCTTTTGTTTGATGGTTTGTTTAGGTTTTTTTTTACAAAACTTTTCTTCTTCTATCAGATGAAGTGCCTATATGACCACAGATGCTGCAGAACTATTGTACTTTTTTCTGATCTTACTGACTTTTATTTGCCTTTAGGATGACTACAGAGGAGGCATATTTGAATTAAAACAATAACACCAGAGTGGTGTCAGTGAACAGAAGTGGCAGCACGGCACCTAAAGCTGTAAAGCTTATTTTGTGGTGACATGGTTTTCCAAACGTACAGTAACAAGAACACAATTTAAACGTTGAATTCACTTTGGAGCAGGAGGAAGTACTAAAATAAAATCATTATATGTTGCAGTAGTTACCTCACTTGCTACTGAAATGCAGTTGTTTCTGGGGATGTGCCGTAGCTCTGTAAATACCCTGGAACATTTTAAAAGCTTGAGAATAACTTCCTGTAGTGAGATAAGTACAATGAAAATACCAAAGTGCACAAGGATACCTTTTTCCCCCGAGTACACTGGAGAGTAACCGTAGGGGATTGATGTAATGTGTCCTCCAGAAAAATACCAGAGCATTGTTTATATGGTGCTTTTTCTTTATGTAAAACTATTTCATTTTGGTTTAGCATGTATGAGGGTTTAACAAGCATTGACAAGGCTTGACCATGCCTTGGTTATGTCCATCTGAAGCACAACATCAACACCAGTAATGAAATCTGTCATTTCTGTGTGAGAATAAAAAGAAACCTCTAAAAACCTTGAATTGCTTGTAAGTAAGAGTGGATATTATTTCTGTCCCAGCTCAGAAAGCGTTTCCTTCAGATGATATACAATAGTGCTTATTTTTTTTTTTTTGTATATTTTTAATACATTTTATTTAAAAATTTAATTTCCGATCCACTGAGAATTGGTAGCATCTATTCCTTTCTATTGCAATCTATCTTGTTAATTCGATAAAGAGTCTGTAGGCATTTCTTTTGCATATTGTGTTCCTTTGTGTGCTTTAAAAAACTCCTGCTACACTGTATATTATTCAGCCATTTGTGGCTTGAAACACTGCCTAAATGCTGGCTTATGTTTCCCCATTTTCAGGCCGTAGATTTTTATGTCTCACAACTCAAGTCTTGCAGCAATAACACTTAGTTCTTGCTATGGTTAGAAAAACACCACCCATTTGAAAATATCATCTGCCACCACTTTATTGCACAATGAATAGATTTGCTTTGGAGGGTTGCAATGTCTCATGTGACTCTCTAGCTGCTTTTTAGACGTGAAGTTTTTATATAAATTCCAAAATAGTTTTGCCTTTTATGGCTGATTACTTTTTGGAAAAGTCAAAGTAGAAGATTTCTGACTGAATTCCACGTATAGGAGAGCCTTCAAAAAGTCCTTTCTGTATTTGTTCATTGTACTAATATGAAGCCAAAGTTTGCAGAGAGTTCACTGCTTGGAAGTACTATCTCTGTTCTGTCACCAGCCTTGTCTGTTAAATCCCAATGAGTGTGAAAAACGAGAAAAATCTGGGTTTACTTGGCTGTTTCAGCAGTATGTTGAGAATGGCCAGATTGCTGGAGAAGACGACTCCCTTGGAAACCCTAACAGCCCGGCCTTCTCATCTGTAGGCACATAGAGCTCATCTGAGTGTGTAAATAAAAATAAATAATGCAGTGAAAAAATATGCAGAGTATTTTGCTGAAGTGTTTCAAATTTGGATCTGCCATAACTAATTTAAATCTTCTTTATGATTTATGCAGGCAGGAGGGTCAGGTTTACAATGTTCGTAATTTAAAGCTTTTCTGCTACTACACCTTTTTTACTTTTATATCCTGTCATGATACCTTTCTGCTGCAAAGAAAATCCCTTTTATTCCCTTTTTCTTTTCTGCTTTGAAGTGAACATTTGCTTCTCCATTGATATAAGGTAATGAGATCAGAGTAGCTCCGGATTCTTTAAATCAATCTAATTTGGCTTCTTTTAGAGTATAGAACATCCTTCTTTCGCACGGGACTTTCATTTCTTTGTGCAGTAGCTCCATCTCCAGCACTCGGCATCTCACGTGCCTTTTTAATTAAAAAAAAAAAAACCACAGCAAGCAGTTGTCACCCAAATGGCCGTGGTCTGTTGTGTCTTTCAGGCTGATTCACGGAGGGCAGCTGTTGAACGGCTTGGCGGGGCCCACGGTGATGAACGCGGCTCCCTTCCTTTCCACGACGTGGTTTTCCCCGGACGAGCGCGCCACGGCCACGGCCATCGCCTCGCTGCTCAACTCCCTGGGCTCCGCTGCCGCCTTCCTGGTGGGACCGCTGGTGGTGCCACCCCCCAACGGCACAGCTCACCTGGTGTCACAGAGCAACCCCCAGCACATCAAGGACCGCATCGAGGCCATGCTCTATGCAGGTGGGGGTCAACCTCAGCACCTGAAAACACAGAACATGTACACGCTTGAGAACCGCTACCCTCTAGTGGCTGGTTTGCACAGGATCTAGTCTCTGGCTGAGGGGGAGTAATTAAGTCAGGAGGCTTTTTTTTTTTTTTCCTTTTGTGTAGGAAAGGTTTTAAAATAGCCTTTTGTACAGACTGAGTTGAAAAGAAGTAATTCGGTTGTTTGTGTTGGCTGATGGTGGGAGAAATGTCTTCTTAGAGTTTCCCTGAGATTCAAAACTGGTTTTTGCTTATTGAATTTTCGTTAAAAATATGTTTCCATGACAAGTTGGGTTTCTTCTACTGTTTCTGTAAGGATGGAAATTCAATATTCTTTCAGCATTAAATTCTTTTTTGCATTAACTGAACCTTAGTTTATGACCTGCGTGTGCCTTTCAAATGTGATTAGATTATTACTATTTCAGAATCTGCAGAATTGGAAACATTGAAATTAAAACACAATAGATTTTGTTTTCAGCTAAACCCACGTAATTCTTACTGGTGAGCAATTTCAATGAATTCACGACAGTTTAGTGTAAAAAATCACTGATATAGAATTCACCTGATAAAACTTGGATTTTATATCCTTTCTCTTTTTATTGCAATGGCTTCTATTCCTCTTCCTGTCATTTAGAAAAATTAGCAGCAAACTTTAAGGAAACAGAACTGGTTAAGTGGTTAAGTGTCTACATTATGATTTTTAGAGGATATAAATTGGTACAGCATTAAGAGTTGCACATCTCATAGGGGTTTTCCCCTCTTATAATTGCATCCTCTGAAATTCAGCCAGGAGTTAGTCCTAAGTGTTCCAGAAGTCCTAATATATATATACTGTATAGTTTATGTGGAGGTTTAGGGGATTGAGTTAGCTGTTTGTGATCACTTATTCCTGGACATTATTCTTATGGAAAGTTGTCAGGTTAATATTCCTGTTGGGTGAGGGCCACTTTAATGTTTGTTTTAAAGAAAGTGTAATAGAATTTGGATCATGACATGAGCAAGTGTTTTTGAGTAACCTACTTTTTACTGGACCCAAATAGCAAAAGGAAATTCAGGTTTGGCTAAGCCTTTTTCACAAGTAAAAATGGCTCTGAAAATCTCATGGCAGATGAAAATGGCTAGTGTGAAAGATGGAAAAATGAAGGTAAGTCAGGTTTTGTCCTGAGGAGCAGTAGATAAGGGGAGGAAAACCCTAGGAATTAGAGAAGTGATTTAGCTCTCCCTCCGCAGATTTTCCATGGAGAAGGAGGAATTCTTCTGCCTAAGGAAATACCGTGTTGTGCTTGAAACCACTGTTTTGGGTCTGGCAGCACTAGAAATGTTGCCTTCAGCAGTGCATTAGATTCACATTCTCTTCTGTTCTCTTTTGGGAGGTTTTCCTAAGCATTTTCTTCAGAAAGAGGGATGGATGTTGCCACCAAGGTTCAGGTCTTGCCTGCCTCACATCTCAGCTTGGCTCTTTCTACCTTTCTGAGCTGACAAGGGTGTGGGAACACCCTGTAGACCTGTTTGGGGTCACTGGTCCCAGCAAGCAATCATCCTACAGCAGCTCTTCAGCTTCCTAGGAATTGTGTTTTGTGGAGCATCTGCATTTCTCAGTTAGTGTTTGAAAGGGCTTTGAACAGAGATGGTTTGCTTTGCGCTGGTGGTTGTGTCCTATGGGATATGTATTTTCAGGAGCTGCAAACCCTGTAGCTGTTCAGACAATGACAGAGAGCTGGCCTGCAGTGAATCACAGTAATGATGGAAAACCTCCAACTGGTTTAAAATTGCAAAGAATTGTCAAAGAAGAGTTTGCTTTGAGTCCCTCATGGGATATTTGTTCTGCCTCAGCTTAACCCTGTTTCCCTGTAGAGCTGAAGGCACAAGGTTCCTGCTGACTGCTTCCCTGTGCACTCTTGTGCCTTAAGGGCTCCAGAGGTGGAAGGACACGTGCTTTGTGGTGGGTGATAGTGAGCAGACAGTTCTGTTTACCTGTGGGACAAAAAATACCTGGCAGGTGTGGTAGGGTACTATTTGTCCCCTTAAACAGCTGTGCAGAAAACTAGGCTCAAATTGACTTCACAGATTAGTAGTAAAGGTTTTGCAGAATGTAGAACAAGAAGGTGGACCCAAATGTCCCACTTCCCCACTTCTTCAATAAGTGTGGTCAGGTTTGGTATGATTTGTCCTTTCAGACATTACGGGAAAGCCAGTTTCACAGGGTAAGCACTCTGCATTTCTAATATTTTTGTGTGAGCTAGTGTTAAATAAGCAGCCTCCAAAAGTTAGATGATGTCTTTTAAAATAAAGTAACAATGTGAATTGTTAACTTGGGAGCAGCAGTGTGGCAAAAGTGTGCAAATATTCCAAGGACTTAAGCTCAAACTTGATTACAAAGCAATTGCTTATAAACCCATTCTGAAATTGCTCTGTTAACTTCAGTCTCTTCTGTATTTTAATAAATTGCTGTTCCTTTATCTCAAACATGGACTAAGAGCTCAGCTGAATTGCCACAGCCTCTTTCTGTGTCATCTGTGTCGCTGCACATTCTGGTTCACAGCTCAAGTAGCACAGATGTAGCAAATCAGGATTGAATTGTATTACCTGAATCGTGTAAGGAAGCATGAATTATTCTGGACTGCAGCCAGAGCTTTTAGCCTTGTGCTTTCCTAAATATCAACGTAAAATCACTATTTGTTTTAAAAAAGGAGTGTGTGTGTAAGGGGCCCTCATGCCCACTGGAATGTTCCCACAGAACAAGGTGGGGAGGAGGGTTTCTGGGATTGAACAGGTTTTTGTGCTATGAGTAGCCTATGTTATCAGGGAGTCTTGTGGCTCTGTAAACCTCTTTTTTCCCCTCTCTCTCTCTTTTTTTTTTTTTTTTCTCGTCTGCTTGGGGTTTATACAAGCATCAGTGTGCCTGCTTCCTAGGCTAAGATGCAGGCATCTCTCACGTCACAAGTCACTGTGGTATGGTACCCAGCTTTTGTGAAGCATTCCAGTTTCACTCCCGAGCAACTACACAGATATGTACATATCTGTATCTCTACACACTAATTTATGAGTTGCCCTATTGCATGTGCTTTGCTCTTTTTGAGAGCACCCACTGCACTTTTGAGAAGCTGGCAGCTTCTAAAGGACAGTCTCCCTCTTGTGACTGCAGCTCCCTCACTCTCAGGATTGACCTAATTCTTACCTTCTTGATTTTGTTTACTTTTACTCACTACTTACCTGCCCAGGAAAAGTTTTAGATGGTATTACTCTTCCTCTAGTCTGCTGAAATAAATGATGGAGATAAGAGTATGGCTTTCCTATTGAGGAGGCAATTCAGTATGAAAGAAATCAGATGTGTTTGGCAGTAGCTAGACTTTTGATAGAGGTGTTAGTATTGGATACAAATAATTCATATTCCTCAACAGAGAGATGCTTTTGTTTCCACAGTGAATTCGTCACTTTTCATTTGTGCATGAGAGCAGAGCTATCTGGGCAAATTTGTTACCCTGCAAAGTATAACACTGGGAAACGTTAAAGAGTTGCAGGAAGGTACTACAAGGACAGCATACTGAACTTAGTAATTAAAAAATAAAAAGAGGGTTACTATACTGCTCCTACTACAGAAATTTAACTGGTAGCAATCTTGAGGCAGTGCATAGATGAGGCCCCAGATGGGCACCTGTTATGAAATATTTCTATGACTTAAAAGAATTATCGATATGGTTTACATTCTTCAGAAAGAAACCTGGCCTTTCCCATTATAGCATTGCAGTATAACAAAGTTAAATAATGAGTACCTTGGGCAAAATTTATGGGATTGTGTGATCACATCCTTGATTGGCTATACCTGTCTGCAGTCTTAAATCTTCCTTTAATGTGTGATTAAAATGTGCGTGTGCATGTACATTTGTATGCCTGTAAACCTATATGTAGACTAGAGGCAGGAGTGGGGTTAAACAGGTTTTACTAAAGAGCTGTGTAGAATCATCCTGCAGTGACAGAGCATCTTGTCCCTTTCTTGGATCTGGGGTGATCAGTTACAGCCCGTCCTTTATTCCCTGCTCATGGTCTCCAAAACAGTGTGCACAAAGATAGAAATTAATCTATTTTCTGAAGAGCAGAGGAGTGAGAAGGTCTAGTTAAAGTGCCCTTGGCCCTCGAAACATGCAGTTACACCACAGCAGGAAAAGAGACACCACGTAATTCAAAATGAGTCCTTTAGTATTTGATCATGAAAAATGGCATTGTCGCACTCCCAATATGCCTTTTTTCCCATATGCCAAATAGAAGCATTCATTTCCCTTCTCCATCTCCAGCTGATCCATTTAGACTCTGAGTGTTATTTACTTTTCAGTTTCCTGAATTTATTTTCTTCTAGTTTAGCTGAAGACCTGGCAGAGTGCCATGTTCATATTGATTTATTAAAAAAGAGAAGAAAAAAGAGAAAATTAAGGCAACTGAGTATCCAGCTCTGCTGGAATTTATTTGTGGTGTCAGTGAACACTTCGTTATAAGATCACAAGTTCTTTTAAGATAACACAGTTCGGCTATACATTTTTCTCTTTATCAACAAAGAATCTTGTTTTCAAAGAGGATAGAAGATATACCAGGATTGAGGACTGTGGAGACCATGATATACATTGTAAAAGGCCTGTAAAACAAATTAATTAGACTGACTCAGGGTAGAGTTGTTTCTCTTCAGAATGTCTGCTCATGGGACTTACTGTTTTCTGTGAAGTGCTTATCACTTTTCAAGCTCAGGTCCAAACTTCTGCTATGAAATTTTTCAAAGGTTTTGAATACCTACTGCTAAACAAGCAGAGCATCCACAAACAGCTGTATTCTTTCTTTTTTCCTCCCTCTTATACCTGTACTTTTTCTATTCATGAGCCATGGCTGCTTCTGCACTTTGCTCTTTATATTCTGTTGCCATGTAGTACTGTTTGTGTCAGAACTGCTGCCTTGCTTGACCTTTTGTTTGCCTTCATCATCTTGTGCAATGAATAATTGTTATTCCATGCCCTGGGGCTTCCCCAGTCCCATCTGTTTAAAGTCTCTAGCATGCTGTTACCTGCACTGAGTTACTTCCATCGCAAGGAAACGTGGCCAAGTCCTCATATTGCAGTTCTCTCTGAAAAGAATAAGCAAAAGCTTTGCTTTTGCTTCACTGAGTTCCCTGTGTATGAGCCTGGTTCTCTGCAGCACCTATCACTGAAATGGACTGCCAGTCTCATTGATTCTCCATCTCAATTTGAAATCTTGTTTGAGGAAGGAGAAAGAATTTCTCCTTCAAGGTACGGAATTCTGTTGTCAGGAGCAGTCAAGCACTTGTGGTGGGATTTATGTCTCAGAGGCTGGCTGATAACAGCACTGCAGTGAAATAAGTCTTCCAATGCTAACATCTGTTCTTGGTTTTGTTTTTCTTTGCCCTCTTGTTTAGAATTTGGAATGGTTTCCTTGATATTTTCTGCAGCGTTGGCCTACTTCCCCTCGCGCCCTCCATTCCCCCCCAGCGTGGCTGCAGCGAGCCAGCGGCTCAGCTACAGGAGAAGTTTTTGCAGACTCTTAAGGTAGGACCTCATTGGGCTTCCACTTCAAAGCAGATCAGTGCCTAAGTAAATAAAAACAAGTGTGCTTTAATCTTCTCATTGAGCAAACAAGTTGGTTTGTAGTGCTTTTAAACAAAATAAAATTAAATATTAATGTCAAGACATAAAAGGATGCTAACTGCTAAAGAGCAGACATTAAATTTTAAACCCCTGTGTATATCTCCAGTCTTCATGCCAGTCCTTCAGCACCAGCAGTGCTTTAGTCATCCTGTTAGCATGGCTTTTCTTATGCAATGCTTCTGTTACATCAGGTTATACAAGATTGTTTATAGTGAGCAGTGAGAAAACAGTGAACAATGCTGGGCAAAACTACCTTCTAAGTTGGTTTCTTCTGTGCTTATTATATTGGAGTGAATTTGGTGTTTACTTGTCTTTTGAAGGATTACTCAGCTGCTTTCATTCAGCCAAGGAAGCAAGGAATCTAAAACTATTACATGATCTATTAAATCTCATTAATTGTATGTTAAAATATGAAGTGAGAATAGGGAAAGTGTCTCCAGATGTGTTTCTGGATAGGCTCAAAGGTGAGCTAGCTTCCTTTGAATTTTTAGGTTAAAATAAGAGAGAGGTTATAAAAAAAGTGAGAGCATTGCAGCTTCTCCCTCTTGGGTTCTTTTGGTAAGACACAGTCCCACTTCCCCCCAGTGTTTGTACAGTGTCTTGTGTAATGGAAATATGATCTTGGAGGAGCAGCTAAAGCAACCGTAATATTAATGATGAATAATTATGAAGGCCCATGCCCTGTAGATGATACTGCACAGAGGAACTTTGTGTGGCAAAGAAGAGCTGCTCTCCTGGTACAGAATATGACTGGCTTCACTGGGAAGCTTCTGACTCTTGCTGTAATTGTTTGTTGGGTGATGTAAGCGCTGAATCTGCATAGAAAGGGCTGTTTGAAGCTTGATAATTGTGCAGCTTTAGACGTTTAGTTACTACAGACCTACTGTGGGCGGTTTCAATAATCGTATTTAGAGGCAGCGAAAACAACTCATCCCCCTTGTTGTCACTGGGTTTTCTTTTCTTTTTGGAGGCTTTTTTTTTCGTTTGGGGGAGTAAATAGTTGGCAAGATGCTTAATCCTGTATGTTCATCCTGGAGCAGGCTGGCACTCAGGAGGTGTAAGTACAGCTGGGTGGTTAGTCTGCAAAGTGACCTATTCAGGGTATTAAAAAACAGCAGTTCCCTTAAGGACACTTAGCACACACAGCAATGCTGTTCTGCACCCAAGCTGATGTGCCGTTAGACCCTGCCTGAGGGCTGTGTTGTAAAAATGTTGCTGTTGAACAGAAATCCAAACAGCAACTGGCTCTGCAGGTGAAATATAAAATTTCAGTTGACAGTGCTCCAGTTGGGAGTTTTATAACCATTACATTCCGTGTTCAAAGTGTTGTAAACCGTGGACCTGAGATACTGGTAAGGTCAGGATGTAAACTGCAAAGCTGGATTACTGTTAACAATAACCAAGGAAACTTAAGAAAACAAACTGGACTGTTAAGTAATGAGAATAGTTTACAGTGTCTCCAAGAACCAAGAGGGCTTTTTAAAAATGTGGACAGATAGATAATTATATCTCTCTTCCCTCAGGTCTTGCATTCTTCCATGCTACCCTTTATCAAAGGCACTTCTTCATTCCTCTGTACAGAAAACAATCAACAGTTCATCATTAAACGCACTTATCTTGGGGAGCTGTTCAGTAACAATCTGTCATGCAGGGGAGTTTTATAAAAGAAAATGGTATCTGCCATGCTCTGAGAGGAATCCATCATCTGGTTCATTAGGCTTCTAAGCTCTGTTGCCTAATCTAGGCTTCATCTTCACTCAGAGAGCTTTTGTTTAGTCTTGGTGGTGTAGACTGAAGGTAACCAGCAGATGAGTACCAGGAAATCATTACTTCCTTTTATTGTAGCCTTATCCTTTGGTGTAAGAACTGTGTGTAAGGCATTTAGGATGTGTGTGAGCTGGTGGGCTGACCCAGCTATGCACCAGATACACTCATGAGAACTGAGATGTTCATAATTTCCCTGTTTTCTGCCAGGCTGCAGTTTTATTACTTCAAAATAAAGCAACATAGCATAACTTCGATGTTGAAGTCGCTGACCTTTTTTCCTTGGACACCAAGGGGATGTATCACATCCTTGCAACTCCCCCACTCCTTTATGTCTTCAGGTCGTTGGGCAGTCATCTACATGAGCTGCTTCTTGCAGAGTTACTACACCATCAGCAGAGGTCAACCATCCCCTGGGGGCTCTTTTTGGGGACGTTTTTAGGAACTTGATTCTTCCTTCTGATTTGGAGGGTTCCTCCTTCTGACAGATTGTAACAATTAGTTGATGTCTGATTCTCTCCTGATACGAACTCTCTCAGCCTGCAGTGGGAGACAACAGATTGGTCATGGTTTGGGAGCTAAGCCCAAATCTTTTAACTGTCTATCACACACTGTGACAAGTGTAGTTTGAATTTCCATTAGAAAATGTGTGGTGCCCTATCTCAGTTTCTTGGGTGAAGCAAATATAACTTGTTTTTATTTCTCCAGTTCAGGGCATTCCACAAGCTTCAATGGAAAAAAATCCTAATACAAGTAAACAGTTGATAAGTCTTAAAATGTATATTAAAAAAAAGGGTTGTGATTTTTGTTTTGAAGTAGCGATACTTTTAGCCAGTTACATGGCTTTTATATTTTCTAGGGACTATGTAAACAATTCTGAAATTTTGTATCAGGGGTTTTATGCATCATTATTGCTTTAATGACACTTTCATCAACATCACCATCCAGTAATGGAAGCTGCTCAGGATGTGCTTGATGCTAATAGGCACTGTCAGAGTTACTCTGAAAATGATGACTGACTTTGATGGGGCTCCCCTCTGAACCAGCCTGTCTTACAGATTCTAGTGGCGTTAGGTTTCTGAAAAAAAAAAAACAGAAGAAAAAAATCAATTCATATTCCAGCAGAATGGTTTAACAGAGAGGCTAATGCTGATATCCTGTCATTGCTGATAGGATGGAAAACAGTGTGGGTTCAACAGCTGATGGTGTGACAGACAGCACATTTTTCTACTTTCAGTGGAGCAATTGCAAAATTGCAAAAGCTGTGCACAAGTGACTGGAGCCATGAAAAGTGGAGCTGCTGCTGAAGGTGTGTGTTTTGAATGGCTTTAGCCAGCACGAGGTATTGCTGGGCAAGGGGGCAGAATGACACCTGGTGAGCAGTATCTCTGTCACTGCCAGGCTCCCTTTCTCCTGGTCACCTTCCTTGTTGTGGAGACTAGGCAGGGGAGCAGGCTTTGTCCCTGGAGATTGTCATCATGCAGAGCTGTTGCTGTAGGATTGTTGTGAGGGGCTGGATGTGGCACAGAGCAGCTGTCCCACATTACAGTTAGTCTTGTTGCTTGAGTTACATAAAACAAATACACCACAGAAAATGCTGATCAAGTAAAGGGCGAAGTTCTACCTCAAAAGTAGCTCTTTAGTGAAGTTGAGGTCCAGGTAGCCAAAGATTTTGAATATTCAGCAAGTGTTATTTCAGAACACTGCATTCAGACTTGTTTCCTGTTAGCAATCTACAGTATGGCTCTATAAGGTCCATGCAAAATTCCCTTTGATTTTATTCTACAGATGTTGAAATGGCTTTCACATGGATAGTATTAAATAGCATCAGATGCCAAGGTGATACAAGATAGACTAGGATAAGAGTATGGCATTCTTAAGAAAGCAAAAAGAAAGTTGTCAGGAAGACAGTAGCATTCAGAGGAATATAACTAATGTATAGAAAAACTTCAGAGTTGTTTTTCTTTGCATTGAAAGACAAACCTGACACGAATGATATCGAAAGCGGAGGATATGTTCATGGGATGGAAATGCGTTACTCGAGAAGAGGATGTGTGAAAAAGAGCAGTGTAAAAAGCGCTGGCTGCTGTGTTGTGTGTGGAGCATCTAAGGGAGTAAAACAGCGTAAGCTGCAAACTTAGGAATGTTTTGGAGAGTAATTGAATCTCTCTCTCCCTCTTGGCTTTTGTAACTATGTGCTATCAAATAGCCACTGCTTGCCAAGGAACTGGTACTGATCAGGACCAGTTTTATGTAAATTGTTTGAGAATGGAGGGAGCCACGTTTGGGGTTACACAGATATCCCGTGGGATAACTGACCTTGGAATCACCGTAAAATCTCTCCAGTTTAAAACGTCGCTGTTTCAGATTCCAAAGTATATTTTCTTTCCCATTTGAAACATTTTTGAGGGAAACTTGGGTGTCTCTTAGCAAGGATTTCACATTTGCTTTCAGTTATGGTGAGTGGGGAAAATTGTTGGTTGAATTCCTGTTTAGCTCTATACATTGAAGATGATGATACGGCTTTGACTGTTTCACCTTCACTGAATCCTAAAGGTTGAATAACTGGGGGGAAAAGCAAACATGTTGATTATTTAGAGAAGAGTATTACATCTGTCTCTGGTTTTTTCTCAGTTCAAATTGTCAAAATTTTCCACTCTTGCAACTGTATCTGCTTCATTTCCAGAGCTTTCCTTGCCTTTCACCAAAATAAAGAGAATTAAAACAGGTTTAGGGGTTTTTTTATTTTTTAAGTATGGTTCAGGAGGGATGAATCTCTGATTTTATTTTTAGAATAAGCTTTTAATCTTTTAAATTAGTGATTATTATTCCTAACATACACTTAAGCTAAGTAGGTTGCCCATGCCAATGCATGGAAGAATTTCTTGCAGAAATGAGAAACATGAGCCCAGCATGTTGCAGAAATCTTTGAACTATGTGGAGAGACTGGCTTTTTCTATTATCACAGTGCTAAGGTAGTAACATTATCAGCCACAAGAAATTCAGTGACATGGCTGGATACCTTTCTTGTTTCCCCTGGCTCACTCCTCCTTCAGACCTTTGCTGTTTTTCTTGACAGGCAGAATATAGATTGTAGGGTGTGATTTACTCTCCTGGCTAATCTTGGTGCAGTTTTTAATATAAGCTGAGGCTAATGGCAATGTTTTATCTTCACAGCAATTTCCGATTCTTGATGATTGCTTTAGCCTACGCGATACCACTGGGTGTTTTCTCTGGCTGGTCTGGTGTTCTGGATTTGATATTAACACCCATTCATGTAAGCCAGGTAAGTATCTCCTGACTGATAATCAGCAGCTATTTTGTAAGTAGGATGGTTTTATTTTGCACTAGCATGCAGTTTTATCAGGTTTTTATGTTTCACATGCTATTAGTACGAATGGACCACTTTACTCCCTGAAATTTTAAACAAAATGAACTGTGGCTTCGGCATCCCAAACTGTCACAATTCTCCCTGCTGACTCTCCATCAGTGGTGAGTGTTTTCAGAACTGTACACACCTTTTGACAAGAAGGAAGAAGTAGCTAAAGAAATGGGAGTATTGTTGGCTGCTGCATCTCTGGTGAAAGAAAATAATGTATGCCTGATGGAAAAGATGAAGTGGGGAGAAGATGATTTCTAAGCTTTTGATAGAGTATTATAAAAAAACAGAGGACATTACTCAGATTCCATAAAGAGAGGTCACATTTAGGGCATAGACTACTTAGTCATACTTTCTTGTGGTGAATTTATTTCCTTTCCTAGAAAAAGCCTTGCACTTCAGATTACTGTAGAGAGCTGTTGCTAGCAGTTTGGAGCTCCTGCACATTTGTTTTGAAAGTAACATCAACTTCGTTTCTCAGCTTTAATACATTTCTCTATGTTTTGTTTTGGTTTTTTTCCCTGTCAGGTGGATGCAGGCTGGATTGGATTTTGGTCTATAGTTGGAGGTTGTGTTGTTGGCATAGCAATGGCAAGGTAGGAATAATTACAGGTGCTTCTCCATTTCTTCAACTATGATTGTCATTTAGTTTATCCTCTTAAGAACAGAACTTGTTTTCTCTCATCTTCCAGAAACTGGAAATGGAAAATTCCTTTTGGGGTTATAATGTGTTTCTAGAAAAGCAATAATTTATACCATGTTAGTGGTTGCTGGGGATTGAGAACTCCACATGCATATACCTGAATTTGGAAGTCACATTCTTGCTCCTGACAATGGCTCCCTGTATGCTGCTTTTAAGGACAGCTCTGGTGATTTCAGCTGCCTGGTATGAGGGAGAACCTTACTGTAACACATTTGGAAAGCATTGAAGAAATTGTCTATCTCCTTCCATTAACGCTTTTGGGCATATTGATTCCCAAAGGGATATAGGGAATGTAGCACAGGCAGCCTACACACAATAACATTATGTTCCTCCGCAGAGAAATTAGTCTGGGCCCATTTGGGGCAGGTTGCTGGATTCCTGCATAGCCTAACTATTTTCTGCAGTATCCTATGGGCTACAGTATGAGTGTATGTATGCTTTTTATAAATCCAGACACAGCTGTCTCTGTCCATCATGAATGCTGATACGGGGATTGGAACAGCGAGAATTGGACTGGCCTTCCAAAAGGCTGCTGCTTCTTCTTCATTGAAGTCCTCTATAGGAAAAGGGATGGTGAGAGGGAGGAAAAGTCTTTTAGGAGGTACCTGAGCAGTAAATTTATTATATGATTAAAACCAATCACGTTCCCCTTGCTTTGGGATATGTGAGCATTGTCCTGGCTTCTCTGTGTCCACTCGTTAGACTCCGGTTCTGCAGTGAGTTTAGCACACGTGCAGATAATCTGCAATTATTGCATTGTTGTGGTGTTGAGGATGGAGAGAGTGATCTTTTTAGGACTCTCTTTTTTTTCTTTTTGAAACTCTTTTTTTACTTGGTGTGCTTCATCAGAGTACACGATGCATAAAGAAAAGTGAGGTTTCACATCGTGACATTTTGCAGGCTGCCTAGCAACTGCAACAGGGAGAGGAAAAAACTCCTGACCTAGGGAAAAGAAACAAGCCCTTCTCTCCCATCCACTCCAGATGCAGGCCAAAGGACTTCATCTAGCCAAACAAAGTTCATGCCCTGATTTCCTCTAAAAAGAGTTGCTTTTGATTAGCCAAGCTCAGATGATGTTTTCTCTGTAAGAGAATAGATGTTTAAGAGCAATTGCTGTAAATGACAGAGATGCCATAGGTTGCATGTCGAACCAGGTAGAGTGCCTGCTTAGTGTTTTTCATCATGAATTAATCTCTAGTATATTTGCAACATTTTAATGGTAGAGATTAGAAGCTCACTTAACTTTATTAGGAGAGAATCTGCAGACTCTATACCAACATGCAAATCTGAGTTTTTATGGTAGATTAATTTATTTAATATATTGCCTGGGTTAAGTTTCAGGAAATGCTGGCAGTCACTTTAACTGCTTCAAAACTGATTTCAAACCTTGTTGAATACCTGTATTTTGTAGCATTTAGTAAATTGAAGAAATAGCAACAGTCTGTCTCCAAATATGTCTTTCTAACTTGGGCGATGCACAGTCGAGATGGGAGGGTTTGCATACAGAAAGGGAGGGAGGAGGTGATTTGTCACTTCTGATGGATGACTCTCCCTCCTAGGCCTATTCAGCATTTATCTGTGTGGAGTTGAATCAATGATGAGTCTGACTGTAATCTGCTGAAAGTTGTAATTAGGAAAATTAAGTAATGATTCTTGTCAAAGCTGACAAGTTGATATATTTCAGTGTCAGAACTGTGATTTGCCAAGCAAGCAGCTCTCTCCCTTAACCACCTCTCAAGAAGCTGTTAGTTTTGGGGTGGGTTTTTTCTTTTTTTTTTTTCTTCTGCTAATTTGTCAAAGCAAAATTGGTGCATCTTAGGAATTTGCTCCTTCCATTTTTGTCAATGCAGATTCTACAATTTAGAATTTTTAACAACCTGAGCCTTGCCCTAGAGCATTAGGTCCTGTACATCACAGTAGGTGTTAAATCATCTGTATTTAAAGTAATGCCCAGTTTGGAAATTAGTTTATCTATCTCATTTTCAAAATGGTGAAAGTTTTCCTCATCATTATATGTAAATCCTTCTACTCTCCACCCAGTGCTGTCTTGATAGCCATGAACTTACATGTTCAGCTAATGTGTTTGATGCATTTTTATAATTGAAAATATTTTGGGCAGCTGGTAGGTGCTGTACCCTTTGCTGGCAGCTTTCAAATGCTACTAGTTTGAAGAAAAGCAGTGTCAAAGAGCAGCATTCATATAATTGCATGGAAACATAAATCTATTCCATTTTCTCAGATTTTTAAAATTTTTTCCCCCTTATATTTGCCAAGGATCATAGATATTTCTGAGGTTTTGTCCTCTGCAGCTCAGTTTCAGTTCCTGCTTCTAACCTGCAGTGTAGTCAAAATGCTGAAACTTTATGGCATGACAATAATTTCCTTAGCAACAGACAGTGTTGTCAGCAGTGCAGGTTTGTGATTTTAACTGTAGGATACAGCCTAGGGCTGGATCTGCTGAGAGGCTGGAGATTGTTCCCAGCAGTAGGCTCAGAGGTCTGTGTCTGGCAAAGAATACACCTTATCTCCTGTTGTGCCTACTTTTTTAGCAGCTGCAGAGAATCCCTTACATGCTAGATGATGAAGAAGAATTTATAGAGAACAAAGGTTTGAAATCAGGTACAGGGTGTGAGGATAAAAGTAATTTATCGTATTTTTTGATTGAAGCAAGTATTATGAAGAGTAGACTAGATTAAAAGTCTTCTTTATTTTGCTGTAACCAGACAAGAAACAGAAGTCCTTCAATTACCAAGTTCAGGATAGGTTATTAGGTTTTTTTTTAAATTATTTCTATTGCTGGCTGAATCCAATAGCTGAATAAACCTTTACTTTGGGGTACATTTGACCCTTTTGAAGTTCTGTGATACCGGAGAGCTCTTTGGAGCACACTGCTACCCAAACTGAGATCTTTGTGTCAGGAAGAGTTGCAGCTGCTTGGTAGAGGTAGGTATTTTGTCCACTTAGCTGTCATGAATGGCTTAGAGGCATATCAAGGTCCCATCCCCACATACGGTGGTGGGATAGACACCAAGGATCCCAAAGAGCAGACCTGTTGTCTGTGAATGTCCCTCCCACATGGCTGATACTTCTCACATTGTTTCATTAGACAGGATCTACATCACTGCCCTTGCCTGTAAGGACAGTGATGCTGTCTGCCAGCAGGCAAAGGGGGTGTCTCTGTGGAATAAGCTGGAACTTTACACTTTGAGATGGTTCTGCAAAGCTTTTAAAATTGCTGATTTTGACCCTCGTGATCCCAAAGAATAATTAAAGAAACTGGCAAGCCAGTGAGGTGATCCTGACTCCTCGATTGGATGGTCAGAAAAAACTCCACCAGTAGCAGCTGACCTCTGGCTATTGGAGATGAATGCATAAGCCACTTGAACACTGCAGTCATAAACTTCTCAGATTATATGCAGCATTGATCTCCCACTACTGCTTATTGAATTACTCACTGCTAAATTCAATGTGGAATTCAGTCATGGGGAGAATCAAAATAACAAGGAAAGAAGTTGGTTTTGGGGGAGTGGAGAGTGTTTGACTGCATTACTTCTATGTCTTTTACAGTATATTTTGAAGTTCTCAAAATGTTGGTAGCATTTCCTGTTTTATTAAGTAAGCTATAAGGTATCTGCTTATAGAGTGATCTTTGTCAGGGCAGAAAAGGCAGTTAGCTTATGGACAGACAAATTTCATCGTGGACCAGACTGGGTGGATTATGCTGCCATTAGCCTAATCAAGGTGGGAGCCTGTGGGGGCAAAAGATGTGCTTTAGAAATACAGGCCTAACCTGTCCATCTCAAAATCACATTTTCTATGCAGGACATTATAGAAAATTACTCATGAATAAATGACATTGCCTTTTCTAGTACATCTTTCCCAGTACTTAGATTGACATCCCCTTTGAAAAGATCAGTTGCACTAATAATTATGCCACATGAGCACTGCTCAAAAGCATTCTGTCTCCTTGAAAGAAAAAGGAAAAAAAAAAAGACAAAAAATCCAATTGTACCATCAGGCGGTATAAAGATCATAATTCCCTCTGTGTAAGAGCCAGACTGCCCAAGGACTTGTCAGGCTGTCCTCCCCCAGTCTGTCAGCAGGGTCTGTGTAGAAGAGGAGGAGCACCAAGCTTGTGGGTTCTGGAACTTTTCAACCCAAAACAGCCACTGGCAGAGCGACCCCCTGTGTAAAGAGTTCCTTCCTTGCCTAAGCCACCATGAGCTTCATCACCAATGCATCCAACAGTTCAGAAGCTGTTCCTTGTCATCTTCAACTAGGGCTTCTTTGGAATTTTTTGGAGTTTTTCCATTTCCCACAGGAATGGATCTTGACACTTAACTATGTCTTGAATGAAATGCAGCAGCCTCCTCATATGCTAATGGAGCTCTGTGTCTGCCAAGGGAGACTGGCAAATGCTGACAAAACAGCGATGGAAGTAGTGGTGAGATACTGTGTCCAACAAATGCAGAAGAAAAAAAAAAATTTCCCCCAGTGTTTTCATTTGATGCCTTGAGAATTGCTTGAGAATTGTTCTGGTTTGGTTGTTACTTCGTGACAGCTAAAAAATCCATGGCTCTTCAGCTTGACAGCTAGAGATATCACCATTCTATAAAAATACCTTTTTTCTATTTCTGAAAATGAGAAATGACTTTTAAATTGTTTTTATAGTCTCTAGAATGTTTAATGAGAATATACTGAATTAATTGTCAAGCATCACATTTAAATAATATGAAAATAGGCATTTGTACTGCTCTGATGTGTGCTTTTTTTTAGATTTGCAGATTTTATCAGGGGCATGCTGAAGTTCATACTGCTGCTGCTTTTATCTGGAGCAACATTAGCATCAACCTGGTTCACTCTCACCTGTCTAACTACTGTCACACATCTGCCTTTAACCACAGGTATTGACAATGATTTTAATTCCTATTTTTTATAATTGATATTGCAAGCAAATATTTGCAGTCTTCACTATCTTATAACCCGGTTTGGTATCTTTAGTAATACAGTAGTTTTACTAAGACAAAAAAAATGTTTAGAAAGTCTTTTAAACCTGAAATATCTTCACTGGCTTTGAGTAACTTCATAAAAAGATAAAAAACTTTAAAACGCCAGTAACAAGAACACCAAATACACATTTAAATTTGATTTGGAGATGAAGTGTTTTTCTGTTTTGAGTCCTTTGGAATAAACAAAGTGACCAATAAATTAAGAAAAATCAGATGAATGAGAGTGGTGTTGCCTGTAAGAAACAGTGACATGTCTGGGAATTTCGGGGGTTTGAAACCTGCATTAGTTTTTGGAAACACATGATGCATTTCAAACCAAGGTGACCTGTAGTGTTTTCAGCCGTCTAAATCTGTCCCTGCACAGTGCTGTCCTCTTTTTTTGCACCTGCATGCAGGTTCAGGGAACTCTTCCAGCCCAAAATTAACTCAGCCTGCGCCTCAAAAAGACAGGAAAAAAGCTGTCGGCAGGAGTGGGGGAAAAGCTCAGAGGTCTAGTCAGGCTGCAAGAGAGCTGTACCATTAGTTGAAAGCTAGCACTGTTTAGTTCTTAAAAATCTGTTCTTCACCTCATTATCTGCACCAACAGACTGATCCACCTGCGATTCCAAGACCTTCACCAGAGTAGCAAGTTAGCAAGTAAAACCTCAGCTGTCAAGATTCAAAAATATATTTATTTAGTAAAGAATTCTATAAATCCATTTAAAATAAAGTGCCATCTTTGTTACAAGCAATTTGTGCATTCTAGAAGGAATGAAAACTTTTTTTGCCCATTTTTAATGAAAGAGTTTGTGGGGAGAGTAATATATAGAGTAGTGTTTTACTCAAATTAAGTTTGAGTTTCAGTAAGTGTCCTTGGTGCACCGCAAATGTCACAACTATAAACTAAAGTGGGTACAGCAAATTGAAATACATGATCAATTCAGGACCAACACCATCTGGATGGATAGGTCAAATTCGTGCTCTATCTTGAAATTTCAATGCTTTCAAAAATTCTACTTAAATAAAACATAATTTAATCAATAAACAAATCAAATTTCATGATGGCTGTTGTCATACTAAATGATTTCTACACTTTTCCATCAAATCTAAAATAAAAGCAATAAAAGCTTTTTTCTCGTGCTTGCCTGCTTCATCACTACAAGCCTGCAGTAATGTAAATTTTTACAGTAACTCTATCCTCTGAATTGAAGCAACAAGCCAAACACATAAATGACCCTTCAAGTCTATGCATAAGAATGAAGCAGAGACGTTTCAAGAGGGGAAAGTCATTACGTACTCGCCAGTGTTCCAAAACAAAACTGATGGAGCTCTCTCTGATTTTATTTTATGGGGTTTTTTTTGGTTTTTTTTTTGGTAAAGAATTTAGCATGCAACATAGGTTCTATAAGAATCCTTATTTGTTTATAGAATGTGGGTGCATTGTGCTGCTTTTTTTGGGAAGTTGATCCACTGTCAGGACATAGAAGTAGGAATGGTATTTGAGGTTTGATGTATAGTATCCTAAACTGTCATCCCTTGATTCAAATACAGGGATTGGGTTATACTTTTCATGCAATTACCTTTTCTCTTAAAATGGATGATTCCTTAGATTAAGTTGTAATTATATATAAGAGTTTTCTGTCAGTGCTTTTCTTATATATGTCACTGTAAACACTGAACCTTTTTCTTTAAAACACAAGCTTGTTTTGAATAGAAGTGCCAGGAATGTGGTGCATTCCTCAAAAAAAAAAAAAAAAGGCAATTTAAAGCATCAGAGTCTAATGTGCAGCCAGAAAATAAGATCTCTTTTTTCTTCTGTTTAAATGTCATAGATATGCGGTGGGGGAAGGTTCGTATCAGGCTTTTCTCATTAAAGTTCTTATAAAATAGATGTAATGTGCCCGTTCAATTTAGTTCCTTGTACACAGAAAAGCAGTGCTATATCTTTATGAAATATGCTGTTATGGATGAAAACACACAGGCTACTTAAGCTAATTTATAGGACTTCATGCTAGATTATTCCTCAATGTAATGATGCAACATGATGATGACCTCTGCATTCACAGTAATTGGGAGAAACGGTACATTTGAATTGATTTGGATGAACTTTTTTTTTTCTTCTCCTTTTAATTAAAAGTTTGAGATGTAGAGTGTATTGGAGTACAAATCTAGGAGGTCAGATGCAGGCTGTGGGTTGGCAGCTTTTGGAAGTGATCAGTGGTAGCTGGTAAAGGTGGAAGTCACTCTGCATATCAGTGGACAAGTGCTGACAGTGGACTGCCAAGTAGTTATTCTCTGTGTGTTTTCTGTACAGCTGGAAGATGTGCAAAACAAAAGCAGACAACATTGTGGGGCTTTTCCTTCATTCATATTTTTAATTTTTTTTTATTTCCTTTTTTTTTTCCCTAGTGTTCTCTTTTTTCCTCTTTCTTTAGTTTTCCTTTTTTTTCTTTTCTTTTTTTTTCTAGAAAAGGTCCATAAAATACTTTGTATTCCAGAGCCACTTTGCAGGCAGCACTGGACACCTGCTGCAAATGAGGGATTGGTGTGTTACTGAAGGCAGGTTTGGATGTTGCCAGAAGGTTCACAGGCTCCTCCACTTCCTCCTGCCCTGTGACAAAGAGCTCGAGTGTTGGGCTTGGCAGTGCTACAGAGCCACTGATGGATCTCAGTCCACACTTTCAGCCTTATTCAAGTGCTGAGGCAGAGCAAGCAGGGTTCAAAACTGACATGGAGACTTGTGGGGGTATACATTTGATCTTCCAAAGAGGTTTTCCCTTCCAGCCATGTAGCTCCCACTTTGGGAGGGACTTCCCCCTCCTCTCTTGGCCTGCCTCCAGTGTTGTTCTCTTGAACAAGTCAGGCTTTGCCCTACAAAGCCATAGGTGTTGCCATCTACCTGGGAACTGCTGGAATATGCACATGATCCAAAGGCTTGCTGGTACAGCTAAAAGGCAGCTCTTGCACAGGACAGTACAGTCATTTTGGGGAGGAGATGAGATACCTTGTGGGAGCCTTTGTACTGGCCCAGGTGTTAAGGCAGGCTTCACCAGAGACATGAAGGCTGGTTGTATGACATCATCATCAGCTGCTGTACCTCCCCTGACAGCTGCTTGATCCATAAATAAAGTTTGCATCTGTAGGCAGACCCCAATAGTGGTTTCCCCAGGTCCAAAAACAGTCTTTTCCTTTAGCATGTGGATATTGGGTGACATAAGTTCATCTCCCTCTTCTGAAAACCCTCTGTCTGTCTCCCACCTGGGCTCAGAGCAAGCAGTAGGTGGATGTGTTTTTATGGAAACATAAAAGAGATGAGAAAGTTTGGCCAATTTTTCACCCTAAAAAAAAAAAGGAAAAGAAATCTCTGAATATTAATTTTTAAAATAGTAGCAGACCAAGCCCCTATTTTAATTGGTGTTCTTTGCAGCAGTTTTAGCAATGTCTGGTTTAAGTATTGGGGGAGGGAAGGTATTTGAAAAAATGGTCACAGCAAAATATATTTTCCTCACCTTATTTGTATAATATTCTCCTAATTTCTTTTAAATAGGCACAACATCATTTAAAGATATTTCTTACAAAATGTAATTACTTAGAATGGAGACCTTTAATGCAGATATTAAAAATCAATGACTGCATTTGTGGTTTTAAATTATACTGTTTAACATTGTTTGCGTTGAGTAATGCCTGCATTGCTTTGGATTTGCATAATATGCTCCATTATTCCTCCTCCCGTGGAGGAAGACAAGTTTTGTGTCATTTGCTGACTTCTTAATGTAACTCTAAAAGACTTTATAAAAACTGCATTCAGAAGTTTTATATGTGAACTATAACAGTCAATGTGGGTGAAAAAGAAAGCAAGGCAATAATGATACAGTGCCAGCTACTATATCATCTGTCTAAAACACCTCTCATCAGCTAATCACAGCTCTCCAAAAACCTCGATTCTGGAATTGGTTTATATTTTAAGCAAGCCTGATTTTTATTTTAAGAAATTTTAATTTTAATGTATATTATTTGCATTTCAGTTTCAAAGACAATTTTGTGTACACATCAAGCATTAAAATAGTTTTCTCCATTGAATTCCCAGTGCAGCTGCCGATCTGTCTCTCTTTGCCAAGTTCATTGTTAGCTTGCTTTGTACTGAACCTCATTATGTGAATTTATGTACAATGGGATACTTCGACCCAAAATAATTGCGTAAGGCATTGTATTGCCAGTTTCAGTACCTTGCCACTTTGTAGTGCTGCTGGGATCTCTGGATACAAGTACTAGCATTTTCCAAAAATTGATATGCAACACTAGTTGCTCGCAGCTCTGATTGAATGTTTTCAGTGTAGCATATCAAGAATATTCTAATATTTATGAGCACATTCAGCAGAAGTTTGCTTTACAAAATCTCTTCGAGTGCTGCATGGCAGACACTGAATACAGTGGCAGCTCCCTAAGTTGATGACTATATTTAGGTTAAGCAGCCCACACTTTTATTTTCAGGTTCAACAGATTGAACGTTATAAACACATCTGTCTCTCTGCCCTCATCTACAAAGCATAGAAAAAGAGAGGTGTTAATAATATAGTACTGATTGGTTTATTATTTCAGTTTAATTTCTTTACTATAAACAAGATGTGATTGGTAAGTGTGAGGCAGAAGTTAAAATAGTGGCCTGAAAACATTAACCTGCTTGGGGCTGTGGGCAAATCATTACTCTGACTCCTGCTGTGCTTTTCCCACTTATAAGATGGGAATAATGACCTTTGTTTTGCTGACAGCTTTTTTAACTTCACAGGTAGAAGAGTGCTTAAAGAAGAACTAATTTAGGGAGTTATTTTCTTTTAAAAAACAGTGTTCACAAGTATACAGTGCCTGAAATTTGGGAAGAGCATTTTGGGAATGAGTATCTATCAATCTGGGCACTTTAAATATCCATTGATAGCAAACCTCAAATATTGTGTAATTTCCAGCCCTCTCCTCTTTCGTTTCTTGAGGCTTACTCAATAATTTTTTCACTTCTTAGTTCTCCAAACCGAATGCTGTGCTTTCAAAGCAAGTTCCACTTGCTTTTCTCATGAGAAGAATGTAGAACAAATCAAATTTGATCAGATTTTTTGGTTACTTTCAAAACTATATAATGAGATTGCAATTTGATCAGTGCATGCTGGAATTCAAATCCAGGCAATGAAACATTGATGTTATTAATGTGCACTACAGAGACATCTTTCTTCTATTGTGTTTTTTCATTCCCATAAGTGAATTACAGTAAAATTTACTGTCTTACCTTAAAGGAGTCATATTTCTCATGGAAAAATGAAAGGTTACTTCTTCTGTGAGTTTTCTTACCATGGCCAGTAGCAAGAGTTAGATTATAGGGAGGTTCCATTTTGCTTTAATGCACTTTAGATTTTGGCAGGAACCAACTTGAATTGTTCAAATTGGTCATGGGGATACTGAAGCACTAAAGTTAACAAAGCCTCCATCCACATGAGGCAGTATCCTTTCACTTTGATGTTTGGGATACAGTTATAATGGGCAATAGCAAAGTGCCCTAGATCTCCATAGGTTTTGCTTTAAATTGTGTGCTGCTCCTAAGAGAATAAATTCCATTGTATTTACTCTCCTGTTTATCTGTAAAAAAATTTGTGTGAGTTTTGGCTGAGTGTGTCTCAGAAGAGAACTGTTACAAAATGTACAGAGTTCAAGAGATTCTGGCAGAGGAGTTTGGAAGGAGATATTGTACCACTTGCTTGCACTTGATACAGCATTTCCTGTGTAAATTTATCTGGAAACTTTTTTTTTTTTAAGATATGGTAATATTTCATATTCTTTGTTAAAAATCAGCCAAGATACATGTGCCAATGGTTGATAAGAACTAGTTGCATCAGTTGAGGTCCTTCCATCAATTTCATTTAGGTTTGGATCAGGCTCTGTAGTTATACATTTAGTGATGGTATAATTTAAGAGTAAATTGCTAAACATGTTGCAGAACATCCTGGAAAATTCTGGGAAATTGCTTATATGTCAGAGATAGTTGAGTCTCCTTCTGCTGCATTGCAAGCTCATCTGAGGACACCAAGTGAAGGCTGTCATTTAAATCACTTCACTGTTTGAATTCCTAAATTCTGACCCCCCCCCCCCTTTTTTTTTTTTTAAATTGGTAGAAAGCTTTTGCCACAGCTTGTGGCCAGGAGAAGAGAAAGTATTTTTCTGGGATATGGGCATGTGTTTGCCATCCAGTAGCTGAAGGCCTGTAGGAGATAAGCCAGTCAGGAACCTTCCTTCTTGCCACTTCTTCTCCACTTTCTGCTAAGCCAGTGTATCACCATCAGTCCCAAATCATCTAACTGGTAACATCTCTAGTGCTATTACCAAGGCATGTTTTATTTCTTGCTTCCTTCCTGGCCAGCAAGAATGAGTGCTGAGGGAATAGCAAGGGTTACCTCATACCTCAAGCATGAACATGACATGATGAAACATGGCTTGAGCCTCCTGCTGCAGCAGCTCCTGGCCAGTTCTCTGAAACAGCTGTGCTTTGGATGTTTTTTTTTTGCCTTTGCTGATCTTTTTGCAGTGGTCAACCTGAGAAATAGCTGCTTAATGCACACAAACATCTTGTAAACTATTTCAATTAATGCCATGTTTTAAGAAACCTGATGTTCATAGCTGCCATTGTCTTGGATACACAACTTTGCACATAACTTCATAGGCAATTAATTAATTCATTTTCCTAAGAAAAAACTGATTTTTTTTTAAATAGTAGTGACATGACACACCTCTCCAGTGTATGCCTGTGCAAGTTAGTTGTTATTCTTCAGGACATAATGTTAGCTTCTTGGTGAATCATCTATCTTTTTTCTTTTTGTCAGTGCTTTCAGATCCTTATATTCATTTCCAATGACTGTCATTAAGATTGTCTTAATTGAAAGAACATTTGCTGTAACTTTAGCAGCTGTTCTTCTGCAGTATAAAATCATGGTAATTGTTTGTGTTAGTTCAGCACAAGGTCTCTGTGATGGAAAGCAAATGGTCCCTGTTAATAGCTGGTATCTGCCTGCTATCCTATCGCCCACGAGCTGGAATATGAGATATGCTATTTAATGTGTGAAATGAAAAACAAAAATTACTTCTGAACTCTGGTTTTACTTGTTTCTGTGACTTATTTTTCTAAAACTGCATATCTTGAGTTCCTGTCTAGTTGACTGGTTGGATTTGTGACTCAGTTGCCGAGTCACTGCAATAAGCTTATTTGCATAACACTCAGGATAACCCTGGGTGATTTACAGATGCATGAAATAAAAAGCAGTTTCCCATCACTACAATATGTACCATTAAAGAAGGCTTTCAGATGTGCACATCTCCCTCATTTTCAGAGTTTCTTTTTGTGGTTTCCCAATTAAAAGGTATCATTTCCATTAGCTGTTAGAACTTAAATTGGGTGCTATATTCTGTCTGTCCTTTTGCTGTGCCATTTCTGCTTATTAATTCCAAAGATGTGTGTACCTGTACCTCTGCACAGACCTTGTTTTATCAGTACTGCCTGTGATCTCAGCTGAGGTGCTGTCATCTGGCAGTTCTTGGTGTGCACACACAGGACAGGCAATACTTCGGGGCAGCCAAAGGGTGATGCTAAAGCTGCTTTGCTCCTCTCGGTGTGGAAGTGTGAGGTGTGTGCCAGTGGGGGTGTTTGTGTGAGTGTCCTGGCAAGGAAATGTGAGGGTGCTGTTTCTAAGGTACAAAGTTACTGTCCTTGTTTGTTTGTGGTCTGGTCATCTTAATACCTTTTAGTGAGTGGTGAGCAAGGATGTAATTCAACTGGCATATTTTAACCTAGCAAATCTAGTTTGAAGGTTTCTGCTCATTTTATGGAAAACTTGGCACCTACTGCATGAAACAAAATCTGAAGCCTTTAAATGGCTGCTAATTTTCCCCTTCATCTCAGTGACTCTATGTTTCTGGAAATTACATGTCTAGACATTGTCTCTGTTCAGAGGCATGATTTCCCTGTCCTGGCTGTTGCTCCTTATGGAAGATGTTTCGGCCCTCTTGCAGAGATGTTGCTTCACCCATTCCCTTCACTGCTTCACTTTCAATGGTGCTGTTGGGGCTTTCAGCAGCTTCTCAACTTTTCCACTGTTTGAGTTCTGATACAGAATTACAGCTGGGTGCCACTTCTCTTCTTTGGGGGAGGTTCTGAAAATGTTCTCTAGAAGTTACAAGTCTATAGACATCTTCAGCTGAGTGTAATAAAGGACAAATGTTAATTTGTCTTAAGAGATTTTTCTATTTTGTTTATGTGTTGGTCTCTCAAGGCAATACAAAAATTTCAATCACTGAGTGTGATTGGATATTCTGGCTACACCCGACAGCAGTTAGAGAGAGTTAGAGCAAAACGCAGCAGTGTTTGAGGCAAATGGGAGTTCAAAGAGTGGCTCATGAAACTTTAAATACTGGTGAGGACTTGCAGCAAAAATCTATGGATCTTTTAACTAGGGAATCAGGTCTTCAGTGTTAGCTAGAGGAGCACATTAGGAAGAACATCCTAATACTGTGTGAGGTTTTTTCTTTCCTCTCTGACAACTCCTGGACATATCTTGCATCAATTTCTTTGATTTATTCTGCAGTTTGTGACAGGAGAATTCAAGAGTAGGGAAAGTTACCATGGTTGTTTTGGGGTTTTTTGGGGGTTGTTGTTTTTGTTTGTTTGTTTGTTTTGTTTTTTGTGGGTTTTTTTGAGTGGGTTGGTTTTGTTTGTTTTTGTATGTGTTTGTTTTTCTTAACAGCTCAGAGTACTGTGGTATATTCAAAAAAGCAGGGCCAGCTCTCCCTCCTTTATCCTGTCCAGACAAGTCCTCTGTTGCCTTTATTTCTTTTCCATAATTCTTTATATTTTAAAAAGCTGATTTTTATTTTTACTTTAAGGTGAAGGTTTCCTGCTTCCTAAGTTTCTCAGTTGAAAGCTTGAGCAGTGCTTAACAAAAGATGAAGCAGAGCTATTTCCGTTCTCCCCTTTCTAAGACAAAAGGGTGTAAATTAAAATGAATAGGTACACATATATATATTTATATGAAAAAAATCTTCTAAGAATTTTGTACCATGTAATCTTTTCACTGCAGCAAAAAGACACTATAAATAATTCACCTGTGACTTCATTAACACTTCTGCATCTGAATTTTTTTTCTTTAGGTTTTCTTAGTATTTTGGTGGGAACCTCCAAAAATTCCAGAGTTTTCTGGTTATTTAAAGCCTTCTGATAATTTCCTTCATCTTTTTACTTGGTCAGTAACCTTGAGTTATTGAGGTTGCAAGTCAGGAAATCTTCTCTGTCCAAGACAGCACTAAGGAAAAACTTAAATTCTAAGTTTCTAAATAGATACTAAATTCGTGTGAAGTTTTGTGTGTGGTTTTTTTTTTGGTCCAGAAATAGCTATAATAAATTTATTAAATTATAATATAGGTGTATTGAGCTTCTGTATGAAGTACTGTGAAGTATTTGGCAGAAATTGTAGAACAAGAGAGCTGAGGCTGCTGAAGAAATGTCACCTTCTTCTGTTGGTTTGTCCAAGAAAAACAATTTGTTGTACAGTAGCAAATAATATGCATTATCAAATCTGTCCTGTTCCTGTCAGGAGCTGGGTGCCCTTCATTTCCTTGTGAAGCCAGAAGGGATTCAACATGTTGCAGCTCAGGCTGTGCTGAATACTAATGTCTTGATAGCTGGTAGATCATTAGTATTTATTTGTAAAATGGAAGTAAAATTAGTTTTGACCTTTAGAGCTAAGTCAAAAGGTTAATCCATGTCCATTTCCAATTTGGTGCATTAATTGCTCCCTGTCCTAATCATGTGTAGGACAATATTTTCTGTTTGTTTCAGAGGTAAGTCAAACCGTAGGTGATGCTTTGCATTCATAATTTTGTTGTTTGTTTTACTTACAAATGAAGTCCAAAGCACTGCATGTATCTTCATTGATTCTGTTTAAATAAATAGATAAATAAATCACTCAGTGTTTCTGATTTTCTTTTCACAAATCAATGCATTCATTCTTCCTTAAGCTGGTGGGATGTGATGTTCTTTTTGATACACAGAGGATAAAAATAAGATTGTGCATTTTCTGGTTATTCAGATATTAGTATTCTTGGCAGCTCTGAATATGGGGGAAAAACACCAGCATGAAATTAATAACTGTTTTTGTTTCTGTCCTAGCTACACTGTACACATCCTGCATTTTGCTGGGTATATTCCTCAACAGCAGCGTACCAATATTCTTTGAGCTCTTTGTGGAGACAGTCTACCCTGTTCCAGAAGGAATAAGCTGTGGAGTTGTCACCTTTTTGAGTAATGTGTTCATGGGAGTGCTTTTGTTTTTCCTCACATTTTACCATACAGGTAAGAAATATAAGCCACTTGAAAAATTTAATTCTCCTTAAGGACATACCATTAAAGGAAGGATTTGCACATACAATTTCTGTTAATAACCAAATGTTTGAATCCAAGCAAGGGCAGCAAGGAAGGAGAATTTTAATTATTCTTTTCTATATCCATGCTTATAAAAATGAAATTACTTTGATGCAAGATAATTCTACTTGAACTTGCTGTAGCCAGAAACCACCAAGGTCCACACTGTCATCATATTTCATAAAGGCCTGGGTAATGTGACCATTAATAATGTTTGTACCTGTGGCTGTTCAGAACCACAGTAAAGCTCAGCCAATCTCATGCTCTTGGGTAGAATTGTATTGCCCAGGAGGGGCAGAGCAGAAATGCCCCAGTTAAAGCCAGCTCTGTTCTGTGGGTCAGGGCAGGCATTGCTTTGGGTGATCCCATGGCCTAATCCACCTCAACAGGATTCCACTTCGTGTTTTTGTCAATTTATTCAGACTTTCTTGTCTCAAGTATTATTTGCTTCCTCCTAACTCGTAATCATAACTTACAACTTGTTTTTTAGTAGACTATAATACATATTATTACTCTAAGCTATAAAATAAGATCCCAGCTTGCTTTCAGAGGGAAGTGGTCTTTATTAGTGGTTTTCAAAGATGCAGATTTTTTCTTTGTATTTTGTCATTGTGGTAAACATTTGCTTCATTGTGTAATATTTGTAAATCATTAGAAAATGGGAAATTTTATGTATTATTACTTCTTAAGATGTTGTATTTTATAACTAAAAGGAGAGTGACAAATTTCAGATTGAATTCTGCTGGAAATTATCAAGGTTTTGACCTGGGGCAATTTTTCAGCCTGGTTTGTCTTTCTGCCAGGAAATTGCAAGCAGGATGACAGCCTTGCTCCAAATTGTGGTCTGTGAACACAAACGGAGAAAAATAATTTAATTTTTTTAATACTGACACTGAACTGTATCATTGTAACATCTGAATGCCATCTGGACTAGCCTTGGGTGGTGTGAGAGCTAGTCTTTACATTTTAAAGTATACTTCTGCTATTAATTGGTGTGAACTCTTTTCACACATACTATTGTTTCTGACATCTGTACCTGTGCTGGAAAGATGACATAGAATATTCTGAGATTTTTTTCAATATTTAGCATTGCATAATAAATGAGGATGGGGATAAGGTGCCTCACTTCTGATGAAAGAATTACAATAAAGTGGACTCATTCCCACATAAATAGGGTATTTGGGACCATTTTTTGTCTCTCATATTTCTTTCCCTACGAGATATCAGTAAATGCAGGTCAGGATAAACCTGAAATTGGTATACCCATACACTTAAAATATTTTCCCTATTTCTTCAAAAGGAAAGAAAATAAAGTAATTTGTGCTTAGGAAAATCCATTCTTCAATAGAAAGTATGAGAGAGTGTGTGGTTACTGGGGGGGATCAGTGCCAGGGGTGCTATTGGCTCCTCTGATTAAAAAAATCCGTTAGAAGGTAGATAATGATCTTAATCATTTGCTTTCATTTGATTCAAATACATCCTCTAATGGCATTTAAGAAGCTTACAGATAAATCAGAACTCAGTCAAATTCATCTTGTTCCCTTGGTCTTTCCTTTTAGACCAAATAATCTTTCAGTAATTTTCATTCCAATTTCTCTTTTTCTCCTTATACTGATACTGCAAATGCTGTGAAGAACCCAAACGTTGGAAGATTTCCAGTGCACTGAAGATTTTGGTTCAGCTAGCAGTGTGGGGATGTAAACCTTCCTAAAGCTCAGCCTTGCTGCTAGTGCTGTGCCCCAAAGCTGCAGCCTCTGGATGAGGTTTCTTTTGCTTTTCTGCAGGGACTTCCAAGGGAAAAACAAAAGGAAACTGACCTTTGGCTTCACAGGATTGATGCATTCCCTGCATTGCCAGTGCTGTCACAAATTCTGGGTCAAAAAAGACATGAACGATTCCTAAGTTAAATTTCGTCTTTTAGAATATTTGAGTTAAAGTCTGTTTAAATCCAATTAAAGAGGAATGTTATAAGGAAAATAATAGCAAAGCATTTGCCTGTTGACTTCTGGCATCACAAAGCAGTCTTCTCCAAGCCTACAAAAATTTTACTATGGTTTGAGTAATATTACTGCCTAAACAAATCCATAAGGGGTTTTGGTGGATTAGGGAGAATGTTGTTGAAAGTTACTGGTTTTGGAAGGTTGATTTTTCAGGCTTTCTGACTGTTGTCCTTCCCATTGTTTAAAGTAAATCATGCTTTTTCTTTCAGCAATATAAATTACAGATTTAAGAAAGTAGCAATGGTGAAGCCTTGATTTTGATTAACTCAGACCGGTAGGGAGAGTTTAGATTCTGTAAAATTAAATAAATAATAATCAGATTAATAATAATAGTAATAATGGAATTTTTTTTTTAAAAGTAAACCACTATCCAGTGAAATGAATATTTCTTTAGTACATTGACACATTAAAAAAAAGTATTGTACTTTTTTGAAGAAAACATGCATCAAACTGCTAATTATTAGTCAAATATCAGATGATAGGATTTCTTGAGTAGAAAACACAGGCTTTTAAGAGCAGTACATTATGTCAAACAGCTGAAAAGAGGCGTCTGAGGACCTGTTTTTGGAATTGATCATGTTATGCACAAGTTTCTTCTGAGGAATTGGTTTTCCCTCCTTATAGGATGTAGCAGGTTTGATACAAAATCAGACCCAGTTTCTTCCTATGCTTTTAATTTTAGTTCTCGATCCATAGAAATGAAGGGACTAATGAGCAGAGTCTTTGGAAGTGGTTTATTCTCCATTAGCAATGATAGATTTTGTTTTTTCCCCGTTCTCTTCCTTGGCAGGTTGAATGAGGAGGATTTACGTTAGCTGGAGGCATTGGTTATAAATATATATAACTTAAGGTGTCCGTGGAGAAGGCTCACAGACCACGTTAACCATCGATCGATCGGGAGCTGTCAGGATTTTGTCAGAACACAGCCATTGCCTTCAAACCTGCCATCAGTCCAAGTTTTGGCCGCTTTAAACACAGAACATGTTTGATAACTGAGGCTGGGTCTCTGTTCTGCTTTACAGAGTTTTCCTGGTTCAACTGGTGCCTGCCAGGGTCGTGTCTGCTCAGCCTGCTCCTCATCCTGTGCTTCCGCGAGTCCTACGACAGACTCTATCTCGACGTCGTCGTCTCCGTGTGATCACGCCAGACTGGTGAGGGCGTGGAAGAGACTGGAAGTCGGCTTTGCAGTCTGCACATCTGCCTGGATTTGCACAGCTGAACAGCAGAAAAACAGAAATTTCAAGACTTAATCGTGGCTTTATTGTAGAGAGGGTGAGGGATGGGTTGTTCTTACGTTCAAGACCATCTTGATTTGCCATAACTGTGGAACTGGAGTGGTGAGGGTGACACTGAAATGCACAAAGAGAATCTCTCTGCTGTCCAGGTCCCTGTGCCAGGGCTGGGGCTCTCTTGTTGAGGAGGCTGTTGATGTAGCAGTGAGCTGTATGTTGTGTGTGTGTGTGTGTGCTGACTCACGGTTATACACACCAGGGTACCAGTAACCTTCAGAGTCTTCTATCAGAATAAAAATAGGGAATAATCTTAACAAAAGGAAAAAAAATAAGAGAAGAAAACAAAAATCTTTTCTTCAAGATCTCTTTAAAATCACTAGTCATTTATATATTGAATGCTCATTAAAGAGTTAAGCTAAAATGATTTGGTGCTTGTACACTACATTTACATTCTAATAAAGTGGGTTCTGATATAAGACACTGGTACCAGGGTTTTTAGACATACTAAATATCCCAAAAAATCCTTGCAGTGTTATTAGAGGTGTTTGTTACCACCCTGGAGCACAAGTAAACAATAGCTTTAGCTGCCACTAAATCCCAACCTGCACCCACAGTCATCTTTGAAATGCCACTATGGTTCCATATGGTTTTCCTTAATATGGAGCATCTGTGGTGTACTGGAGTGTCACTCTAGGTAAATGTTGCTGTTCTAAAGGCCACCACTGTGTCACCTTTCCATCCTCCATCTCCAGTACTGCTTTTTTTACTATTCGTGCCACTGAATACTGTAGGTGTGGATGTCTGAGTCCTGCTAGTTCTCTCCTGACACTCTAAGGTGTTTGGGTTTTAGGATTAGTTTATGACTGAGGGTGCCTAAACAATATTGCTTATAACCCAAGTCTTGAGAAATCACTGTTTCCTAAAAAAAACCCCTTTCTAGTTGAGGAGGTGCATTGATGGCAAAATGACAATGAGTTTGACAATGAGGAGTAACTCATGAGTTCTGGCATAATATGGGAAATTAATGCCAGCTCTTTTTATCAGTACTAGTCTGTGGTCGTTCTGGCCCTTACTTGAACCTAAGTATTAAAGACACTTTGAATAGTTTTTTTAACTCAATTTTTAAACCTGCTAATGATTTCTTAATTATATTCTTAGATTTCAGTTCAGCATTGTTTAAAATATTTCCGTGTGTGTGTGTGTTCTGTGCTTTGTCTTACAGGGGTGTGTTTGTGTGTATGGGGGCGTGCATATTTATATCAATGTATACACAAATAAAACTTATATATATAAGAGATACATATATATATAAGTTGTGCAAGGGTATGTGTTTCCCTAGTCTCACTCCAGGTGATCCCGTCTGGGGAAGGTGATTTGCCCTTGTTTGTAACCCAGCCAGTCACTGCCATGAGCGGGAATGTGTCGTGTGCAGTCTGCTACAGGGACTCTTTTCAGGGCCTGAATGATCTCCTGTCGTGGCAGTTCTGTGGCAGGGGGTGGGTGCACGTGTTGGAGGAGGCTCTGCATCTCTAGAAGCTGAATCAAGCACCCTCTGCTCCTGTGTGGGGCTCTTCTTTGCCCCTGGGGTGACACCAACACGGTAAGCTCACTCAAACCCAGAACTACCTTTGAGACACAGATCTGTTCCTTCTGCCTGCTCTCCTTTTGCAGAGAGAATACAACTCTAAGACATAACTCAGGAGTGTATCTGTGCAGTAAAATAAAACAAGCTGTTCCCTGCTTTTATGTTTTCAGAGCAATTGATGTCCTTACTGTAGTAACTGAAAATGGATTTAGCTCATTGCCTATATCAACTCTAAATGAACATTCCTGTTTTGAAGGAATCTTTGTGGTAGTGGAGCTAACCTGCATAGGGAAAACAAAATCAGTTCAACCAGCACATTCTGATCCACTGGCATCATTCCTTACTTTCCAGTTGAGTGGTGTTAACTGTCCAGGTTCTTTTTACTATGTCTTAGTGCCTGGATTAGTTTCAGTATCCAGTAGCTGCTGCTACCTATTGTGTTCTGAAACCAAGGATCGCTTGCCAAGAGTCTGGAGTTGCATTGTCATGGCAGAACTGCAAGCTCAGATGGCTCTTCAGAGCTCTGTTTCTGCAATTTACTGTAGCTATATAAAGACTGAAATTGCTCAGCTCAGGCACTGTCCTGAGTGACAGAGATTTCTAATCCTTTCACTGTCCTGACTATTTTAAGATGGAGAAGCATTTTACACAGTATTCAGAATATAACCTATTCTTTCTCTGTTCCAGAAGGCATCAAACAATTCAAAATATTTGTCAGTGCTTCCAGATGCAGGCTCTCTGTAGTCAGGGGAGAACAGTGAACCTCTTGTTTTAAACCCTGTTGATTGTTTTTCTCAGTCAGTGTGAATAGCTCACTGTGACTCTGATGCTTTGGTAGCTGTTTCTCTGTGTGGTGGGCTGACTGTGGGTGGACACCACGTGCCCACCAAAGCTGCTCTGTCATTGCCCTCAGCTGGGCAGGGGAGAGAAAATATAATGGAAATCTCATGAGTTGAGGTAAGAACAGGGAGAGATCACTCACAGTTACCATCATGGGCAAGACAGACTCAACTTGAGGAAACTAGTTTAATTTACTAGCAATCATATCACAGTAGTAACCTTGAAACCTTCCCCCCCATCCCCCCCTTCTTTCCAGGCTTAACTTTACTTGTGGTTTTCTCTCCCTCCTCCCCTCAGCAGCACAGGGGGACAGGGAATGGGGGCTATGGTCAGACCATCACACGTCTCATCCCCCGAAGACTCCTCACATTGTTCCCCTGCTCCAGCATGGAGCTCCCAGGGGAGACAATGCTCCCGAATTTCACCAATGTGGGCACAGACCTTGGGGAACAATCCTGCCAGCAAACCTGCTCCAGCCTGGGCTCCTCTCTCCGTTGTGCCACAGCTCCTGCCAGGAACCTGCTCCAGCAGGTTTCCCACAGGCCCACGGTCTCCTTTGGGCATCCAGCTGCATGGCATGGGGTTCTCCTCAGGCTGCAGGTGGATCTCTGCTCCCCAGGAGCTGCAGGGACACAGCTGCCTCACCATGGTCTGCATCACAGGCTGCAGGGGAATCTCTGCTCAGGTGCCTGGAGCAGCTCCTGCCCCTCCCTCTGCACTGACCTGGGTACCTGCAGAGCTTCTCCTCTCTCTGGCTGCAGTGGCTGCTGTGCAGTAACTTCCTTTCCCTTCTAAATCTGTTATCCAGGGGTGTTATCACCATGGCTTCAGCCTTGGCCAGTGCCAGTGCTCCCTTTGGAGCCTGGCTGCTGTTGGCTCTGTCACTCATGGGGAAGCTCCCGGCTGCTCCTCACAGACGCCACCCCTGCAGCCCCTCGCTGCCAAAGCTTTGCCCTGCAGAGCCCATGCCCTGTGCCTGCCTGGCACTGCAGTGTGGTGGGAATTCCAGGCATCAGTGCCTCTGCACCAAAGCAGGGACCTTCTCCAGAGCTGGGCAGCCCAGCCTGGCCGTGCTGGAAACCTGCACTGGGTTCGCAGGCACCGCTCCACAGTCAGGGCTCAACCTGAGCTCCCAGCAACTCCGATGGAAATCTGCCCAAGTGAAAGTCAAAGGATTGCTCCCAAATTACTTGAAGTTGTGCAGGACATGGCTGCATTTCACACACACAGTGTTCAAGCTTAGGATTTTATTAGATTAGCAAGTCTGGCTCACAATGGAGGTGAGGATTTTAAATGTGCTTGCTGAGATCTCTGAAAAACATTTTATCCCCATCTGTGCCCCACAGCAGCATCATTCTATGGAGGAGCAGTCCATTTCATGTCAGTAACACAACTCAACCCATAGAAATATTTTTTGGATGAGCATTATCACTTGGTCCACACCTGTTTGGATTTAGCAAGAGTCCAAGCTGCCAGGCTATCTGCACTTCTCTGGAAGTTTGAGTTTGAAGCTCAGGGAGAGCCCTTAGCAGTGCAGATCAATAAGCAGTAGTGCAGAATAAACTCAAAACAGTTAAATGTTTTTCTTAATAATGAAAGTTTGAAGTCTCTCCAACTTGAAGCAGTCGCAGCATTGGTGGCTGCATGTCCTGTGACTTGCCAGCAGAGGAAGGCGCCCTGAGAAGCCCTGGAATTTCCTTCTCTTTGTGGCCTGTAAGCTCATGGCCCTGAAGAACGTCTTCCCCAGCAGTGCTGAGCCCCTTAACACCCAGGTAATTGTGTTGTGGTTTGTATTGGGAATGCTGGAAGGATGCTCCATAGTGACCCCTCTCTCCTAAGGGTTCATTTTAAACACAGGCTGCTCTTCAGCTTTGTTTGGCTCAGTGACACCCTCGGTTCAGCTTCCAGTGCTGCTGGCTCTCCTTCTAGGCTGTGGAGCTGTGCAAGCTCCCATGCTGCTCATGGAGAGGCTCTGGGCTAGAAAATGCAGGCTGCACTTACAGCACTGCTTCGTGTGTCTGGTCACTGCTGTTACCCATTAACTTCCTCTGGAATTCTTTGCCCTCTCTTGGGGCTGCCTGCTCCCCTGAGATGGAGGTGTGGAGAAGAGCTTCCTTGCTTCCAGAGCAGTTTTACAGGGAAGGGTTGGCTGACCATGTGCTTAATGTACATAAGAATAGGGACTCTTTAGAAAATCATTCCAGTTGGAAGAAAGTGCAGACCCAAAAGATTCTGCACATGTTGTGAACAGAATCTGTTACAGGCAGACTGTAATTTACCTGAACCCTATGATTTTAGCTCCCACCCCTAGAGAGGCCAAGCAGGTGGGCACTGTGTGTGTCAGGTATTCAGGCTCACAGCATCACAGTTATTCCCAATCATCTGACAGAGCTGAAAGGAATGAGAGTGGGGTGACTTGAATCTTGGAGTGGGTTGGAAAATCCAGACTCTGTCAGTGTTTTTAGTGGTAACATGGGGAGAGCAACAGGTTGGATTGAATAACAAGAAGTGCCCGGTTTCAGGGGGCATCTCAGTAACAAAATATTGCATTGGACTGATCAAGTCCATTATAAATTTTGTGGTGACAGGGATGTTAATGCTGGGCTTGTTCTGCAGTAAACTGAGCAAGTGACTGTGTGGTCTTGCACTGCAACATAAACAAGCTGCATTGATTGATGTGCATGTATTGGCTGTTACAAGAAAGGGAAATGTGATTTAATTGTCAGGACTGACTGAAATATGAACGGGAATTACATGGTTTGCACAGTGGATGTAACTGCTCTGTAATGGTGTGACAGCAGGGCTCTAATTGTTTATTTCTTCTGTTGGGTCACTTAGTAATTAGTAGGTATCTCTGACAAAGGCATTTTTATGTTTCATTAGTTTTGAGGAGGTTCCTTTTATACTAAGTACGGCCATTGTAATAACTTGGCAAGACAGCTGCTACAGTGGTGTGGAAACCTATGCCAGTTCTGGGTATTGATTTGGTATTTGATATTGGTGCTGCCATTCTCCAGGGTTGTTAGAGCATCACATGGGAAGAGCAGGGATGTGGGGTGTTGAAGGAGGTCACTGTGTGTGTGGGAATGCACAGTGGTGCAAGGGCAGATGCCAACCCTGCCAAGGCACATAAGAACTTTGTCGCCTTCTGTGGGTCCCAGCATTCCAGCTGTGGGGGGAGAAGAGGGAAATGCTGCCTTCCTGCTGCCTTTTTTTCCAACAGAGAGGCAGCCAGGCAGCCTCCAGGCTTGCTGCTTCACATCAGGTGATCATAACCATCAGTGCAGACTCCATTCACTTCCCTGCAGCCATGACTGCTGCGAGGTGGTTGTAGGTGGCACAGCAATTCCTGACTGCCTTCCTCCAGGAGGCAGAGAATTGCCCCAGAGCAGGCACAGCCCCAGTGAAGTCAGAAGGAGATGTCAATCTGCTTACAATTTTTGCAGTTTGTGTTTCAAGACAGATGAAACTAATAAATAAAGGAAGAGATGTAACTCTGTCCAAAGTTTTGACAAGCAAAAGCAAATATTTGCACAGATGTGCTGGCTCCTGCCAATTACTTGGGATTGCAGTGTTTTTGGATGAATTCATGCCCCTCACTGTTTCTTCACAGCTCAGCCCCAGCAGCACCGTGGGAAGCACCAAGCCCTGGTGGAGGGCAGGGACTGCAGCACAGAGGGAGAAGGGAAGCGGTGAGCCGGGATGCCCAGGAGGGGGATGTTGGGTACTTGGGTTATTTGCACAGGAGTGGTGTCTACTTCAGCCCAGTTGTTTCAGAGCCTCATTTTTTTCCCTCCTTAATGATGAGGTTTTGACCTTAATTTTCTGTTTGTGATGGGATTTGTGCCACAGGGACAGGGACAGCTGCGGTGGTGGCAGACAGTGCAGAGGTGCTGGTTTTCCAAGGTGCAGCAGAGAAGGCAGGTGACACTTGCTCTCTGCAGTAGCAGCTTGTCTCTGCATGGTCTCTCTCCCCACTGGCTTCCTCCATGTGATTTATCCTCCTGTTGCATCTGGACAGACTCACTGCACTCACTTTGCGTTGCTACATTAAGACAATACCACCAGCAAAACCTTTTTTCTTTATGGGAAGATTTTCCCTTCAGGCTGCGGCCCCTTCTCCAGCCTTAGTCCATGTATTTGTCAAAGTCACAACAACCCCAAGCCCATGTTTTCCTACACAGAGGGGATGTGCAGGTTTATGTGGGACAAGTCAGGGGGCTTGGGGAAGGGCTGCTTGGGGCTTGGGGTACCCACCCATGCCAGGGGAGGGGGAGGGGGATGCTCCATGTCCCTCCCCAGGGACACCCTGAACGTGCAATATAAACTAGAGTTGTGTTCCCTGCCCCTCCCTGCCCACAGCTCTTCTGTGTGCTCTGACCTTTCTGCTGTCACCTGGGCTGAGCCAGCCCAGCAGAGCTGCAGGGTGTCCCAGGGGCAGCCTGCCATCAGCTCCTGCTCCCGTGGGACAATGATGCATTTTCCAGACATATTTCTTTCCTCTGCCTATGATATTTGCTAGATCTTTTTCCCCTACCACGTTTAATGTCTTCTGCTGTGCATTTTAGAAAGAAGTCCTTGATAAGGTCATAAAAACAACTTTTAATTATGAGACTCACCTGACAGTTGGGGTTTTTTGAACTGCATGAACATATGGAGAAGGAAGAGGGTTTTACATGTTGGAGAGCATCTTTGTAAACTATCCTCGACTTGTAAGACTGTTCCGTTTTACTGGAGTTTGTATGCATTTTACTTTTGTAATTTTTTAAGTGATTTGATAGAATTTTATTTTAGGGCAAAGTCTACATTTTGTATGCAATATTCTGATGTGGTGTATTTTTATTTTTGAGAAAATAATGTTGAAACCACTATATACTTGTCAATGTAACATATCCACTGTGTAATTTCTATTTATAACTGGACTCTGACCATGAAGTGCGTGTTATTTTACGTACTGGTTGTTGCACATTAAAGAGGTTACTCAGTTTGCTGCCATCACTGTTCATCACTTCCAAGAAAGCACAAGGGAGTAGTTTATTTCTGCCATAATGCTGCCAAAACCCACTGCAGATACTGCTACGAAGTGGGGGTTGTTTGGTCTAAATGAATGTAGCCTCATCCAATCTCTCAGCCCAGCCAATGAAGGGTTTCCATGGTTTTTAGTGAGGTTTTGGGGTGAGGGTCTGGCACTACTGGTGTCCCCCTTGGTCTCCTGGCAGTGGTGGCAGCCTCTGCAGCCCCACCTCATCATCACAATTCTGATTTCAGCTGATTTCACTCTGATTCCTCCAGGCTCAGGGCTCAGGATGCTGCAGGCCAGCTGATTATGCTGGCTCCTACCATCACTGCCTCTGTTGGGGCTTTTAGAAAGGAGACCCTTTGCAATAACCTTCCTTGTGTTTATCCTGCATTTAATTGAAGTGGACCCTACCTGGCATCTCTTGATCCATGTTTATTTTCTAGGACCAGCTCTTCAAGAACGCCCTGACTACTTACCAGGGCAAGTTTAAAATAGCCTCACATCCTAGTAGTGCTGGGAAGAAATCTGTCAACTCTCATGTCATGGAATATCTGGGCCCCACTATTCTTAGCAACAGTCTCTTTCCAGGCTATATATGGGAGCTTAAAGCGCCTCTAATGATACAGTTCCCAGTTGTATTTATCTTTGCAGTGTTGCAGAAATCTCCATCCTTAGGGGGATGAGAACTGAGGGTCCGACTCAGAGTCCTGATGTAGTTTTGTGTGTTGGTGAAGACCCTGTGCTCATTCTTTCTCAAGTTTTTTTTCTCCATTTTCTGTTTTATCTTTGCTGTAGTTGAAGTCTGCTGTTTTCCTGGCACATAAATGACATTTATTCTGTCTTTCCTGAGAGAGTGCCGTGTGCTGGCATCTCCCTCTTCAGCTGTGCTGCAGTTGCACATGGGGGAGCAGCTGGGCTGGGGCCAGCTGGTTGAAAGCTCTTGGTGCTGTGCCCAGATGTGCCCAGATGTGGGTGAGCTCTCACAGATACCTCATGTCTAATGGGCGTGGGACCAGCAGAGGCTGGGGAAAGGGTTGGGGCCACTTGTAAATGCTGGGTCTGTGTGTTTTGGCATCTTTGGGCTGCAGCCTAGCACCAAGGATGCTGATGCTGGGAAAAAAGAGCAGTAGCCCCCAAGGCAGGTGGACCTGCCTTTACCCTCCAGCAATGGGTCACAGGAGCTGCAGGGCTTTACCTGCTCCAGGAGCAGGATTTGGACTCACATCAGGGACTTGGGACCCAAGGCATCCACCTTAACCTGGCACAAGCCACTGGTGTTACTCTGTACCCACCACCATGTGAACACAGATTTTCAACCAGGAATTTTTTTCCTTTTTTTTTTCTTTTTTCTTTGCCACAGCTTGAGTTTGAGCCAACGGAGGGAAGGTCCAGGGTGTGCACCATGCCAGGATTCCTCACACCAGCTGCCAGGAGCAGCACACTCTCTCAGTGCAGGCCAGCCACCCACTGAAGTCATCCTTGGCTAAGGGCTGCAAAAACCACCTTAACTCTTCAGGAGCCAAATGGGAGCAGGGCCCCACAGCCCTGGGAGCCTTTGCAGGTCCCATGGCCACAGTGAGGTTTCTCTTTGGGAGCTTTCTTGCTTTGCTCCATTTCTTTGCTCTGGATCTGCAGGCAGGTCCCAGGGCTGGGGAAGCTCTGCCAGTGGCACCAGGGTGGGCTGGACCCCTTCCATCCCTCTGTCTGTTTGTCCATCCACCTGCTCGGCCACAGACAGACAGCCACGTTGAGCCCCCAGCTCACGCACTAAAAGGAGGGGGCAGGGGACACAACCTCGCCATGGGCAGCACAGAGACTGGGGCTCAGGGAGCAGGGGCAGAGGAAATGCCATCAGTCAAGGAACCGACCGGCCTGAAACTGCTCTGAGCCTGAAACTCCTCCTGGGGCTCCCCTGAACCTGCCTTTGATTGCAGAGCTGAGGGTCGGGACTGTGGCTGCAGCTTTACAGCTGAGCCTTGGTGCTGGAAGAGCAAAGGGTGATGATGGATGGCAAGGAAAAGGTGGCTCTGACGGGTTTGTGGTGAGTGGATGAGCAGCAGGAGTGTGAACTAGATCAGCACAGCTCACACAGAAATGCCTTCGCTGCCTCCGATGTGCAGAAAAAAACGTTTTGAGAGAGATTTCCAGCACAGGCCTGAGCCCATGGCAAGCACTGCAGCCTGTCCCACCTCAATGATTTTGTCGTGGCTGGGGTGGGGTGTGGAGCTCTAGGCTGGCGTGCAGAAGGGATGCTCAGTTTGAGTTTGTACCTGTTCACTCCAAACCCTCCTTGGCTCCAGCAGCTCCTGGCACGGTGGGGCCTGCCAGGGACTGAGCTGCTCCCCAGGACAGGCACCCCTGCCAGGCAGGGAGGTTCATCTCCTCCAGTGCCAGAGGAGTGATGGATCAGCAGAAGACAGCAGTAATTGCCAGGAGGCTTTCAGGCAGAAAGCAAGGCTCTCACTCGAGGACAGGCTGATGTAAGTCAGCATGTAAATTGGGGACAACATAAAAATAATTCCAGCCAAGCTCACAGGAAGAAACCTATGAACAAAAAAATGTTGTAGCTAAGAAATGTGAAAACAGAAAACAATAATGTGGCTCCTGGCAGGGTAATAAAAGTGCATCAGCGTTGTGCCTGCTCTCTCGCACAGATCGCTTGCTCGTGACAGTAAATTAAGTACTGCCAAAATGGGTACAGTTTTCTCTGTGGCCATTGATGCTTCACATCATGGAAATATCAAATGTTTCTGATGGCTGTTCATTACCCTGTGCTTGAGAGGGGAGCAATTCTTTGCTGGCTCCATTATTTCCATGACAGCAAGGAAATGACTATGGGAGGTTTAAAAATGAAGGAGTACAGCCAGGTTAGATGGATGGAACCCCAACAGCCTGTTGCTGTTCACTGTGGTCAATGTTAACTCTGAGTCTTGGAGACACCTCACTGTCTCCAGAGTGATGGAAAGCCAGGACTTCTTTTTGCTTCCAGCTAATTTCCAGTTCACAAACTGTGAAGTTTGACCTTGAAAATCTCCAGAGATGTTATTTTGAAGGGTGACAATGCTGCAGCACAACTGCTCAGCCAGAAAATACTTTCCACAGCTTCCCCACAGCCAGGAGGAGCTTTTAGTGGTTGCTGGATTCCAGATCTGCCTCAGCTGCTGCAAGGACCCAAAAAGTTGCACCTTCCATATTCTGTACAGATCCACACCATGGAGCTGACAGATGGATGTGGCTGGTGTGCAGCACAACAACGTTCCCTTGTCATCTCGGTAGTTTTAAAATGAAAACCAGCTGACCTTACACACGTTTGAGTTGCTGTGAGGTGTTAACATAAGACCAGTTGGAACAAAAAAAGAGTGATAAAACTCTGGGTCACAAAATAAACCTGGGCTGTGATCACACAGGGACAAACAGGAAAAGGTGAGAGTCTGCCCAGCTGCCAAGAGCCAGCTTTACATTTCTGTCACAACACCAAAATCACCTTCACCCAGTTCAGTCCTTACCCAGAGAATGGTTTGGAGATATTGTCAGCAGATTGAAAGGTTGAAATCTCACCAAAGATTTCAGGGGGACGTGTGCATGTGCTTGGGTTTTTCCTTTGGGCACAGCTGAATTCTGTCACCTTCTTGATTAATTTGAACCTCAGATTTTTAAACACAAAGCGAAATGACAACTCTGTCAGCGCTTTTTTTACAAATGAACAAAACAAACCATGCCAAAATGCATTTCAAAACACTTTGTAATGAGTCTCCAAAGTTTTTGGTGGCTGAGTGTGTGGTCCCTCAGCTGTACCCTCGAGGGGGAAGCACACACGAGCTACCATGGGGAGCAGAGCTTTTGCAGCTGAGGGTTGACTCTCACACACCCTTGTGGTGGTGCATTTTTAGCTTTCCCAGGTTTATTGATTATTGTTAAGTTCTGTTAAATGGCTCGTTCTGTATACCCCTTCCCCCTACCTCACCTTTGGTCTTTTCCCCTCGATTGTCATTTGTCAATCATTAGTTACCACCCCTGGGGCTCTGTCAATCACTCCAAACCTCCCACCTTTGTTCTGGAAAATTCAGAGGGGTTTGTCGAGTGATTGGCCGGGCGCCAGCCTTCCCCCTCCCCTTTATCCCGACTGGTGATAACAGGTGTCTGTCCTGTCACAGGCCATCCCCTATCCCTCTACCATTGGACCCCAGTTTTACCCACCTCTGTGACCCACCCCCCTTTAAAAAGCCGAGTCAAGAGGCTGTTGGTGGGTTGGGATGAGGATTTTCCATCGAGTTGGAGCTTTGGCCTTGTTGTTCCCCACCAAGGAACAACAAAGCCTTCAGGTTCGACCCTCGGCTGAGTCACTCTCTCTGTACCTCACCACAGCCGTCTCCAGTGCTGTGTTTGGGCGACGAGAACCCACAGGAATCCCGGGAATGGCGCGGCCATAGACAGGTACCTTCCAATATCACTGCTGCCAGGGGAGCCGGGCATTTGGGACAAGGCACGCTGATAAACTCTGAGGAGGTGCTTGCTCTGTGCTGATCTCTTCAGGATGGCTGCATTGCGCTGATTTAGGCCAACACAGGGAAGGCTGCCGAGCTTGGGGACTGTGCCCCTGCCTGGTCACAGCAGCACGACCATGTGGGCTCTACAGAGGAGGGAAGTGGTTGTGTGGGCAGAGGGAAATTGAGGAGTCAGAGCCAGGCCCTGTGATCACATTGTGCTGGGGGGACGGGGGACACTGGTGCCTATGGGGGCTCTGGTGGGGGAGCTGGGCACCAGTAGCAGTGCTGGCTGTGGCAGTAGGGGATTCACCTGAGGCTTTTTTCACCGCTGCAGCCTGACCTCTTTCCAAGGAGTGTGTCTGCACAATGCTCTGCCTGGCCACTGCTCCTGGCAGCACGTGGGGCTCATGTATGAGAGAGGCAACAGCCTTGCTAAAATCAGGCTGCAGGGTATTTCTTATTTCCATCCTGTCTGCAGATGTGGTGCACCTTCAGAGGAGGAAATTAACTTGATCTGGCATGACTGGCTCTGCATAATGCCCAGGTGCCCAGACACATCTGCTGAGCTGCTCTGTGGTGGTTACAGCTCCTTCGGCCGAGACCCTGCTCCAGTGTTTTCATGAGCACAGGCATTACCTGGGCAGTTCTCTGCTCCTCCTCACCTGCACAGCACCCAGTGCTGGCAGTGCCCATGCCCAGGTAAGTGCCCCACCAACCATGGGTATTTCCATCCCATAATAGAGAAGGAAACAGCAGCAAATGGGCTTCCTATGGAGGGACAGGGCTGGGACAGGTTCATCACTGCAGCATCAGGCCCAGCATGTCCCCAAAGCCTCCCTTGCAGGGAGCTGGGAGGAGACAGGGAGAGCAGACACGAGTCATGAGGAAACGTTTGCTTTTTCCTTTTCCTGCATTTTTTATACTGAACCTTGGAGCACTACCAAAGGCGGGTTGGAGGGGTCTGTGGGGCTGCAGCTGTTGCTGTGGACCCCCTAGACAGCTCCACAGCCTGGCCTAGGTCCTGCTATACCCATGCTGCTGGGGGTGCTCCCACACCTCATGGGGTGTGGGAGATAACAAAAGGTAATGAAACTTATCTGTTTTCAGCACAATTAAGAAAGAAAAAGGTACAGTTGGGATGCACAGTGTGAAGGTGAGAGAACACAATTTACTGAGGCTAAAAGTGAAACTGCTATGTTAATGAATCAAATTAGCAACTAGAAAAAAATACGGTGGTAGACATTTAAGGGAAATTGGAAATTGGTTCCAATGTAATACTTTGCTCTAATTGTATGCAGAGGTGTCTTGATGCAAAACAAAACTGTTCAAAAATGACCTCCCTGTGTTATCGTGAAAACTAACTGGGAAAAAAAAAATCCATCTTATTCACAGCAAGTTTGTTTTTACTGATCTTGTGCCTCTCAATTACTTTTTAATGGTCTGCATTGAAAAGAAATTCCTGTATGCACACTTGAGAACATGAAAACACCCAAATGATAGCTTATGATTTAGTAGGATTAAAGTATTATGTATGCAGGTGTAGCATGTTTCAGGTTATTAGCAACCCAATCTATTTTTTACGACATCATGGTGTAATTTTCTGTATGGAACTTCAATATAAGTCTTGAGCTGTATCGGAACATAAACTAAAATGTTCCTGACTCTGTCACTTTTCATGGTCTTTACTTTGATTAATAAATGCAACAAGAGCTATAACGTTCTTCAGTACGAGGCTACAATCATCCTTCAATCAAAATGTGTCCCTCAGCTTTTTGTAACTTTTTGCATCAATATGTAGGGCTTGAAGAGCAGCAGCAGCAGTGACAGGATTTCATTGCAGCTGAGCATAAACAGCTGAAAGGCTCTGCAGAGGATGAATGTCTTTTTGCTGGCTTGGCACAGAGAGCAGTTGTGCCCTTGGGGGCTCGGTGTCACCTGCGGAGAGCTGAGGAGCAGAAGGGAAACACTGCAGATCTGGGCAAGGATTTGGCACCCTGAATTTCATATTCAATCTTACCTCAGTGGGCACCTCATTCAGAAATGCCTTTTTTGAAAGGCACCCCATGTTTGGTGTGGAGCTTACGATTGGAGGAAAGGAGCCTTACATTCAGTAACTCAATTTGGTGACCACAGAGACTACAACTCATGGCAAGTATAGTCCAAACCTGGGCCCTAGGACGCAGCCAAAGTGCAGACAGGGATGAAGAATGGATGCTGCAATTCCCCATCCCCAGTCAGGCAGCCGAATGGATTTTGCATGGCCATTGGCCACCAAGGTCAGGAGGAAGCTCCTCCTCATTCCTGCTGGCCCACCCTGCCAGTGCTGTCAGGAACCCCAGCCCCACTGCGCTGGCCACAGGAGAAACAACTCACAGGCTTGTCAGGTTGGTCTGTTTTATTTTTGAATTGTTCTTTACATTGTACAATATATAAAAATACAGAGTACCCAAAAAAAATTCACAGTGTCTAAAGGCAGTGATTATAGTCTAGGTCACCTTTATGCTAAAGTACCATCAAGTTGGATTGCATAGGAAAGGTGATGTGCCTTCACAACAGAGTCCAATAATACTCTCCAGGTTTTGTTGTTTTGGGGCAAGCATTCTGTGTTCACTAACTGTTTCCCATGTATCCAAGATCTGATATTGCATCTGTCACCTTCCCACCTCAACCACAAGATAAATCCTATCAATTCCATCTCACATACCATGCATCCTCCTTCCTCTGTGGGAATGCTCCCAATTAAGCACATGGCTTTTAGGTATGGGCAGCTCTGGATGCTGTCTTAAGGAGGGGTGTGGAAAGAAAGCACACTGCTGTGCAGCTGGCTGGCTTTTACATTGTTTGACATTCTGGTACTAATAACATTTTTGTTCCAGTTATTAATGGCCCATCCACAGCGACCTCTGCTTGACTCTGTGGCCTGAGAATCAGCAGCCTCCTGCTGATGGAGGCGTCAAGAGTGCAGTGTTAATACTTTTCATGACCAGATCTGTTCAAAACCAAATCGTGGCTGGGGCCTGCAGAAAGCCAAATGCTGCTCTTATAGCACTGACTCCTCTTGAACAGCAGGGGAGAGTTTGCAGCTGAGGCTGGAGGCAGAATGGAAAAAGGAACAAGTTCAAGACCCAAACTTACACTGAATGCTATTGAGCACTTACGTTTGTGGCTATGTGTAAATAGTGGGTTGCTGGTTTTGCTCCTCCAGCCAGGATTAATGCAGATATTAATTTTTCGCAAAGGTTCTAAAGAAGGAATTTCCAGGCAAAACAGCTGAGATGGGGTAAGTCCCACAAGAACCCAGCTCCAGAGGGGTTTCTGCCCAGTTTTGAAGGCTCTGGCAAAATCAAGTTGGACAGAAAGCTCTCTCACCTACCCCCAAACTGCTCTTGAAGCCACCTGAAACTTCCTTCTAAAAAGCTTAAAGGAAAGAATCATCTGTTGGGAGTTTAGGCCTTGGCCATTAGGGCATTTAAGTGATTTGTTAGAGAAGAATGAATCCTTCAGACCTAGATTTCCTGGGTATTTCTCTGCCATGCCAGCTCTGAGGGTGCAGTGCCCTGCTGTGTGTCAGGGCTGGCTCTTGGGGGTGGCGGGGTGAGACATGGGGGCAGAGCCTTGGTCACTGACACGGAAAGCTCCAGAGACACCCCTGGCACCAGGTGCCTCTGTGGCCTGGTGGGTTTTTTTGGACCCTTCTGAAAAACAAAAGCCATGGGTTCACAGGGCTTCTTTTCCTATATTTCAGATAAAACCTCCTGGTGTGACTGTAAGGCAAGGCTTGTAAAGCTGATCAATAACTCAGAAGGCAGTTACAGACTCCTTCAACATGGAAGATGACATTTTCCCTTTTCTAACCGATGATGTCTTTTGCTCTAATGGTACAAGACTTGTTACTCCTACTTGCTGTTTTAATTTTCTTTGCACAATTACTCCCTACTTATAATTAAAAAAACAATAGAGCGATACACATGAGAAATTCAGGAGGCTTATTACGAAAATATAAACAGTATCAAGTGTCTCTTTCTTAATAACTCTTAACCAGAATGATTTAGGGGAGAATCAGCATTTCTAACTAGAAAAATCAATTTATTTTTTGATTAAAAAATTATATTTATTTACCTCAAAAGTGAGTTTTTAAACCTAATGGAAAAGGTACTAGATTTTGATAGGGTTTTTTCTTCAGTTTGTCCCTGTGGAATTTGAATACCAGCACTGCCTTTCTTATTCTAAGTTTCCTCTGCAGGCATTTTGCTAAATATATATATTGCATGTGTGTATATTATAAATATATACCGTATCTATCCACTGATAGATGTATACACTGTTACAAAAAGAAGAGTAAGTTGTTACAGAAACTTTAAATTTACATTTTTATATATATATATTTATATATATATATATGTATATATATAACTCTCCCCTACTACATTTGGTACAAAGAATAAATCAATCTCAATGGACAGCAGTTTCCTCTCCAGGTGGGCTGAACAGCAGATTATCACCCGAGGCATCAAATTGTCTGCGTCAGACACAGGCTCCATTCCTGCTCTCTGCTGATGTCAAGGCAAACACTTCATTTTCTGAACATAAGGCAGTAGGAACAGTGGTTGTTGGACAATAAATGTTATTCTTCCATAGTATCTGTACAGGTCATACATTTAAGAGCAACCCTGGCTCCTATTCAAGTGCACCTTTAGAGCAACAGCACCTCTTATGTGAGGGTTTGATCCTCAAGTGGTTTGTCTGTCAATGAGCTGTGAGTTATTGGCAAGTGCTCAAGGAAAACCCAACAGCAATGCCCCAACACCCCTGGGTACCAGCACCAGGCACATCCCCTTGGCTGGGAGAAAGGCAGCCATGGAAAAAGAGAGAATGGCCTAATTACAGATGTTTCCACTACGTACTTGGCTGTAAGATTTCCATCATATTTCATGTCCTGTACACCTGAATCCTATCCAAAGAGACACAGAGCCTCCAGACCTATAGAGGAACCACCCAGGGTTCCTTTTCTCTGTCTCAGAAGTAAAGGAGAAAAAATTATATATAGCATAATGAACTTTCTGGAAAGCAACACTCCCAAAGGAAATGCATTTCCACTCCAGTTTAAGATGGTGTTAGGAACAGGAAATTTTAGCAAGTCTAACATCCAGCTGCAGGAGCAACTCAAACAGCTAGAGATACTATGGACCTGATGCTCAAGGTGCCAAATTACCTGGACTGCAAGAATATCCCTGCACATGGTGTCATTAACCTGCCACACATCAGACAGCTCATAAAAAATGCAACTCTCACACAGCATTAACATTGTCCTTAAAGAACTGCACTCTCTGAAAACACTAATTGAGTAATACAGTGTTCTGATTTCTTCTTTTCACTCTCTCCTGGATTCTGCTTTCTGCTCGAATGGAGACTACAGCCCCTTGCTGTGATTGCCAATTATCTGAAAAATGGCCAAGTCCATTTGGATGGCTGATAAGAAGGAATGTCTTGATGAAATGATAACCACATGCACCACCCTCAACGCACCTGCCCTCCAATAGCCTACAAAATAGCCACCTCCTGAGCACAATGGCAGTAATCACCCATCTTGGTGAGTTGAACATTTAAATAATTTCATACGGTATTCTGGAAAAAGAAATCAGTTCACATAATTTTATTCTGTGAAGCTAAAAATTGAAAAAAAATTAAAGGGGGAGAGGGAAAAGACAAACGAAAAATAGGAAATTGAGATAATTGCAAGGTTTGACTTGCTTGCATCCCCTCAACCTCCAGCTGCAATCTTGCCACGTGCATGGTAATTGCAGTGTGTTACTACAGGGAATCTTCTGATTGGAAAGCTCAGAGATGGCTTTGATTTTACAATGGCTGGAATGATCTTGGGAGCCAGTGTTTTCTCCTGAATCACATAAATTAAAGCGAGGAAATCCCATCCTGATAATCTAATGTAATAATTTCCAACCCTTGGGCTACATACTTGTTAGAACTACTTTAAGTCAGGATTTTAAATATTGCTGAGGGGCATGTGGAAATTCAGTGAGACAGGGTGAACTCGTTATGGCACTAGGCACAAAGTCATCACTGCAAATGGGATTCAGCGGCCTGGGAAGAGCCTCCCTGAAGGCTTTCTGCCACCAGTGCTCTCCTGCTTCCCTGGTGATCCTGCTGTGCTCCAGCTGCTCTTGCCTGGCTGTGCTGCTGGCGGTTCTGGGCTGCTGAACTACTCTGCCAACTTGGAGAGGTGCAGCAGGTGCTTCAGTCTTCTAGGTCTGCATCAGCCCCCGACTCCGCTGCTTAAAATCTCTTTAAGGGCATCCCTCTCTCTCTCCCTCTGCCCCGTCTATTTCACCTGGTGAGACCAGAGCAGAAACAGGATGAGCTGCTAAATAAGGAAAGCAGCTGCTGAAAATGATGAGCACTGCTGAGCCTAAAGTGTCCTCGTGGCAGTGCTAACAACCCCACTTTATTACAAATATCCCTACAGCTTTCAATCACTGCAAACTGAAGTCAAACAAAGTCATTTAAAAACGGGAGGCTATTTTATACTTGCCCTCTGGTCAAACCGCCGTAACACACAGGCTTGCAGAGTCACGTTGCCTCTTCCTTGCAGGAAAAGCAATATACTCGTCACAAGCGACACAGGCTTTCTTCATTTCCTACCAGCTGCCTACGTGAAAGAGCTGAGTACATGGCCCAAACTGGGCTTCCAAACAAGCAACTGCAAAGGAACAGCACTGAGAAACAACCGACGTCGGCTCACAGCGAAATCCGAAACCAAGCGGGGACAGACAGGACTGCTGGGAACAGACGGAGCCGGGGCCAGGCACTGGCACGGCACTGCTCGGGGAAGGTGCAGACAACAAAGCCAAGCTCAGGACCACGTGGAGCTCATGCGTATTTCAGGGTGTACTTTTATCTCATGCTCAGTACTGCGACATTCTAAAATACTTAGCATCAGGAGTTCATCATAAATATTTAGAAACACCGAATGATAACAGCGGTGAACTTGTTCACGTTGCTAACACACTGGATGTAGTTGTACATTAAGCACCAGCAATAAGTTTCCTTTTTGCCAAACAATTATGTCAGACAAACATCTGGGGTAGACAACATGGCTTCTGCATCAGACTAATACAGTTCTTATAGACACAGTCACACACATACACAAAATTACATTTCGAGGCTGGATATACTGTTTAATAATGCTACTGCTCCAATTTACTTCAATAGCTGCAGCAGCATTTGTTTGTTGGGTTGTTCTTCCTCAGAACAATTAAAGAAATACTGGCAAACAGTGCACATTACTCAGCTGTGTTACTATTTCATAGAGTACTGACTGGAAGATGCTATAAGAACGTGCAGCAGACTTTCTGGGTCATGTCAGACTATAAAAACATTCCTTAAAAAAATACCTTCCCCCTGCAAAGTCAGAATCACTCATTTTTTGAAAGTATACGAACTAAACCCCAATAACAAAACAAGAGGAAATATTAGCTCACAGCATGGTGATTTCCCACAAGAAGAGCATGGCCTCTGAAGTTGCCTCTCCTGGCAGACACAACCAGGATCAAAGCTAGAATAAAAAGAGTTAACACGGTCTCAGAAAAAAAGAAAAAGGAAGAAAGAAAAAAAGCCCATGGCTCTTGTGCGGCAATCATCACATCTTTCTTTCCAGTGATACAAACATCTTTGTTTGCTAGGCACTCCAAGTTCATGTCTCCAATGGTATTCCAACATTTACTTTTCTCAGTGTCTCACTGCCTGTATAATTTTCTTTTAATTAAGACTGGAAACATTCTGGAAAGCTTCTTTGGATAATGCACTTTGTGTGTTGTGTCTCATCATCTGAACTGCATATTACCAAAGAAGGCTGCAGAGACTATTTCCTGTAATATGAAAAGATTCTGTCGAAGATACAGGGAACACTGCCCTAGAAAGTTACTACTATTTTTTTTCTCAGAAACATAAAAAGTCAAAAATAAAGATGAAAATTTAAAAAAAAAAAAAAAAAAAAGAAAATGTTCTTCAAGTTGTTGGCATGATGGAGTCCTGTTCAGCCTGTCCCATGAGCTGTGTGTCATCCAGCGCATCATTGTTGTCTTGGCTCAGGAAGGATGCATCCAGTCCTGCTCCAGGAGGCCACCTCTTGCCGTGCTTGGAGTGCTCCCATGTGTTGTGTGTGGCTGATCAATGGCCACCAAGCCCAGCACACAGCCCCTTCCTTGAAAACTTCAGCCTTGGACAGCACGCTGACCTTCCAGCCATAAACAGTTGCAGTAGAAGAGCCATCTCCAGACAAATATCCACAAAAGCTCTGCAGAATGGTTCATTTGAATTTTTGTCCTTGTAAGGAGATGTGCTGTTTACAAGAAACACAATTAACCAAAAGGGAAAAAAAAAAAAAAAAAAAAAAAAAAAAAAAAAAAAAAAGACCCTACTGTACAATATTTACATCTAGAAGCTGGGCCGGTATTTGGTCCATAAAATCAATTTTTTAAAAAATCATATAGGAAGTTACTCAGTCCCATAGGATCTGTCCATCATCAGCTGTTGGTAAAGGTCCTTCCAGGGGAGACCTCGGGCCTGTAGTCGTATTTATTCAGTGTACTGGGATAATAGGTTGTTGTGTACACATTGGTTTGCTGCAGGGGGTAGAAGTTGGTCCTGTCGTCTGGTATCAAGTTGTTCTTGTTAAGTGTCTGTAAAAGAGAAGAGGAGATGACAGGCATGGCCACAGTGCCACACAATTACTCTTTTCTACCTGCAGGCACCTCCCTCTCACCTGCCTTCTCCAGCACCATCTCTGCTGCGGCCACCACCACCTTCCCTCCGGCTGGGAGAGCCAGCTGGCACCTCATGCTCGCTACGGGGCTGGGCTGGGGCACCACAGCTCCTGCCAGGTCTCCCCCAGCGGTCCTGAGCTCAGCTACTGCTGGGGATGGACCAGAGCCTTCTCCAGGGACACGGAGTCTCCTGGTGGATGGCGTGTTGTCTGAGCACCATTGTCACACAAAGCCATGCTGGGCCTACACCAAGGCTGGCCATAAACGGCAGCGCTCAGCTCTAACCTCATCCAAAATGCTCACGGTACAGCCTGTGGCTCCCTCTCAGACCAGGTGCCACATGGCATCTTTTCCTCTTTGGAAGAGCAGGTGTGCATTTACCTGATCTCCATCTCCATTGGTAGATATCCAGGTTTGGACCCCCCGATATTAAGTGTGTCACTTCTGTAAGCTACAGTATAAGTAACAAATCATGGTCACTTTTGGAAAATCTAAAATTACTTCAAAAATTTAACAACCACGTAACAATTGTCGGAAACAATAACAAAAAATGAGAATGACAAACGCCCGTTTTACCAGAAAAATTTAGAATTTTTTTTTTTCTCCCTCCCCTCTTCCCACCAACAAGCAGATGTTCCCCTCTCCCCAGATTAAAGCCCATTGCTATGCCAGCTGTTACCTACGTACAAGGATAAAACCACACTTAGTGTGTATGTGTGCAATAATTCTATGGAACTTTCTCCTACCTCACAGTCATCTGATTTCTGCGAATTTGTCTGAGATACTTTTATCAGTTTTTTCACCTAACCCCTGGCTTAAATTTCTAATGCCTATCTCTGGTCTATGTCAGTCCAAAGTGCACCTTTAATGGCTGTTGTGCAGGGAACTCACTCCTTTGATCTGGGAGTCAACACTAGGCGTGCTGCTACAGCATCCTTATATTCAGGGAACATTTAATTAACAGCACATTTAAAGAGAGTATGAGCATCTCTCCTGTCAGGAGCAGAGATGGAGAGGTCTAATGAGCCAGCTAGTCCTGGGCCCTAATGGCTGTTCTGGGCCCTAATGGTTGTTCTGGCATGATCTGACGCTTCCTTAGTGATGAACCACTTCACATCATTTCCCCCTTGAGACAAACACCTCATGCCTGACCCAGCTCAGGGCAAGGTGAGAACTAATTAACTAATGCTCAAGTCCATGAACTACCCAGCTCCTTCAGCTTTACTCAACCCATTGAACTTCAGGCTGAGTGGCTCTGTCAGCAAGGTGAGAAATCTCTGCTCTGCCTGAGGGTGGGTGCAGATGGAAATTTCTGGGGAAGGCTCTGTCCCCCCACAGCCCCAGCAGCAGTGGGTTCCCTACAGATGGGGAGCAGGGTCTCACCCTGTGCATGTGCCCACTGCATAGTCAGGGTTTATCCACATCCCAGCTGTGAACACTGAAAGGATCAGCTGCCCTGGGCTCAAAGACCACAGGCAGAGTACATTTATCGCCCCATTTCTTTGTAATCAAATCATTTTACCACATGGGGAGGGGGAGAGGAGGAAGAAGAAAAGAAAATGTTTTCTTCTAATCAGCAGACTAACAGCTACAGCTACCCTGAGAGCTTACGACTCCCAGTTTCATACAAGACATTAGGAGGAAAAGCTTTCCTGTGACAAAGCTACCCTGGCAAAGAAATTTCCCAATTGCTGAACCACCAAATAAGTTTTTCAGAAATGAGCAGTGCCTGAAACATCTCATACATGAAAACTGGAGAAGACCCAGCCCCCTCCTGGTCTGACTGTGATCTCCTCCTGCCTGGAGTCCCTAAATTGATCCCACAGCACAACAAATGTACGAACCAAGGAGAGAATTTGTACAGGCATGCTCTAAGTGACAAATATTTTCAAGAAATGAGAATTTGTGCCCTTCAATATGAAAGTAAAAAAGGAAATGCCATGTTTTGCTCCCAGTCACCCAAAGAAATATTAAAGTAGTGTAGCCAACAGTCTGCTGCTTTGTGCTGGAGGCTGGGAAACAAGGAAGCCAGCCTCAGTCCTCCAGTGCTTGCTATTTTACCTTGAGAAATCCAATTAACTGCTCTGCGCTTCTATGTTTTCTGACTCAGCTTGAGAAAAAGTTTGAGATTCCCTGTAAAAAGGCACTTTACTAAGTACTACCACTGAGTATTTGGGTGCTCTCTGGTGAGCCCTACAGGTCTTCACACTGGCTGTACACGATGGCTGCTGTTTCCTACTGATGTTCCTAGTCCAGGATACCCACTGCTGGCACCATAACTCCATGGCCACAGCAGGAAGGAAGGTGGAGAGGCTGAGTCCTACTGCCACAGCTTCTCTGGACTCTCTTGAAGCTGGTCCAGCATCCAGGCCTTGTCTGGGTTGGTTAAGATTCATTATATGACGGGATTGCCACCTCTGAAACTTAGGGAGATGAAATTCCTGACCTGCAATAGCTCAGGACCATCTTGATCTGAGAACAAAGATCTCAGGACTCAACTTCTTTGGCTTTGAGATGGAAAATCTGTATGAGTTTTAACATGTTCCACAGGATTTAAAACTAGCCCACTACAACAGATTTAGCAATTAATTAACATGATTTACATTTTTCCTTCTCTCTCTTCTTATGTTCATATAATACTTAGGAAAACCCCCAGAACTGGTTATCTGCTCTTTTTTGTTTTACTTCTGGTGGAGGGCTTATATCTTAGGGAAATACCTCATAAAATGGTTTAGTGGAATTTATAATGCAATTAGCTGCAAAGAATTTGTCTCTAGAAATGCTGCAATGGCAGTACTGTCCTAAATCAGCATGATCAATGTGCGCTGCCTTAACATCTCCCCCCACAAACTTATTGTCTGTCTCATTTTAATAAACAGATGATTAGGTTCCTTGGCACTAGGAATCGGTTGATATGAAGGGAAATTAGGCAGCAGTGAAATTTAGAGGTGTACACAGACACACTCATGCATTCACTGCAGGAGAGGTTGCACTTAAATCTCTCTGGGTCAATTCCTGCACTCCCTGCTCTCATCCCACAGCTCTTCACAGTGACAGTACAAAGATGGCCAACAACTTTCCTTTTGGAAAGCATTTCCCCACCACTGTGTGGGTTATGCCATCGAGGTCAGAGCCTCCTGACAGCCTGAACTCCCTGTGGGATGGGAACAGCCTGCTGCACCCATGGATGCCCCCAGCAATACTCATCAGTCTCAACAGGAAAGACAAGAGTTGTCACCAAAGCACAAGTACAGCCCATCCCAAAACCCAACACAGAGCAGACCCTGGCTCCCAGCCCAACTCCTGCCACTGTCTCATCCCCTCAGCCCCTCTGAACCAGGTCCTCAGTATTTCCAGGGCCAAGAACTGCTTCCTGAAGACAATGCCCAGCAAGTCCTCTTAGAAGGGACAGTCCTTTGGTGCTTTTGCAGGGACTTGTCAGTGGCTGCAGCAGCTAAGCTGACTGAAGCAGCCCAGCCAGCAGTGGGGCTCAGGCTGTCCTCACCAGAGGTTTCAGGGAAGGAAAAGAGACTTGCCTTTGCAACATGAGTCCTCCTGCACCACAATCCTGCCCCCTCCAGAGCAATAGATGTGTCACTCATCTGAGCACCTCCAGACCCTACTGATGACACTTTTCCTGACATTGCACCTGTGTCTTCCTCTTATTGTTTGGTTTCTCCCATATCAAACACTACTGACTGTCCTTGCCAGCAACTAAAACCTTTTACAACTGTCTGCTCAGTAAGAACAAAGATCCAAAAGCCTATCAATGCTTACCTCTGCAAATTACTTGTGGCGAAATCTCTGTGCCACATACACGATGTATTCCAAACACCAAGGAAAATGCATTTCAGGCCCTCATTTTGATCCTACCCTGCCTTGAGAAGAAAGAAGCTTCTGGTATTTGTGCAAGCATAATACTCCACATAAAATGTGAGGCCAGACTGAGCTAATATGAAAACCTGTGGAATGTATTTAGGAAAAATACTCCATTCAACCAACAATTGGTTCTTTTACCTGCTTCCTGCCTTACAGTATGAGCCATGCCATCCTGGCATAGCTGATATAATTAGTTTCTTTTGGTCTGCTCACCACTAACCTCAATTCAAGGGCCTTTTAGCAGAAGGAAAGTCAGCAGCATGCTCTAACCCAGCGAAGTGGATCACTCAAAAGCTGGACCAACTTCAACTGCTTTGTTTAAATGACACTTTACTAGGCTGCATTGGCATAGGACTAATATAATTTAAAAAATCTCTGACCCAGGAACTCTGCTTTGTCAAGCAGGGATGTTTTCAGATGGACTAAGATAGTTATGGCTTTAACAGACTGTAAAAGAGTGGCAGCTTGCTCCCTTATATGTGATCTGTCAACTAACCAAGAGGTCCAATCTCGTTGCTGAATTGCATGTCCACGCCAAGCACAACAGAATCCCGAGTATTTCAGTATTTATGGAATTATATGAACAATCTGATCACTCTTGCTAGTGTGTTTGCAATTAGAAGCGGAGGAGTCTGAGGGGAAGGGTCACAGATGCCTCCCTTGTGTGGGGCTCTGCCAAGCTCCCACCAGAGGCAGAGCACTCACATGGACTCACAGGCTGCTTCTCCCAGTTACAGCCGAGTGCTGGGTGTGTTAAACATGACTCTATCGTACCATATGCACACATTTAACTTTGTTCAGCTTTCTCCATTGATATTTTTAGCCTAAGTCATCATTCAGATTTTCCATTTGTTCCTTTTTCTCCAGCAAGCCCTTGCCACTACTTCCCCAAATTCTGCCTCTGCTCCAAATCATTAAGTCATTATCCACTGACCTACTTGCTTACATTCTCCCAGATGTATCAAAACATCTTTACACGTAGCAGTATGGGACTTCCAGTACTACTCCCAACTCGCATCCTACAGCTGCAAGTATAAGCTGTGTAAACATTTCTTACACACATAGACATATCAAATGCTTCAATTTTCAACATACAGTCATGAAAATTTCAAAACTTGATTAGAAAAGTAGATGGGCATCTCCCCACTCCCAATTAAAAGGTATTCCATATATTTTTGAGAAACTAAAATGAAAATGATACTTATAAACGCATCTGATCTTTGTGCAACTAATACCAAAATGAGGGCCATAATGTAGTTCCCACAGGGTAACATATGGCAAGATTTCCTTAATCTGCTCATGTAGAAAGCACTCAGCTTTTCAGAGCTCAGCATTCTCTCTGAGCTCCAGATCTTCCTTTCTATTTTGGGGGTTGTGGAGGAAGAGCCAGCAAGTCTCCCAGGAGTTTTTTAGGTTAATCTTTACCAGCTATGCAGCACCACAATCCCAGTGAAGTCGGTGAGCAAGGACCATTTCCCCCATTCTCACCGTTTCTCCACTATTTCTCTGTGAACAGGTATAATTTCACTTCTTCTAACTCCCACCCACGATACTTTCCTCTTTAAAAAGGTAAAAAAGAAAAAGTTGGGTGACCTTCCTTGGGCAGCTTTAAACCATTTTTTCCAGTGTTTATGGTTACCACCGCTTCAAGCTCTGAAGAGCCAGAACAATGCAATGCACACCTTTCCATGGCTCATTGGAGATGTGCTGCCTGTGCCAGGGCTGCACAGGTTTAAGTTCCCACCTTGGAAGATTGTTTGTAATGTTGAATGTCCCAGTGTAATACAGAGAAAAACTTCCCCTTTCCTTCACCACAGAGTGAGTGCAGGCATGAAAGAACCAGGGATAACAACTCCAATCACTGCTAACCCTGGTCATCCAATGTGAACACAGAAGGTCTAAAATCAGGGACCAGAGAGCAGACAGCAACTTTGTAGCCAACCCATTCCTCTTAGTAAATCCAAATGAAGCCCATATGCATCCCTCATTCTTCCGCTGTAGAGATCAAGGACAACACTCCTGCTGAACTCAGTCACACAATTATCCCTAAAAGAATTGAGGCAACCTTTCCAACTTCCCTTGTAACAGCATCCAACAGACCTCCTGTAGCAACAGTGGGATGGCCATTACGCCCCCTCATTCCCCAGGAAAACGGAGGGATAAGGGAATTGTGCAATGATGTAATGAAACCAAGATCCAACATTTTGGTTTTTTTACGCTCCTTTTAGGCTGCTTGCTTCTTGCAGTGAAATCAGATTGAAAAAAATGCCTTTGTGATGCAGATCAGCTGTTTCATGGAGCTAACCATGCCTTCTTTTTAAAGGATGTTACTTTTTGCATTGTAGGAACATTAGCCAAATGACTCAGGGTTGTGGAAATATATTAATATTATGAAATATTTCCCAAAGCTTGTACATGTCTGGAAGTACCAGTGCAGAGATCTTGGAATTATAATTAACCACTAAATTTGGGAATAATTAGCATAATAATTCCATTTCAACAAAATAAACCATACAACTAAAATAATCTCTTTTGGCAATAACTGACACCAAGAAAATACATGACGTCTGGCCCACCCACATGCTCCCTTTCTTCTGATCAACTGGATGCCACAACACTGCTGTGCCTCTCGAGCTAAGAATTACAAATAACCCTGGAAAGATGGAAAGTTGCCAGAAAGACCTTATGAGACCCATGTATTTACTCTAAGCTAGGAGTGATTTTTAAGACTTGAATGATTCCTCTTTCTGATTTTTCTTTAAAACTTGCTTAGTGTCTCATGCCAAGCAAACTATCTCACCTGATGCTTTTATAAAACCTCTTAAGCTCTGCCTACATGAAGTCAAAGGAAGCAGTGGCCAGGGTTTATGTATTGAGTTTTTTCCTGATGAATTCAATAAGGCTGTTTGCAGGATTTACAGTGAAGTGTAGATGTACAGATGAGGAACCTATTTTCTATATAAGAAGGTTATTCATCTCAAAAAGAGATACAAAAAAATCCCACTGGGACTACTAAACTTATGATTGCGTGTTCTTTTTGGATGGAAGCTTACCATATTTTTAGACTGGAGATTCTTTGTTCACTGTTATTGGTAAATAAATTAAACAACCCCCAAATGACGGCAGCATCTGTAGATGTGCTCAGGTTGACAATAGAGCTAACATCCAATTATCAGAAAATGAATAGCTAAAGTTATCTATAGCTGTTTGAAAATAGCTGTTTTATCCTTGCACTTAGGAGGGAGTGAAGTTATATTACTGCCATTGTAAACTTATAAAACTCTTCATAGCTGGCAACATAAAGGACCATTGTCAGAGGGATGCTTTGGCACATCTCTGACTGCAAACACATGAGTAAGATGGCAGAACAAACTGCATGTAATAGTAAGGCACACTGAAATATTTTTCTCAACTGGAAACTGAAGTCTGAGGAGGTCATGGAAATCTTCCCATTGGCAAGTCCAGGTGTCTAGCCTAAAGCTTGCAATTTAGCCCCGGCTTGCCCATGATTTGGTGATGGCAACACCCATGACGTGGTGTCCAGACACAAAAGAAGAATTCAAGGCTGCCCCAACTGTTTCCCAATATAGCTGATGCACAGGATATAGCAGACATGATCTCAGCTGTGTGGGAAGGTGTAAACTGTCTCCTCACTGCACTCCTGTGTCTTGGTGAATGCCCTTCATGGGTGCCCCACGCACACAAGCGTGTTACTAGAGAGTCTCAGCACCTCAGCTACAGCACCTGACCCTGCACACACTCCAGTACTCAGAAAAATTCACCAGAGGCATAATCATGGCCCTTTAAAACTGACATTAATGGTCCCTCTGGATGGTTTGGAGCACTGGGCTCTACTAGGCTTCAGCTGGTGGTAGCTAGTCTGAGGCTGGCTGGGGGACAGCTCCCCCTGCCTCACTGCCCTCATACTGGAGCAAGCAGCCTTGAGGTTTTGGATGGCCTCAGAGCTGCTTGTTCCAGTGAATTACCAGCACAAGTTGTGCAGCCTGGTGCCAGCCCACAGTGCTGCATTTTTACTGAGAATTGCAAAGGTGTAACTGCAGTGGTGAAAAAAGAAGTAGTAAAAATAAAAATAAAAGTAAAAACTGGGCACAATTTGCCATCTGTTAACTCCATTCAGTCTCTTATAGTCTTACTGCTTTCCAAATTCTCCCACCCTCTAAATAGCTGCTTTTTGATTATTTTCCTCAGGATTGCTTTGTTTTCTCCCCATGTTGCCTCTCACCTTGTTATTTCCTCTCCACATTTGTAACCTCCTCAGGTCATGTTCCATTATTTCTATACCAGTGGCTGTTTTTTTGACACACCTCCCAGTTTAATATCTTCTGCTCATTTAATTAACACACAGACTGCACTCTCTCCAAGCTCGTTAATGAAGATATTAAATAAAGCCAAACCTTGCATTACTGCTTGCAGTGCCCCAAACAACTCCTCCCCATAGCCTTGTTTGTTCCCATCAACAATTGCCTGATGTTCACAGTCCATTAGCCAGGTTTCAATCTCTGCAGCAGCCTTCCTGTCCAAGCCAATTTCTATTTACACATCACAAGATTATTTAAGACACCAATACCAACTTCTTCTCTTCAGATGTATGGGCAAGTGAAGCTACATTTTTAACCAGCTGAGCATCTGCAGCTCAAACTCTGTGCAAAAAGTGATTATGTTTGATTTCTCCATGCTCAGCATTAGGTCTTGGCTCAGCTGTCAGCTCAGCTGAACCACCTTTCATTTCATCAGGGTATGTGATATGTTGCCTCTCAAATATTAATTCAGATCTTCCTGCATATTAATACTGACACCGATTTTTTTTCAATGACTTTCCACTGCTGTAACTGAAAGCACAGTCGAGTCAATCCCATTTGTTTCTCCTGGTTTCACTCTCTAGTATGGCCCTGACTGCCAAATTTTACAGACAGAATGGGATTTAACACTCCATTGATGTGCTTGGTTGAATGGGGAAGGTCTAGTGGGCCTGTATGCTCACAGATGTTTTGTCTGGTGCCCAAATCCAAGTGATGTTTCCCACACAGACTTACTGGAGCTACTTGTGTGACTTTAGTGCATTGGACTTGTGTAGCTTCACAGTGACTCAATTAGCAGGGCAGAAATTGGCCTGCTTTTTCACTAACATTTTTGTATTACCTTTACAATTCATGGCACTGAGGGTTTGCCTAAGGTCCATGATATTTATAAAGGTAATTGGAGTTGTTCATTAGCTGGTTCTCAGAGACTCTGGGATACAGCCCATCTAGATTCCTTCATCCACAGATTTTCAGTTATTTTCTTTATTCACATGCTTTGTGCCAAATCTCAGGATGATATTAGAGCTGACTCAATAAGGATTCCCCTCAGTTGTATGGGAGTGCAGGCAGAGTTACTCCTGCTTCCCAAACCTCTCCTGTATATATAAATGGTGCACCAGGGGAAGTGGCTGTGGCTGCAGCGTTGCCCCAGCCTGTGACCCCATGCTGTGGCAGCAGCCAGTGCCTCCTGAGCAGCCCTGAGCTCTCAATGACTCTTCAGGACTGGGCGGTCATGCTCCAGAAAAAAAAGCTCAGGTGTTTCATATGTCCTCACTCAGAGCTGCCAAACACTCTGAAAACTTAGCTCTAGTCCTGAATACTGACACAGCTATCTTTATGTTGTAGGCACGTAGCTCAATTTCTTTATAACTCTACTTAAGAATCCATTATTTGCAAGTGGAACTGTTCAAGAAGCATAGCAAGGCAGCTCGTCTCCAAGTGTAGCACAAAGGTTATATGTTTTCTGGTATTTATTGTTTGTCTAGTATTACCCTCTTCCTTTACTTTAGCTCCCTGCCTCTTTCATGGCTCCCTTTAAAGTCTTCTGCAAACACATAACTAATTCCTCCTGCACATCTTGGTGGCTCTGAGGATTTCCTGGTTCAGCTCATACACTTAACACTTCTAGCCAGAGCTTCGAGGCAACAAAGAGGAGAGAATCATGCCAAGCACCTGGACCGAGGGAGAACCATTAACTTCTAGCAAATGAGGAAAGGGTACATTTGAAATATTCCTCTGCTGACCAGTAGAGGGAAGTCATGTAAGCAAGCAGCAGCAAGTCCAGTGCAGTTTTGTTATGCCCATTCCTGTAGTTCTTCAATTAATTATTCTTCCAGCACAGCTGGGTGGGTGCAGGCATGTACATGTCGACCTCAGAGAAATTCGGAAAGGGGAAAATTGCAAGAAAAAGGTAATATCAGTCATTAGACCAATTAGTGTAGCTGGAAAAATCAGATAAGCTTTAGAACATATCTGTCTGTCTTCAGGTCTGAAACAGCAGCTCACATGTTCAAAAACCTGCCAGATTTTCCAGCTACACTCATTGATCTAATTAAAAACAAACCAAAACTTGTCTCCTTACTTAAACAGGTTGTCACAGCTGCAGTAATACAACTCCAAAGAAAGGCTCATGTGAGCATCTGTGATGATCTAGCCTGTGAGAAGGCAGAGCATGGACCATATCCCTAACCTGGCTGGAGAGGAGGTATGCCTGGTTGTAAAGAAGGAGCAGACAAGGCTGAGTCACTAACGAGAAAAACGTGATAGGATTACTATGAAGCATCTACTCACAGCGTCAAAACTTCTTAACGTGGCTCAAAAACAAAAAGTCATCCCAAAATCCAGACTCTCTTAAAAATGGTGGGGAAAAGGGAACAGTGAGGATTCCCACCCTACAGGGAGCAGCAACAGCCCTGTGAAGCAGCAAGAGTTTGCATGAAAAACAGATGGAGCAGAGACTCAATTCCCATCGGGGGACTGCTGTGAGCAGCTGCTTAGTATCCCAGAGGGAGCAGGAGCAAGGTAACACTCAGATCTGAATTGGCAGTCTCCCCTACTCTTAAATACTTTATCTATGTGAATGCATATCTGTGACTCACACACAGCAACCCACTGAGCCCCTGCTGCCGTGGGGTGGGGACAGCACCAGGAGAGGCACATCCCTCTCTGGGCACAATCATCCCAGGACAGCCACACCTCCAGGCATGCTTGACTGCTCAATTTGACTCGAGCCAATGATATAAAGGGAGAAAAGACATTAACAGATTTTGACTGAGACGCACCACTTAATCCTTTTTTCCCCATCAGTAAGCTCTCTTGCTTCCCCTTCATAGTAGGCATTATGCAAATCAAGAGTCCCCTGAAGTGATATTTGCAACTGCAGGATCATACAAGAAAGGGCACAATGCTTCTTTGCCAATTCAACCCCCTGCCCCTACTATTCTATTTCAAATAATACTATACTCATGGCAAGTACTAAAAATACGTACTCTACCATTCAAGCACTTAATGTTCTTAAATGCCACTTTGTTCAAGGGAAATAGTCTTTGTTAAACATGAAATTCACTGGGAGCAGAATTTATATTTCAGTCTGATTTACTATATATACATATATACACACACACACACACATTATCTATCTATCTATCTATCCATCTCTTTTCCCCCGATTACATCAGCTAATGCCACGCAGCTAAAGCAAATCCTTCAGGGAGACTGTTGATAACTGCTTGATAATGTTGGGTATCATCAGCTACTGCTTTATATGTGAACTTTACAGCCACTTCCTGGGGCTTGAATGATGCACAGTGAAAGGGTCACCGGGGGGAAAAAAAGCTTATATCACAGTGCTATCAATGTATATGCTGTGATCACCAAAATAAAATGGGTTAGCCAATTTTAGTTGAAGTAGTAACACATCAAATTAAGTGGCAGGACACTGAAACACAGTTTTCCATGGAGAAGCAAACATCCTCAGGGACCAAGGCTGACTTTGACAAACATTCCTCTACAGCAATTGACAGCAGTTTAAATAGCTTTAACTTAAACCACTGGCTGCCTCCTCTCTATAAAAAAGGTGTGATTTTCAGCAGCAATGAAAATGACCATCGCCAAGAGAGAGACATTTAAAATCCATACAGAAATTCACTTTCCTATATCCTAAGCTCTACTTCTTTCTCACAGAATAAAACCACAGAATATTCTGAACTGGAAGAGACCCACAAGGATCATCCAGTCCATCTCTCAAGAGAATGGCCCATACAGAATCATCTTGGCATTAAGCACTGTGCTCCAACCAACTGAACTAATCTTCTCTTTGCTAATTTTTGCAAGGTTGAAAGCCACACCAAACACCCAGCTTGTAGTTTTATTCAGAAGGATTCATCTTCCAAAGACAGAAGTTATTTCTGTGTCTCAGCTCTCCACGTTAGTATTTTATTGCAATGAATTATTTGGGATTAGTAATGAAGTGTGGATCACAGGGCCTGGAGTCCTTTGCAGGGGGCGTCTGCTCTGCACTTTGTCATTTATTTCCCAACAGCATTGTTCTCACTTCATTAGAAAATATTCATTGCAGCTTCTAATTTATACAGAGTCCAAGTGATCTACTGATTATTCCCCCCATTTTCTGGTAACTGCATCTATATCTGCTGTATAATTTTAGGCAACTGCAGGACTCACAATTCTACTGAAGTTAATGTGTATTGTTCTAATGTCCTAGAAAATTCAGATATCAATCAATACATCAAACACTTAGTTTCCCTCTTTCATTGCCATACCCTGCAATCTCACTCAGTTCTCACTTCATCTTTTCCCACAATAAATTTAATCCTTGACATAAATGACTGTTTTGCTTCGGTGTTTGGCCCTTAGTTCCTACAACAGCAGTGCTGATGCCAGAGAAGATGCAATGCTCAGGTGCTTCCTCAGCCTATTTGAGACATCAGTACAGAGAGTTTTACTGCATGACTCACGACTAAAGCTGTGTTGAAGGAAGGAAGGACAGAGGGAGGTCTGTCCAGCACAATCACAAGGAAAATCTGCAGAATCATCATCAAAACCATCCTGCAAACTTACATTTCTCCCTGATCCCATCTGGCCTGATCCAAAGGCCATTGGATTTTGGATTTGGACCAATATGCAGACGCCTTTGGCCAAATCCCGCATAGAATAAAATGTTGGCTCTCTTTATTGGCAGAGGATTTAGCAATAGGAAGAAGTTCAGTCCAAACCCTTTCTCCATGTGTGGCTGTTCCAAGAGATCCTAATTCACAAGGGCTCAATCTTGACCCTACATCTTCCTGCTTCTACTGCAGGATCATCTGGCTTTCCATCAGCACAGCTCTGGTAACTCACACAAGGCATGGAACAGCTGAAGCAAGATGTTAAAAGGAGGTTGCTTTGATAGTCAGTTATTATCTAATCGGCGTGGCAGTACTGGGAAGGTTATAGGTGGTTCTGTAACCCATCATGCCAAAACGTGAAGAGCAGATAATTTTTATTTCATTATGCTTTTGTTCTGCACAGTCTTCAATATTGTCAGAGTGTTGTTTGAACTTCAACCAATTAATGAAACATAAACTGCTTATTAGATGACCCAAAAGGTCTCTCCCCTACAATCTGTGAATACCAAATAAAAATCAACGTGTTGCTGGTAAATGCATATGCATGAAATCTTTCAAGACATCATGGCCAAAATAGCTAATAATAAACCTCACATCATTATTGAGAAAGCAGAACAGGAAGAGAAAAGGAGCCAAGAAAAATAAAACATGCTTCTGCAAAACACTGCCTATGCAAGTTAGCATCAGCTACATGATCAATAGGTCACCATTATGTATGGTATTTACATCTGATCTGCATTACTGCACTGCTGTGCTGAAATGGCCAACAAGGCTCGTATCAGCTAGCACTTGCTTCATTAAAACCTGCCTTCATATAAAATTTACCTTGATTTATGAGTCTGCATTCAGTGCTGTACATTTGAATGTAACACTGCCAAACTTTCTACAGTGTTCACCTGCTGGTTGTAGAGCAGAGATATTTCAAGATGAAAACAAACTAAAGATGGTTGCAGAAGGCTTATTATTATCAAAGAATGGAAAATAATATATTTGTGCATATGGCCAGCCTTCTGCTACCATCATGTCACTGTGTATTATCATTTTCTGTTACTGAAAAGTAGTCTACACACCCTCTCTTTCCTTAATCCTGGATTTATTAACACTTTTACATAGGCACTCACACATACAAACCTGCAAATATTCTTTTGGTTTCATTAAAAATTGTTGAGGGTGGTTTTCTTGGTATCTACTGAATAGAAACTTATTTGGGTTTAGAATATGGAATCTCAGGTGCTTCCACTTTTTCACATGTACACATTTTAAATTCAGATAGGTCCATATCCAAGCTCAGTTCAACCCTCTTTTTCAGGAAGGTGAATTTTAGCTTCTCCATCATTTCCATTTTTATTTTGTGGTATCACAATAAAACCACACATGTTCCTTGAAGGCATGAAAAACTCCCTCCTGACCCTTAAAAAAATCTGTCAATTATTCCTAAATATAAACCTGGCTAATAACAAGTTCCATAAGTAATTACACAGCACAGAGCACACAGAGCCTTTCCTTTTACTTCATTAATGCTATATGCTTCAAGGGAACACAGGAGTGGCAGATTTGTAGTATGAAATGAGAAATTTTCAGCCAAGAGCCTAGGAACAGAGGGGCAATAGCGAAGGTGAGCAGAAAGAAATACCTCACAGGAATGGAGAAAAGGAGGCTTCACTTGACAAATAGATTTTACCCTTTCTGTAAATCTCTTTGCCTCATTCACCACTATGAAATGTATGACTTTGAGTTCTTCTCAGCAAGTAGCCCCTTGCTCCTAAACATTTAGCTTTGGTCTGTCCAATGACTGCAGATTTATGCACTTGAACTCTTTCACTTCCTAACATTCTGTAAATAAGCCCCATCTGGTCTATCTCTCCTTGTGTCCAAGTCCCTTCTCTCCCTAGCGTAAGTCATACAGTCTCAGCTAATGCCTTTCTTTAAATAAAGCAGACTTTTCAAAACTTGATCTAATGCCTAAGCTCTTTATGTCCCTCGAAAGAAGACTCTAACAGCTGCTCACTGTTACTATACACTAGATCAAGTATTCAGAGATGGATCTATCAAAGAGGTCAACTCCCTCCTGACACTACATTAACTAATCTGCTGCTATTTTAAACTTTGCTTAGCTTTGTTATTTCTTCTGCTTCACTGCACCACTTGACATAGACATTGTGCATTTCATAACCCATTTACCCAATTGATCAAGATTGTTCTGTGAACAACCTCACCCTTCTAAATTTTAACCATTCTGCCTATTTTAGCATCATCTGATAACACATGATAGCACAATATAAATCATGAAGAAAACGTTAGCACAAATCCAACCCTCTAACTACCTGCTTTTGGCCACAAAAATAAATTTGTCTCTTTTCTTTATTGTCTGCTATATAGGGAATGAGCAATATATTGCTCATTTCTTTATTCCTGCAAGCCTTTTTAATCTAGGTCTTCCTATTGACTTTGCCACAGCAGCTCCCATAACTGAAAGGATGACTTGAAAGTTTGATGCTTCCAAGATCAAGTCCCTGTTCTTCACCTGTCTTAATAATTTATTACTGAACCTGTATATGCAGAGTGTGTAGAATAATACATCCTGTGAAACTTTGTTAAAAGTCTCTGAAAATCCCGATATGTCTGGTGCTTCCCTCCTATCTAGATCAATATTTATTTAATTTTAAAAAGGAATCCAATTTGCTTGACATGATTTGCTTTCCACAAATCTATGCTGACTTGCATTATGGTGCTGGACTCTTATTAAACTGTATGCAACTGTAGTCTTAAGCTTGCTAGCAAATGTGTTTTTGAGACTGCATTTATAGGCAGGAGGATCCTCTGAGAGGTTGAAATGCCCAGCAAGGATTTCACCACAGTCTTATTAAACTGGTCAGCTATTTTCCAGCTCAAACTGTTTTCCTTTAAAACAGCAAAACAACACTGACTCTTCTAAAATTATTTGATGCAAGCTCTTATTTCTGATGTGCATTCACACTGCAAATCATAGCAATGTATCAGGAGTTGTCCTGTGCCCAGCATTACACAATTCCTACGTAGAAACAGTTCTCAGCCCCCGGGGAGTTCTGACTGTGGCAGCAGTCCCACCACTGATTTTATTGTTGGGTCTCAGTGAGGAGCTGGGCCAGACCAGCAGAGGCAGACAATCAAAATGTCAACAGCACGTAGCTGTACGAAGGAACAAGCAGCTGCAGGGCTTCCTTCTGGCTTGTGTTCATGTCCCAAATAATGTTCCACACTGTTCTAGTGACCCTAGGCAGCCTGCTCCTCCTGTGGTGACATGAAGCCCCTCCACCCATGCCACTGCTCACTGCTCTGATCCCACGCTTCATCAGGAGACTGATGCTCAAACCCAGCCAAGTGCTGCTGTCTCAGGGTATTGTCTGCAGCACCCTGGGTTCTATCTGCTCTGATAATGGGCAGTGCTCACTTTAGCAAGCCAACATGCCAACAACACATGCCACTTCAGCACTCATCTCCTAAGGCTTCAGCTCCCCATTCTGCTACTGTCACTGAATTCTGCACAGCTGCCTGGGGTAAGTTCTGTCCAGTACTGATAGAGGGGGGCAGAACCCTCTCTCTGCTTTCTCATTCACTCTAATCTGGCAGTTACCAAAGAATTTCCAAAATCTCATCTTACCAATGCACATTTTCCCAGCTATTTGTGCAATGAAGTTTCCATTTTTATTCTTCCTCCCCTCCATTTCCTCTTACCACGCACTAACAATGCACTGAACTGAGCTCTTACTGATTTTTTTGGAGGACAATTTGTATACATTCAATAGTCAGAATGGGCTGGAGTATCTTGGTATGTACTTGCCAGACTGGCATTCATCAGGACTGTGAAACAGAACAAAATCCCACTGCAGTAATGAGGCTTTTTAACCCCTTTGTGACAGCACAGCTAAATGCCCTTTCAACCCCATGTATAATGCCATCAGCTGGGCACAGAAACACAGACCTACCCAGTTCCAACCATGACATGAATACAGAATTCATTTAGGCAGTATCAAGCTGTTTGTGGTATTTCCCCTCAAGTACCCTACCTTGAACTCCATAGGGGTGTACTTCTCATTCTTGGGGGTTGTGTTGCCCTTGTAATGGAGATGGTTGGGAGTGGTTGGGTGGATAACAGTGGACTCCTGGGACTGCCTCTGGCAGCGCTGGCAGTACACGTAAATCACAAACGTTAAAAGGCTGGAGCCGAAGAAACAGGAGACCCCCGTGGCAATCAGATGGATGAGACTAAAACCTGCGAGGGAAATGACAAGAGATGCTATTTTTAAAGAACAGCCCTTTTCCCTCTCCCGACAAGACCACAGGTGCAATTCGGAGCAGTGACATCTCGGGATCAACATTAATAAGCTGTTGAAGCCAGAGTCTTACGTTCTAACATAAACTGACATAATCTCCCTGCAAATCGGTCTCCCCACTGCAGCTCTGCCTTGTGCAGTTTAACAGGTTCATGCATTGTTTTCTCAAAGCTCCCTCCCTGTCTCTCCTCTCTCCCCTCTATTGATATTGAAACTAAACATTATGTTAAGCTGACAGCTAAAGAAATGAGCCATACAAACAATGCACATTAATGGATTCCAAAGCATGTGCGTGTCATGGAAATAAGGGGATAAAAATGCTCAGTGTTTCTCTGAAGGGGAAGGAGGGGAGGAAAAAGCCCTTTCTGTCGGCTGCCCAAAATGCCTATGGGTCTGTGTGTGGGGTGGGGGAGATACACATTAGTCCTCCTTGTAATCCAAGTGTGCTCAGCATTCTTGCTTATTCATGGCATGGCATTGCCTTGGTTGTGGCTGCACTACCTCTGAGGTGTATTTGTACTGCTAACAGTGAACTAGGGGCCCTCTGGAGAGCGGGAAAGATAAAGTGGACAAAGGAAAGGGGGGGCAGTACTTGAAAAACACTTCTTTGTTGGCTTTCTCCACAGCAGCGATAGGAAATCAGTTGCAGGCAGGTGCCGGTGCGGTAGCTACAGTGCAAATACTTCAAACAGAAAAGCTCTTGGACTACAAAAGCCTCCTACAGAGATCTCTCCATGAGGGATTGCAACAGCACCCTTCAAGGCCAGCACTGACCGCTGAAGGAGCTGTAGCTGGGCATCCCACACACTGGGAAGTACCTAACTCACAGCTCTGACTGCCGAGGGAAGACAAAGTCAAACTGTGCTCCTCGTTCCTCCTTCACCTCCCTGAGTCTCACACCCATGGAAAAACCCACCACCACCAGATCTCCACTGACAACAGAACCAACAGTAGTGACCATTAAAGCCACCAAGGTCTCAAAGCAACCAGAGGCATTATGGGATGGCAAAACTTTTATGACTCTGTTGTATTTTGCTATGTGCAGGGGGGACTATACAGAAAAGAATCAGCTCTTTGGCTCCAAATGCTTCTGCATTTCCTCTGCCTTTGCTCCGTCATCTTTCAAACAGGAATGGCAGAGGCCCTAGAGCCCGAGGGGATCCCCTGACTGCTGGCCCCAGGGCGACTGCAGCAGTAAATTTCCTGTAATACTTTAAAAGCCAATTCATTTGGACAGACTGCTGTGTTGACTTGACTGTGTGCAGAGAAATGGGGCTACTCAGACACTGGCTTTAAAGGAGGCTCATTCTTAGTCTGATCACGGTGTGCAGTTTTTTGGTGCCATCTTACATTTTAAGTGATATGCTTTTCAAATAGCAGATTCTGCCCATTAGTCAATGGCTCTCGTCTAATCTTTAGTTAAAAAATATTCTCCTGGTTTTAAAAAGAACAAAACCAATAGAGTCCTACAGCAAAGTAATGCACTTCAATCTTAATTACAGTATGGAAAATACAGAATTTATTCTGATGATCTACATTTATTTTTCAAACCATATTATAAAATTCCATTGCAAGATTACCATTTTCTGTTGTTTTGGATGATGGTCCAAAAATACCCAGCAGAAATATTGTAATTTCCTACCAAATGTCACAAGACTTTTTCCAAAATAAATTTCCTTTCTAAAAACCTCTGCCTGTTTTGCATCACTCATGAGACCTAAAACATAGAATATGCAACTGTGTTCAGTAAAGCCACACAACACGCTGCCACATTCTCCTCCTGCCCAGCTTTGCTTACATTGCAGTGAATGTTTCATTTCACTGCCACATTTGCAAGTCACAACATAAAGCTCTCTTCTATTTCACTCTCACGTTTGAAACACCCATCTGATTTTTCAAATGAGTTTTGGCTGTATCTTAGGGGGGAAAAAATCTTATTCTTTTGTTTGCAGCATGTGAGTCCCCAGGGGGGAAGCCTTCTGGTTCATCACTTTGAAAATATAGATTTTCTGAAATGCATCAACAGAATTTCTATTGATTTGCTTCTTTGCCAAATATTGTAAAACACTAAATTAATAAATAATATTAGTTATGGCAAAATGTAGATAGCAACAGCAAATACACTGGTGGTGGAGAAAGAAGGAAATGTGGGTACAGTGCATAACAGTAAAGTGCAAGCTATAGCAAGGGGTCCTGGAATCAAAGCAGAACCATTGCACTCTCTGAGGGAGAAAGAGTGACACAGGAAGCCAAATGTTACATTGCAGGGGCTGAAATCATAATTCCACTGATTGCCCTCAGTGGCAAACTGAGAAGCCACATTTCCATGGCACAGGTGGCATGGCGGTTTTTGCCATGACCTCTGCAGGGAGAAGAGATTTTGGCAGCCTGAAGATCATCTAGATTTCAGGAAAGCAGGGATGTGATGCTGGCAGGAATTGGCATAGCCATTAGTGTGAAACTAGCATTTAAAAATGTTAAAGGAATCTGCCATTTTCTTCAGTCTGCATTTTTACCATAAGGGCTCCCAGGGCAGTGGAAAAGTGGCACTAATGACTGGATCTTTCCAAATCACATGCAGAAAGAAGACACAGTTTCTGTGAGAGGTGAGAACTTGAATGAAAGGAAGTGCTTGGAGGACAAGTATAAACCTGTAATCTCATCCTATATCAGCAAAGGATCTGTCTAAGAGACCCTTTTCCCTGAAATCTTTATAGGTTATTTAAAAACACCTGTCTCCAAACAGCTGGAGAATGGGGTGAATGGGGAATAACCCTTTCTTCCACCTAAACCATTCACCCTGGAGGTAGAGAGACACAAGCAATTGCTCTCTGGTAATTAATGACCCTCAGTGGCCAACCCAAACTTCCAAATAAATAAGAATCTTGGAACTGACAAGTGGACATGCAATACATTCCTCCAGTCTGACTGAGACAGCAAGACTCCAGTGGAATTAAGGCTATCAGTGGGCTATGAGCTGTATAGATTAATGGTTTGGTTGATACTGCACAGGGAGAAAAGAAGTCAGGTTAAGATAAAAATAAGATATATAGTTAGTGGTAACCTACCTCCACAGTTTGTGCTCTCGTCGATGCTGGAGGCTGGCAGGATCACTAAACAAAGAAAAGAAGATTGGAGAAAGCTGTCATTTTACCATCCCTTTACTTCTTCAAGTAATTAAACCCTCTGTGCTACAGACACGAGAAGGTGCTCCTATGTTCTACAGCAAGCTGAGAGTCTCTCTAGATTGAATTACAAGTTCATGGTTTGAAACACATGCAATGAAACCTCTCCAAAGATCTTATAATTCCAGTACTGTTACCTGATCACTCTTTAGCTTCTTCAATTTAGGGAAAAGATGGTAGCTGAGAAAACCATGAAAAAGAAAACCATTGCCTAGAGATCTCAGATTTTTAAGTCAGTGCACTGTAATCCAAAAAAAGAACACGTGGAAAGGCATTATTCAGTCTAGTCCCATATCAGATATTTGCCTGGGAGATTCAATTTCCAGAAAGCACAGGGTGGAATATGTTGATGACCATCTGCCCACCAACAGTGTTGCTCTTTTAATCCCCAGGTGGGATTAATCTCCCACCTTCACACCCCAATTTTCAGCATCTGCCTCACCTTAATTCTTTGCTCTTTTGGGATGCTTTCTGGATACCTGAAATCAATGACCTTCTGTTGCCCATATGCATACTGAGAACAGAGACAACTTTTATAACCCAGCCTAAGACAAGTTATACAAGTTTAAAGCCTCAATTCAGGTGAAATAATAGTAGGTATTTGTTATGGAGCAAGGTAATTCTGTTTAAAAGAAATGTTAAGCTGCTTAAGGGAAAGCCATTTACCCTGTGCCTGCCACAAGGGAATTTATAATGTTTGCCTATTTCCTTGTTTTTCTAGAAGCATCCAAGCCCAATTTATAACAGACAAAATCTCAGCCTAGCTTGACAGTCCAAGCACAAGCTGCTGTCCTGAACCAGCCCACCCTGTCCTCCTGGATGACACAGTACATACCAGGAATTTCATTGTACAGGCAGTCCTGGTACTGCGTGCTGTTTCCCACGCACTGGGAGGAGTCCGGGCTGTGCACCTCGCAGTAGCGGCTGCGGTACCGGATGCCCTCTTCATTGCACAGGCTCCACTCTGACCACTCTGACCAGCCACCTGAAATCCAGGGTCAGGAAAACACACACACAGCGTTACCAAGAAGGAAAAGGGTGCTTTGTAGATGCCAGACTTCTCCCATGCTGAAGAATCTTAGATCCTAGCCTGGGCTTCTCTCACATATCTATTGCATGGGTTCTTAGTGGATTTCATTTTCTCAGTGCAAGCATGACACCCTACTTGTCAGACTGTAGTTCTCTTAACATGGACTAAACCAACCCTTGGTGGAGCACCGCACAGAAGAGAGTTGTCTTAAAAGCTCCTGGTTAAAGACATATAAGGAGTGGGGTGGGGCAGCATTGCACCAGGACCTCCAAGCTTTTGATGTGGCCTCCCAGGGACACCTCAAGCAGCCAGCACAAACTAGAGCACTGGAAGAGTTTTGCTGAGGTTCCTAAGGGCAGGAATCAGCCTGCACTGGATCAGAAATACACAAAAGTAGTTCAAAACCAGCACAGATCTAAACCCTATCCTCTGAGCTGTAGCACATGTTTATCTGTTGTGTGTGAAACAAAACGTAAGGACTGTCCCTTCAGCAACTATACAGATTGCTGCCTCATGACTGCTTTTGTCTGTCAGGTGAACTTCCACACTGAAGAACCAAGCTCCCACTTTTTCAGTTACTTGAAAGGGATCAACCATTAACAAAATTTTGCTTGACCAGAATGCCAGAGCAAGGGCCAGTGAACAGGCGAGGAGAAAGGGATTGCACTGCAGTTAATGCTGGGATGTCTCCTTATCCCCTGGCTCACCAGACACTGAATAAATGACCAAAAAACTTGTAGCTGGTGGTGTTTCTGATTTGTTTTTAAAACATTTTGCAGCTGTGCCTTGCTCCCACCAGCCTGGAAGGCAGCTGGAGCAGGGATGAGAAGCAGCTACCTTGGCAGGGGTGGGTGTTGCAGAGGGCCTCCTCGGTGTGCAGCCCGATGCAGATGTCCTCCCCGCTGGACGGAGCTGGGTTGGTGCAGGTCCGCGTGCGCTGGTAGTGCCCACCCCCACAGGTGGCTGAGCAGTGAGACCAGGGAGTCCAGCAAGACCACGAGCCTTTCACTGGAGGACATTGAAAAGCAAGGACAGACAGGGAGAGGCCCTTGGTTACTCCTCTCACTGTGACAAAGCTGGAGAATCCCAGTGTCCCACCTTGCACATCCACCCTGCCCACACCAGCAAGCAGTTTCCTGCACCCCAGGACATTTGGGCCTGACAACAAGAACTTCAAGAGATGGTACAAATCCACTTCACTCTGTGGATGCAGAATGAAATCTTTGCAGAAGAAGACTCTGCATCGTAAAGTGCTAAAACCAGAAACTATTCTTTGTTGCAGTCATTAACATTCACTGAAACATTCTACTCCATTCTATTCCTTTCCTTTTTATAAAACAGTATTGCTGCTATTATTATTATTGTTGTTGTTGTTGTTACTACTACTATCACAATGACTACTAGTTGTCTCCTGAAACTTCATAGTAACAGCAGATTTACTTGGGAAAAAAGTGCTGTAGCACCAAAGTGGAGCTTATGTGGCACATTTCTGTGGGAGACCCAAGTCCTCTAGTTCCAGCCTTCAGGAAACAGAAACTCAGAGGCTTTATTTATTGACTCTGCTCATTGCAGGGGCATTGGACTAGGTGACCTTTAAAGTTCCCTTCCAACCCAAACCACTCTAGGATCTAAGCATAACCCCATAAGAGGTTAATAATAAAACTAGGGAGGGACTTAAGATTCCTGAATCCCCCACCCCCCACCCACTAAATTGCCTGGTTTGCAGGTCCACATGCCATTAATTTAGAAAATAATAACCTGATGACTTAGAGCAAAATAAACCCAGGATTTGTGTATACACATTGAGTGAGGCAGGGAAGGAGGGAGACACAGAGAAATAGTAATCATGCACTCAGAACAGATTGTAAAACATCAGTGTGTCCGAGGGGAGAAAACAGCACAGAAGAAGGGCACAGACATTAGTGAAAAGCCACTGAGAGCTTCCAAAATAGTACTAATAGCTGCCTTTATAGCACTAGAGTTATTTCCTTTTTATAGGCCATAGAGTGCAATATTTGACACTCCTGCTATGCTCTTGCTGCACATTCTGATCATATCTGCATTTGAATTTTATCTTTGTATTGAATTTTAGAATCATAATAGTACTACTATAATAGAGCATTTTCAAGTGTAGGCCACAAACTGTATTGCCAGAAGTAGATAATTGCTGGAACTGCAAAGAGGCAAGGTAATTTGTGTAAGATCACTTAAATTTACTTTAGACAGTTATTACAGAGCAAGGAGAAGGATAAGTGAGAGAGAATACAGTAGTCAATGGTCTATTACTACTATTCTGGACCAGGAGTGCAACATAAACATGAGGACAAACTCGAAAACCAGGAAACCAGGCAAGAATACTCCCTGCTGGCTGTGCAGGAAATGGTAACTGATGTCAAGAGTAGATGCCCATCGCAAGAACAATACGAAAGCAGGAGAGGGGGAAGAAACAAGTGTTCACAAGAAGAACCACCACATCAAGCATCTCTATACAATATTAAGCCACATTTATTAAGCCTGCCTCCTCATCATGGAGCAGATGCACTGTGATGCCCTCCACTGGATGGAGCATCAAACCTTCCTGAAGCAAAGGATTGCTACAAGCTACCATACTAATTCCTCTAGAGGATATGGCTAGGGATGTTACCCTCTGATGTGAAACCTAAGTCAGCACTAAAGATATAACATGGGTCATTACAATAGCTTTAGAAAACATAAAAAAAAATCCCCCAAATTTAAAAAAAAAAAAAAAGGTCAGCTTAAGAATACTGATTTTTGGTTGTTGTTGTTGCTGCTGCTCTACCATTAAGATTTGGGGAAACACCTCTGAATTTCTTGCAGGAAGATGATCATGGTTACCTGGACAGGGGTGAGGATTGCAGTCTTGGTACTCCATCGCTGACCCCACACAGGGCAAGCCACCATTTTTAGGTTCAGGGTTTGTGCATGTTCTCTTCCTGATCCTAAAGCCCAGCTCACAGTCCCTGGAGCAGGAAGACCAGGCCCCCCAAAAGGACCAGCCCCCATTGATAATCCGTGCAGAGGTCTTACCAGTCTTGAGGAGGTCATCAACAAGAGCTTCAAGGAAAACAAACAAGACACCATAAGATCACAAATTAATCATTCGTTGGGCTTTTAAAAGGAGGTTCAGCTCATGAATAAAATCAGGATCTCTGTGCCCTGTAGAATAGTTTCTGTTGGAAGCCCTTGGCAAGAGGTTTGTTTTTTTTTTTTTCCCCAGAACTACAGCTAAGCTAGACAGAAAAATAAATTTGTACCCATACAAATTGAGTCTGCTGTAACCTTGATAAATGACCTCCCTGTGCAGCAAATTGTGGCAGTGCAGGCTGCACCCTCAAGATGCTGCCTTGCATCACAGCAGTCCTGCAGGGAACAACCTGAGAGACAGTGCACAAGGGGAGCTCCATGGAGACAGAAAAAACACACTGTCCTGAGAATAGCTCTTCTCTTCTTTACACCCTCATTACTTGCCTGTTGTCTTTTGGGCAGCCTAGCAGGAGCCAGAACAAATCTATACACTGCCATAAGCACAGAGCTCACGACTGCGTATCTGTGTCACAGGGCTGTCCCCATCCCTGCCACTCTGCAGTGACACCAGGCATACACATCAACGTTACTGCAGACACAGTCAGGGGCCTGTTGTTCCGAGAGCATCCCCCTTCCACCACCACCCCTAGGCCTGCCCCACGGCCCCTCAGAGCTGGCAGGACGTACAGTCAGTGTCACACACTGCGGAGCCATCGTTGGGGCAGAAGCGACTCTCGGTTTTCTTCCTCCCGAACTGCAGCTCGTGGGGGTCGGACAGCTGGGCCCGGCACGTGTAGCGGAAGCGCTGCTCCTGGCGGGCACCGCTCTGCGTGATGTTCACAGGCATCCACGGCGTCCAGGGCGTGTTCCTGCGCACCTCCGGGCAGCTCTCCGGGTTGCAGGTCTTATACTCCTGCCAAGAAGGAAAACCACTCCCTCCTTACTTATTAAACAGCAGCAGCCTAACTGGCAGAGAGGATTATTTATGCTTCAGAAAATAAGGGAATACTCTCTGGATCTCAAACAATCCCCATCCACCTTATCTGACCTCCCAGTGCTGGGCACGGCACAAAATGTGGTGACTTTGGAGGCAGTGGTGGTGCATAGGTGGACCTCAAGGGTAAGCTGTGCTTGCTATTTTTATGTCTCCCTCAGGTTTGTGTTTCTTTGCTGACTCAAAGTCCTGTGGGGCTTCAACAGCTTGGTTCATTATGGGCAGGAGAATAATTCAGGCAATGGATAATAATAACAGCAAACAAGTTTTCTGGTCTGACCCTGACATGCTGTTTTCATGTCAGCCTAGAGAAGCCTCAAGAGGACAAAATGTCAGTAAGGTTTATTCCTTGAAAGTTTATCATTTCATTTTTAATATGGGTTTAGAGTAGATCTTTTTATAGCTATTTTTGTTTGGTTGGCTTTTCAAACTCTCTAGTGAAGGTTATGAACCGTTTGTCATCCTTGGTCTAGAGCAGCCATTGAGCACAGACAACATTCTGGCTGGCTGGGAATGGGGGCATTTGAGGGTTTTACAATTCTCATCACTAATGGGAGGAATTCCAGTGACAAACATTTGTGTCCTTAATTTAAAATAACTGAATAAACAACCCTTTTCTGGCAGAGGGGAAGAAATGTAATGCTTCAGGACTTCATGATTCTAGTGTAAAAGCCAAACAGCTCATGAAGAAGAAATGGGAGGTTCCAGATCAAGTCTACTTACACTGAAATGAAACCCCACAAAACCAATTAAAATGGCTACATAAAACAGCTGCCAGAACAGGAAAGGGAAAGTAAAGAGAGCAAATGGGGTGTTGGATCTGTTGTTTACTAAAGTATGAGAGCACAACCCATTTCTGATGTGTGTGTGGCCTCCTTGACTCAAGGGAATCATCCTTGGGAGTGGGAGAAAAGAACATGTATAGAGCTTTCAGGTAAAGGACTTCATATCAGCCTACAGAGGCCTAAGGAAGAACTCTGTACACCAGTCGCTCCCTAAATCTGCCACCCCTCTGTTTCCGAGTTCCTTTCAGCATCCTCTGCAGCAAAAAACTGAGGACGGCATTTTTTTCTTGCTTGAGAAATAAAACCACAATGGAGAGAGAAGCTAAATACCCCATTCCTCGATGCTACTGTCAATAGGTGCCTCTCTTGCAATGTCAGGAAATAATACATACCACAGCACAGCCTGGACATGTGTTTCCATTTTCACAGGTCCTCTGCCTTGAATGAATCCCTCCACCACAATTCACGCTACATTTATTCCAAGGTCCCCATGAAGACCAAAAAATCGGTAATGGACATGGACTGTTTTCATTACAGAACCTGAAAGGAGAAAGTGCATTGTTCAAAAAACTCCATGTCAGCACATCTGAGGGAAACTGTGTGGGACGCAAGACTGCACACCGCATTTGGGCACAACTGATGCATGCACAGAGAGCCAGCAGAGGCTGACACAACGTCAGATTAGCAATATTCCTGTCCATGGAGACAAATGTAGCCTTTGTACCAAATGGGAGTGGTCAATCAGGCTGAGCTCAGGGTGAGATGGTTGGAGTAAATGGTGGCGATCAGGTTTTCTTAAGTGCTCTGTCTCAAAACTTTTCCACACTGAGTCCACAAAAGGGGTCATAAACAGAAGTGGAAGTGTCACAAAGGGAGAGTGGATAGTAAATATTCTAAATGGGATGGCTGGTGAGAGGACAACTCAACTCACTAATAGCAGGTGCTAAACACCTGACAGTCTTCTCTTCACACAATCTGGCTTTTACTGCTGCCTTGACCCTAACAAGCTAGAGTTTGCAACTGGATCTTATATGCATCTAAAAGCAGGCCCTAAGTGAATGCTATTTCATGTTCTGTGTCAAAAGTAACTGTAATTTTGTTCAGCTTTTTAATTAATATTTTTCTCAAATTTAATCACATAGAACTACAACTGATGCAGAAGTAGTCTTTAATGCCGAAAGGGACAGATTGTGAATGGACACAAATCAAACCAAACATCAAAATGTCTTGAATCATGGAAGTTAAAAGAATTGCTCTTTTTATTCTAAGAAATGTGGAGACATATGACTTAGTGACCACTCAAGGGACAAGCAACAGCCTATTGCCAAGTAGAGGTGGCCTTCAATGAAATGTCAGGCTTGGAAAGAAGTTGGGATACACCTTGAAGCATGTACTTCATGTAAGCTTAGGGGCCAAGCTTGAAGAAGTGTTATAGTGCAGATGGCTCTGTAGGTTCACGAAGTATTGGGTTTTAGTAATTTTGTGCGAAATTTTCATAGTTTAGAGGGGGGAAAAGATATTTTTCTGATACCATGCCCTGCAAAAACTCAAGCCTGAATCTGTGAGTTAAGTTGGGTTTTGCCTTAAACTGCTTTTGGAGCATCAGGACAAGTAATAGAGATTTGGGAATGGTGCAAATGGCAGTGAAAGCTGCACATACTCAGCTGCCACTCCAGGGACAGATCAGAATGGAGTAACTGTGTCCATAAACTCTGCAGTGCCAACAGCAGGCACAGCTTCTCCCTTCAGGGAGGAGGCCAGCCCTCTGTGTGGGAAGGTCTGAAGGGTCCTGCTTGGGAGTGAGGGCAGCTCTGAAGTGTGATGCTCACAGGCTCACTGAAAGGGAGTGTCCATGCACAGAAACAGCCGCATCCCTCCCAGGCTCTGGGACTGCTTCTGCTCTGTGCATTGAGCCCAATAGCCTCCATCTGCCTTCCCAGCCACCACTTCCAGCTGCCAACGTTACAACCACAGACATGGACACACACCACCATGGACAGCCCTTACCTTTCCTCCCTGCTCTGTCCAACACAGACCCTGCCCCCATAGCGTGGGGCGGGATTGCTGCAGGATCGCTGCCGCACCTGGAAGCCGATCCCACAGGAGGTGCTGCATGGGGCCCAGGATGACCACGGTGTCCAAGCACCATTCCTAGCAAAAAGGGTGACACAGAACAGAGTATGGGAGAAGTGTTGAACTCATGGGAGAACAGATTATTAATTTCAACCACACTTTGTATCAGGGGAGTTTTTAAAAAGGGAGTTTCAAAAGTGCTTAGCAGTGGCCTAACTTTCCTCCCTTTGAAGTCTCTAAGAATTGGAAAGGAAGACAACTAAGCCAATGCTGAATGATTTTGAAAATGTCTCCTAGGATTTACTGAGCAATAGTGTGGTTAATGTAATTTTCATTGACTATTTCCCCATCATCTTCCCCATGTATCATTACCCTGCTCTTCTGACCCAATGGCTGATCCCAAAGTTATATGTCCTGAACTCTTCTGCACAAAGAATTCAGGTTTTGAGGATCATGAATGCCAGTTGTACTGAAGGATGTAAAAACCTTACCCTCTGCTAATTCAGTAGGTAGTGATGCTTTAAATCTTTTACAGCAACACCACTGCCAGCTCCCATGTTTTCATCACAAACCTCATAATATTTTGTGTTTTCCTAAAGCCTTCAGCATTGAATCCTATTAAGTGGAAATCTCAAATTTCATTAAAAAATAACAATAATTGCTTCTAGCTTTCATGGCTGCCTGCAGACGTCACTGTAGTGTGACCTTAAATCTGTAGAAACCAGAGGCAATTAAGAGCTCAGAGGCAGCATTGAGTTGCATGATTTAATGAGTGATCACATCTCTGCTGAATAGTGGTAACACAGTCTGAAGCCAGTGTGATGCAAAACCCCCCAGTTCACACCTCAGCGCTGGAGACTTTGGCAAAACTCCTGTGAGAGGCCGAGCACGTGCAGGTGCCTCAAACATGTGCTTACACAGAAGCCAACATTTTCATCTTTAAAATCTTGCATCTATTAAAGCTCACCTTCCTCTGATTTGGCAGCACTGGGCCTTGAAGCAGGAGAGGAGGAACCGTATCTCATCTATTCTGTGCTGCAGGTTTCATTTCATATGGAGCCAGTGGTAATGCTCTGTCTTATAAAACTGCCTAATCTTGACACTTCAGTGCCTTAAGCCAAAAAATATATTTTCTGGGGTGTGTTTTTTTATAAAGAAAAACCTTTCTAAAAAGTCTAGTCAAAAACCAACTCAGGTGCTCTCTGACTCTTGAAAACAGATGTTAATTTTCAAAGCATTTACTGAACTAATAACACTGCTGGCAAGAAATATTTTTTGGCACAGCACCAATCAGGGCAGAGGATGAAAGTTAAAACCCACATTGCCCTTCACAGTTTTTGTATTTTTTATCAACTCTTGCCTGTTCTTGGCAGCTTTATTTCAGAACCCTGTTAGATCTTTTCCCCCTCCTCTTCTTATTCTCTCATTCCTCTCCCTCTCATCCTTCCCCTCTCCCACCCCAAACAAGGTCAAAGAACAAGAAATCCACTTATATAAAAAACCTACTATTCCATATTATTCTGCTCTGTTTTAAACCAACTACTACCTCCCCACTCTTTAATCCAAAAGAATGATTATATGTAAAATCATGAAAAGAAAAAAAATCAAATGGAAGGTTGCTGTTACTGCTGCAAAAAGGGCAAGTAAGTTCTACTAAAGAAATCCTCAAAACCCCAGCAATTCTCAGCATCTATTTGTGTTTCAGGATTTTTAAGAGAAATAAAGACACCTTCCACTTTCAGATCTCCAGCTTTTTAATAGAACTCATCTTTAAACATCCTACTCCCTCTTTGCAGAAAGAAATCTCAATGCCATATGAAGTCAATTAAAGGAAATTTGAGGGCTGAAGCGGATGTAGGATGACCAGATGTCCCTATTTTTCAAACCATGCTGTTTTCGTATGTCTTAAGACTGAATAATCTGTTTTTCATCCCCTCCTTAGAAGCTGTTCCTGCCTCTTTTGCCATCAGAGCAGTGCTGAGAAATCCATCCTACTGGCATGTTTTCCATTTGCCACTGACAGAAAAAGCCTGCCTGGGGAAGGCTTTGCTCAGCCCACGGTGGCAGCACAGGGGCAGGAATGACTGCACACCTTTTGGGCAACACAGCCCGTAACTGGAAGGAGAGATGCCAATTAAAACATGAGTATTGCTGAATTTTTGGTGCCAAGGGCAGCACTGATCTCCAGGGATGAGTCAAGAGGCAGCTGTCCTTAATGGAATGAATGTTTATGGAGAAGATAAAGTAGATAAAAACTGTATTGACCCAATATTTACCAAAATCCTGCCTGCCCCCACCCTGATTAAACAGTGCTTACACTACTGCATCCTCTTCCCTTGAGTCATGACATGATGTAGTCTGAGGGTGGTGGGGTACCAGGGACACAAACAGGGCTATGTTTGGGCACCCTGCAGGAGGACATTTAGCTTCCATGCTGCCAAAGCTGAGCTGCAGGCTCCCGTGGGCAGCAGCACTTGGGCACAAGCTGAGCTGCCTGTGCTGTTCCAGAGCCTGCTGGCTGCCAGAGGATGACGTGCTGCTCTCACCTGCCCAGCAAACAAGCTGTGCTGCAGACAGGTCACAGACTCGCAGAACAAGGCAGACAAGCCTTGCCTGGAGCTAGGCTCAGCCCTGTCCCTACAAGCGTTGCTCTGAAGGAGCTCTGCTTGGTTTTGGCAATGTGGCCTTGGAACCCAAACTTGGAAAAATTGTGAGCTTATTGATTTTTTAGTCTGCTGTTCAGCTGGCTGACAGCTCTGCCTCACTCACCTCCTCCTGATGGGTCACTACTCACTGTACAGCTGAGGGAAACAAAGGCCCAGTGTAGTGTACAATAATTTGGGGTGCTCATCTTCCAAGAGCCTTGGCTGAGAGCCCTTCGCTCAGAGCCCCAGGGTTTCTTCATTTTACACTGACTTCAGGCTGGACCTCACACACCTTACTTTGGCTGAGACACAATGACATGGTCACAAGGAAGGAGCTAAGCTGTGGACAGACACAGCTCGTTCCCTTAAGAAGCACGAAGACGCTGAGGTACCTTGAACAATTTGCGACCTCAATCCTGGCCCCTTCACAGCTGCGACCTCCACAGCGAGGACGAGGGCTGTCACATGAACGTGACCTACACATGCAGGAGCCTGTGCTGTCCCCATCTGAATGCTCACACAGTTGCCATGGGGACCAAGGCCCCAGTCTTCCATTTGTTGTCAGGTTTTTCACCTAATTTAAGGAGAAAAAAAAAAAGTCATTAATAGCAAGTTTACATTTCTGGAGACAGGCCCACAATAGAAATGCCAAACAAAGCTGCCAGGGGGATTAGGATGCATCCTAGATGGGAGCTGTCTGTGCTTGCAAGCAGGATTCAAAACAGAGGGTTGTTTTCAGACAATGCCACATCAATATTTACCCTTCAAATTCCACGCCGCATACCTAACGTGTGCACACAGGCACCGAGCCGACCCAGCCAGCACCACACCAGGAGCAAGCACCCATCTGCCACACCACACAACCACCATGCTGCCTGTTCCACACTGCACAGCTTCAGCCTTTCAAGCAACCCCGTGGCCAGTACTGACTGACCCCACTCCATCATATTCCAGCCTCTGCAGGGCTTCCTGCAGAGTGTTTTCCAAGTTAATGTTCATATAACCATAGTGACCAGCTGAGGCTGGGGCCTTACTGAGTTTGGCCTGTCCAAACCTGCAGCAAGAACTGTCTCCTGTTCTAAACTGAGCCGTAGTCTAAACGGCCATGTGGATGAAAAACAAAAAGTGAAGGAGATGATGGTGACTAGCATTAATCCTGAGCATCACACAATCACCTAAAGAGCAAGAATTCATCTCAAGATGATTTATAGACCAGACCACAATGCCTTCTGTTCCCTCTGCCCTTTGTTTCATGACTGTGCAGCCCTGAACAGGCTGGGACTTGACAGCTTCCTGCACACTGTAATGAAGGAAAAATACAATAGTCCTGGCAGACCAAGAACATGAGAAACAGAACCACTTCAGGGCTGGTGACAACTCTCTGGTAGACAGGATGTGAGAGCTTGCTCTCCTGTGCCCTGTTTTAATTAATCAGTGCTTCCAGGGGAGCCCTAAGCCAAGGGCTGGGGGACCAGGTTGCTGGGGCCCTTGCTCCCAAGGCTGCTGTCTGGAGACGACCTGCAGCTCAAAACCATGTCTTGAAAGCTGCCCTGAACACCCCTGTCCTGGCATCCCCTCTGCTACTGCCTTGAGAAATACAACACAGAAAGGGATTGGTGCTGGCCCTGCCTGCGTATGGCTACTCCCCTGTAACTGCACAGCACCAGGATGCCCTTCTGCCCTGGTGGCTCTCTCTGTGTTTCTCACCTCATGCCCCATCCCAAAGTGCCAGGCCTTGCAGGCAGATGGCACAGATGGTGGCTGCCTGCAAGTGGTCATGCCTGTGGGGTGAGCCATGTGGTGGTGGGGTGCTCAGCAGCTTTGGTAAAGCCGGTGGCAAAGGCAGCACTGGATTTGGCCTCGGTGTTGCACACAATGAAGGGTGAAGGAAGGAAGAGGCTGGGCCCCTGGCAGCCCTGGCCCCAAATCTGAGCCAGCTACCCTGACAATCTTCACTGTGCCATGTTCACTGAGCTCTGCTGCCAGCAGGATCAGTCCCCTGGGCTGCCCCAGAGGGGGAATGATTGTTCCTGCTTTACTGACAAGTGAAGTGGGCACGGAGTGGCTGTGAGCCTGCTCAGGAGTCCTGCAGGGAGCCAACCACAGCCATGGCAAGAGAGCTTTCCAACACTCATCCTCCAAAACATGCTGCTCTGTGCTTATTCTCCAAGATTGGCACTATGTTAAACACTCAGAATGTACCTCTGGTGGGTTGTCATCTTCCCCTCTCACCCATCTACAGCAGCATCAAAAATATGCAGCAGTGGCATGGAAGCAATTTAGATCTGATACTGCACTCAGCAGGCTGCAGCTGGGGGTTTCAGGCATCTGCTGTAAGCCTTTGTTTGCAATAGATTATCATGTAGTTGCAAAAATTTGCTCTGGGCTGCAGGTTACAAGGCAAGATGCCCACAGAGGAGATCACTGAGCTTTGTTGTTGTTGAATTTGCTCTTTTAAACATTGTTTAAAAATCAATACAGTTGGGTTTCTAGAAGTTGGAGGGGGAGAGTCAGAATAAGTACTTTGAGATATTTAATACTAGATTTTTATCTTCTTTTTCCTCCTGCCTTACAAAAGTCATAATCCAAGTATTGGATCATTTCTATTCATTTTTGAGCCAGAAAGCCTTGCTGATTCCAGCAGGGAGTTCTGTTCAGAAATCAATGGTATGATATGGCCCGTGGCATCAATTAAAAAAAAAAACCTAACAAGTAACTATTGGCTCATAAGTGATACTGGGAAACAACCCAAAAATTAAACAAATAAGCAACCATAACCAAAATGCTGAGATTTATAAACATGTCACACTGTTGAGTGTGGGAAGTTTTTATGCTTAAGAAATTACATATGGATTATTATTCCATCTTTAAATTCACAAAAATATCTTCAAAAGAGCAAACTTGGGAAGTGGGATAAAAACCCATGTGCACTGATCTTTTTCAGGAATACCTTTACAAGACAAATCTTTTGAAGCCTACACAGTGCCCATCACACTGAGAGGACATCTTTAAAAACACATCTGATCAAATGCCCTTCTCTCACCTGACAATACTACCAATTCTGGAATTCTCTTCTTTTATAAACTACCATACTCACACCCAAAGTCTCATCTTTCTTTCTTCCTCATAGAATTTAAAAGCTCAAGTGCAGGATCTAAAAATTCAGACTGACCACTCCTAATCCCTGCTAAAAGGGTATTTTCCGTGTTTGTTCGCATATTACAGGAAAAGCTAGAAGAATTCCTTGTTCTTTCAATTCATCTATTCTTTATCTTAGGATTCAGATACCAATTGCTTATAATTTTGCCAAGCTTTAATTACTTAATCTGGAGATTTCCATGCTAGCTGTTTGATGAAAGCTGAAAATTCTTGCAAAGTTTCAGCGAAACTACTTAAAACCATTTATAAAATCAAATCTAGAGGAAAAGACTGTCCATAAGTAGCAATATTTTCCTTGAAACAAACTAGTGTTCAGAACAAGGAACTGAACTTTACATCCTTTTGACACCTTTTTGCAATTCCCACGAAAAGCCATTCTAAACTGTCCAGGATATAAAATCCTTGGGACATGGAAAAAATTCAGTTTTCAGCAATTCAAAGGTTTTAATCCCAGCACCCCAAAACTTTTCCATGCACTGGAGATGCTTCAGTGTGGGCCCAAGCAGGATCACCCTGGGCACTGCAGCTCTGAGCAGCTGAGTCCACATGAATTGACAGCAGGGTACAAGACACCCAAAGACAGAATGGGGAAACTGCCACTGATTAGCAAGAAAATGAGGCAACATGGAACAGATGCAATGTGACTAAGACAGGGGTTTGCTGGAAACACAGAGAGGGACTGGGATGAAAACCTGGAAGGAAAATCATCATTTGGCTCAGGATAAGGAGGACAGTACACTTTACTGGAAGTACTCAGTTCCTGACTTGCCAAACACCCTCAACAGTGACACCATGAGTTTGGCTAATAGTTTATTAGTCAAAGTTCCTTTCCTGCTGGTGGCTCATGTTGGCATCAGTAAGATATCACAAAATAGGATGCGTCTGTTTTTCTAAAATCAAAGTGCACCTCCCTCCCTTCTCCCAAGCCTCCCTCCCTTCTCCCAAGAAAGCACATACCATCCTGTATCAGGACTCCCTGATAAAGCATGGGCACATACACAGAAGAGCAGTTTAGTTTGTGGAATTTGTGTGCTACCATTTCTTAATGTTAAAATGGTTGACATTGCAACCTCAGTAATGAACCCTTAAGAGATTCTGGATGTTATCTAGTAATAACATACAGTAATCATTACCCAGTGTATTATGTTAACACTGCATGATTAAGCCTCTATCCAAAGTCCCTTTCATCTTAAAGCTGGAGAGTGGGAATCTGTGGCACAATGTAATGCTGTACAAAGATGTTCAGACCAGCTCTGAACAAGTCTGTTTGCTCAAGAGCAGCAGTCAAGTTACATTAGTGTTGTGGTTGACTCACACAAATGCCTGGCCTGTGTAGAATATAATTCAATAATATGCCAATTCTGGCTTTAAAAGTTGCTGAATGCCAGTCTCTCAACTGTGCCAGGACATCTGTTTGTGGGCTAGACTGCAGAAGAACTCACTGACATTAGCTGGGTTAGGAAAAGTTTATTTGGGAGGGGTTCTTTTAATCTACACCATTTCACACTTGACTGTGATCTCACATACAGCTGTACCAGCACAGCTGAGCGCCTGGTGCTCAGCCCAGAAAAGCAGGGTGGGAAAAGCCAGGACTTCTTATGATAGTAACTCATCCAACTCAACTCACAGACAGGTCTTTTGCAGGAATGAAGTTTGGCATTGGGTAATTACATTCCCCTTCCCTTTCAGCGCTCATCTGCACATGCTAGATCCTTGCTTCTGTTGACCATGACCTTTGTCCTGCACTGAATACAAGGAAATACTTGGACATTGCTGTTGTAGGTACTTAAATGAGCCATCCCACTCCATGCCAGTGTGAATTCGTTCCAGTGAGTGGCAGGGGTTAAAGAAAAAGAAAGCACTTGCATGTGGATTTTAAACAGCTTGGCAGCCTGTCAGTCAAAGAGCACAAGGCTGATACATGTAACAGAATAGGAGCATCTACACAGAAAATAATCTACAACGGAATGTTAAAATAAATGTAGAACTAGCACCCCAAGAACAGCCAAAACTCCTGAATACTCTGTGCTGGATTTTTATGACCTTGAAACAATGATCTGGAGTAGTTTGTTCCCTAGCGTGCACCACAGCAGACATGTTCAAACTAGAGGATTAACACCTCACACACCTATCAACAGACACAGGCATTAAGCAGGACGAGATAACAGCATGGGCAATCAAGAAGCACTGCATCCCAGTTCAACACAGGAGGGTTATAAACACACAAGCCTCTGAATCCAGCAGTGAAAAACTTAAGCCTGCCAAGCTAAGGATGGATTGAAGCAATGACTAATATTTCCTGGGAAAATATCTGAGGAGTAAGGAAGATAAGGGGAATAAACATCCCAGCACCTCCAGACAGAAATAGCGTACTGAAGATATAACCCATCCAGTCCTCTCTCCCTATCTACTGGACTTAGCAGTATTAACATGCTAATTGACGTTAGATAATAACAATGAACAATAATGACAATTTCTCCTCCACCCTCGATTTATTTAACAAGACTGGTTTTTCATCCCCAGCCATCCTGGAGATACAGTTCAAGCAGCAGGAATTATACTCAGCCAGACAGCTTCTGGGGATCACAGCCAGGCACTGGATGTTGTCATCAGAGAAGGGTGGGTGGCTGGGAAGGGAGCTGGAGAGTCAACTCCAACTGATTCAAGAAGAGACACTTCTTTTGTTTATGAATCTCCTGGAGACCAGGGCCAGGAAAAAAGGCCATTTCTTTGCAATATCATGTAGATTTGATCTCAGGTCTGCTGGAGTCAGATTAGAACAGCCAGACCTCTTCATGCTGCCCCACACTCACCTTCCCTTCTCCCTTCTACACATACACACATCAGTACATATAAAATATTTCGACTTCATCCACTTACTGGGCACTCAGTAATATTTTGGGTCCAGAGGCTCATGTCGGAGCTGTCCTCAATGGTGGTGCATCGCTTCTGCTTGCTGTCCCAGCCACAATAAGGGTCTCTGGCTCCCAGGCATTCCCTGCATGTGCAAAGACAAAATATTAAAGCCCTTTAAGACTGTCTAGCTCTAAAGACATCTATTCAAGTATAGTCCTCGTTTATGACAGCTGTCAATCACACCAAGGCTCAGCAGAAGAAACAATTTCTTTAAGCAGAGGTTTACCTGCTTGGAAAGAGGAAAAATGAATAGAAGGGCGATAGGACACAAAGCAAGTATCACCTCATAGAAGCTGTAGATTAAAAATCAGTTCACTCCTCTCCAAGGCCTAGGGAAAGAAAATGACTTTACAAATTTTAGTCAAAGAACACTTGTCATTGAGGTATCTTCGTGCCCCCATGTAATCACACAGCAGGCCAAATCTCACACAAAGCAACCTCTGTGACTATGTTTTCTGACACTGTGTCCATCCAAAGAGGTTAGACAAGCAGAATTAGCCAATGGACCGGTAATAAAGGCTTTCTATTAGTCTTGGCCTTTGCTGGAACAATGGTTTCATTTATAATCCCAGCATCAAGATGTCAGTTTGGAAAAGTCACAGCAAAACATTATTTCTAAGCTTTTGGCTGCTTTGAACACTGCTGTATTCATTTTCCTCCCGAATCCATATTTACAGGCTAAGTGCGTGTTCCCAACATGTGAGCTGCTGAAAAAAAGTATCTAGGGCTATTACTGCCACTAAACAGAGAAGATCAGTCACAGAAGTAGTCTGTACCAATAAAATTCAGCTGTATTAGTCGTTCCCATGAGTTGCTTTCAAATTGTTAATTTTCATTAAGAAAACATAAAGGTAGAAGCCACATCATGCATGTATTAGTGAAAGACAGATTACTAAACCTAAAAAGATTCACAACACTATTTTTAATCCTTATGATCCATTCTCTTCTATCACACAAAAGGCTGATAAGATCTTTCAAAAAATCCCAAATGACTTGAAAACTGCCAATTAGACAGCAGCAAGGGACTGAGGGGAAAGATTCAGTTCAAGAAGCTAAACAGGAGAGTAATAAAATGTATTCTAAGGCAAGGTATCAGTATGATTAATGAAACATAAAAAAACCCCCCTCAAATGCAATGAGATGTTATTAACTGTTCCCTCCCAGAAATCTTTGAAATCTTATTAGCCTGTAATCAGCTGCAAATGAAAAAGCAAGTCCCTCACACACAGCTGAGAACACTCTATTAGTCTGTACTGACTCCACAGTGATTTGTCCCCAAAGCAAACCCCAGATTGTTTTGATGTCTGGTACCCATTGCTTTATATATATTTATACACAGACGCATTTATATTTTAATTATGAGTTTCCAGTTTGCTCCACCCCTACATTTCCGCTGCTGAAGATTTCACACACAGAGTTATAAGGAACATAACTTCTTTTTCATGCTCTAGGAGGGTAGTTGCAATGACTGCCTCTACTGTGTTTTTGCTTCGGTTGCTTCAGCACGCCCAATGAAAAGGCAAAGATGATTTTACCCCAGCCCCAGGCAACAGAACATCAAATATTGACCTAGAAAATGACTTGGGATCCTCAGCCTAAGGACACAGAAAGAACATGTGTTGCTTTGCTCGTTACTTTGGCTAAAGACCCCTGCCCTGCTGTTTTGGCACCCCACACCACCCTCACCCACCAAGTGGGGTTGCTGCCAAATCCAGAGCTGCCTTTGCTGTCCAGGAGCCCCTCAGCAATGGCAGCACCCAGTTCAATGGAGAGCAGACCCTGGGGCATCTGCCCACACTCTTGACAACTTGGCACCTAAGGAGGAAACTGGGCAGTTTCTAAAAAGTAGAAAAAGAGAAGCAGTGGAGGCAGGGGGTGGGGGGCGCTTTTGGTCAGGCTTTCAGACCCTGACACAACATACCCTATTGTTTCCAATTGTGTGAAACCATTTCACTGGGCACCCAGTGCGTTGAGAGAGGTCATTGTAATTCACAACAGGGAAGGCTGTTGCGAGCATCACCCTATTATGATACACATTTTCTCTGAATTTAATTTATAGGAAAACATGTGCCGCATAAATTCAGAAAATAATCTCCGTATATTCTGTGCTGTGGCCCTCAGCCACTCGGCAGGCTGCAGCACACCCCAGTTAGGCACTGACCACTTTGCTGGCACTACCATAATGAATGTCATGGAGCTAATGTGCTGCTCTTGGCTGGGAGTGCCAGCTCTGGATCCCTAACAGAGGACTCACTGAATCACAGCCCGCCCTCCCCTGCCACTGCCATGACCCCCAGCTGACAGGCCATCAGGAACTGAGCTGCACTGCCACCAGCCAGCCCTGGTGATGGGCTCTGGAAATGCCTGGCACAGCCAGCCCTGGTGATGGGCTCTGGAAATGCCTGGCACGGCACCTGTTGGCCAGGAGCTGCAGCCAGCCCCGTGTTCTGCATCTGGGGTGTAATGAGTTCCTACCCAGCCTGGGCTCTGCTGGGCTGTCAAAACACACACTCTGTAATTTAACAACCATCACAGCCCAGGACTTCTCCTCATCTCATGGCAGGCCCTCAAAACCATTTGAAATCTAAAAACAAAATAGCTATGCTGTCTGCCTCCCTTCAGGACTCAGAGCACACTCATCTGCCTCAGCTCTGGTGAGAAACCTATTATATCAGCTGACAGTGATACGCTTAGGGATAAGGAGAAATGTATTTACTTACAAAAAATTTAGACCGTTTTTTCCTTTTTTAAGCAGGAAAAACATTACAGTGTATGTAATGCAAGAAAATGACATTTCTGGCAAATACGTCCAGTAAACACTTCCAAAGCCACCTTAATTATATCCTTACAGTATCTTTAGAATGTATATATCCCTATTTATGCCATTAAAAGATAAAACCACATCAACAAATACATACCAAAAGACAAATAAATGCAAGCAGACATGCACACCCAGATCGAAATGCTTCAGAAGTACTGTCATTCTTAGTAGATCAGGCACCATGGTGTGGAAAATGCAAAGATATCACAGCATTTCCCTGTGCTCATAACACAAAATAAATTGAAATGTTTACATGTAAATACCATTTTGCATTATGATACTACTGAAAAATCTCACAGAAGCCACAGGGCCTGCAGTCTTCCAGGGCATACGTGAATACTGTGAAATAAGACACAAAGGAATTTACATACAACAATGAAATTCTGATGCTGCAAAGGCAATGGGACTTCTGCCACTGGCTCAGTTGCCCAGATTTTATATTGTACATAAAGGGAACATTTTGCTTAAGTCTCCTCAGTAGCAGGCTGGGAATGCCTGAAGGAACTAATGAGACAGTATCTGTGTTGTCTCCCAGCACAATTCCCAGGGGTGGAGGGAACCCATTATCCCAGAAGACTACATTAGCATAGCAGGTTAACACTGACTCTCTTACTGCTAATCACTTAGTTAATGAAATCCTACAAAGTGGGATGCTTGTGAAAGTAAGATGATGATGATACAACACAGCCCATGACCTCAGTTTCCCTCTGGCCACCTAGTAACCTCACATTCAGTGAGGACTTGGAGCCTCCTGACAGATACCTAAGAGGTGGGATTTATTTTGATAGGGCATTACTATCAATAGTGATGCATTTTAATTCATTGCCTCACAATAAATGTCTTGTGTGATGCATGAAGGCATACACTGAAAGGTTCAATTGAAAAAATAATTCCATTTGTGTCTCCTATTCAAGGTGGTTTTTTTTCTCCAGTTCCTCATTCTCACTTACCAAGGTCATTTGCATGAAAATAAGATCTTGCTCATAAGAGCTCACCTGCTGCCTGCTGTTTGGGAGCTGCAAACCTCCCTGTTGTTGGCTGTTGGAATCATTTCTACAGCAGTGATCTGGGATAACACAAAAGATTAAGACTCTGCAAGAGGGACACTATCCACAACCCACTAAAGTCAGTGGAAGCTCTTACTTATGACTCAAAACAGTTTTTACATGGTCTTTAACACCTTGTGTGCTGTGCCTTCACTTACGGTATGTGCTGTAAAAAAGGCTTCTCCTTCCAGTATGCTGATGCTGCCCAAGATCCCTTTTTTGTAATGTCCTGAATGACATCTTCTTTCAGAATCTTCATTAAAGCTTAAACATCTGTATTTCAAAAGTTTTTCATTCCCACTTTAATTTGCTCTGGGTCTAGACAACCTAATCTTTTGGTCATTTTTCGCTGAGAGTTAAAATTTTAGACTGTATAATAAATGAATCATCAAATCAATGGAACCAGACCCAAGAGGTTAGTCTTTGACAGACCAAAGGAAAGAATTACTATTGCCTCTTCCCATTCTTACTACCAGACAGAAGACACATAAAAATGCCATTTTGTACCAAGAGCGACAAAACTCATTCGAAATATTCACAACTAAGAACTCTGCTCCTTTCATCTGCCAGGTTGTGCTTACTCTCCCAGTTTTCATTTCCTCTCTTTCATTTAACTTTTTATCACTCCTTTTTAATGACTAATAGCAAATAGGAATGGAATGGCAGGACATTGATGTGCAAAGGCAGGGCTCTAGACCCAAAGGCTGAGAAGTTCCTTCCCAAACTGTGTTTGCTCACAAAAGCCTGTCACTGCACCAGGAGACAATTCTGCATTTTCACTCATGAGTTTAGAACCTGCAGTGAAAGTTCCATTTGTCAGGGAGACACAAGAACTGTCTCTGTTCCTGATCCTTTAGACCCCATGGGCATCACCAGTCAGTCCATCAGAAGCACATCCACTGGTGCAGTGCAAACATTCATAACCCTGATCCTGCAAGGCACTGAACAAGTCTCATCCATTCTCAGCACCTCAGAAGCATGGGCAGCACAGGAGTGCCCCTCCCTCTTTTGGGGAGTAAGACGTCAGAATTCCAATTCCACATTGGTTTGTTGCACTCACAGAATGGTTCCCTGCGAGAGAACAGCCCTCTGCAAACAATAAAAGCTTTAGCTGTGTTAGTTGTAAGCATGAGGCTGTGTTTGGCAGACAAGCATTTCCTGACAAGGTTAGCTTACTGTCCCATTGCTAGCGACCTGCAGAGGGGATGAACTAAATAAATAACCATATTAGCTTCCAGCCAACTGAATCATAATCACTGACACCCTCAACAGCCCGTGCAAGGAAGAGCAGACCTCTGTCTTCCCTAAAGCCAGATTGCATGAAAAGAGAAGAACAAGAATTGAAAACATGATTGTGGTTTAAGAAAATAAGATTACAAAGGGAAAAAAGCACCAGACATTCTAACAATCCCTCTAATTTGGTACCTTTAAAAACTCAAACTTCAGAAATGAGGTAGTGATCTGTACAAATCCATTATCTTTCCCCATGAGAAGAGAAGCCAAGTGGAATTGAGCTGCTTTGGTCAGACACTGGTCAAGCAGCAGCTTCGTCTCTCAGTTGGTGAATATAACATGTTCCATTCCAGATGTTACTGCCCTTTCCTCAAGAGCAGGAGCCACATACTATATAAGGAATCTACAGGGCTATTTGTGGATCAGGGTCCTGCTTGGAAAGAGCATACTACAGCTCACAGGTACCACCACTGTGAGGGGTGCAGTTGATGTTAATCTGGACAGACAAGGTTTGGTATTTTGGCATGTGATACTGGATGCAGAGGCAGAGTAGCTGAAGTGGGCATGTGTCATTTATCACCCACACATGCTTAGAATCAGTGATTGCTGCTCTGCACATGATTTGCTTTGAATGCATAAATTAAAGCCATGGTGTAAAACAACCTCCAAAACTGAAGTCCATTTATAAGTCAAACACATGTTACTTATTTTAAAAAAGCAGTGCACAGACAGGGGATTTTCACAGGCAGTTTCATCTAATTTTCTTTTCCACATCAGGGACCTAGGCTTGCTCGAGTTCACCTTCTGGCCTACCATTTTCAATATCACTTTAATCGATTGAGGTTTATAGATTATGGCCTCGCACAAGCTACACAACTATTCAATTTCTTACTTTCTGACATCCCATTCCATCATCTTCTAGCAACAGTGACTTCTTTATTGGATAGGAATTCATTTTTATTTTTAAAGCTGTGAAATAAAACAACATTCCATTTACTCAAACATGAAGAATAATGCCATCTCTGATTAAATTTGGATTTATGTTTACATCAGTAAAACAGATTAGTTAAAAAAAAAAGTGTGTTCCTTCACAAACACTTTTAGAAACTCTTGTCGCTGTGCCAAACAAAACTGACCTCTAATAAAAACAAAAGTACAGAGGGTCTCTGACTACCAGTGACAGGATCATTCATCCACAAGAAAACTCAGATACTATTGAAGTCCTAATGAAAGCAATAGCCAGAAGGAATTCCTGAATGTGGGGCATGTTTGTCTGGGTTGCGAAGCACCCCTGTTTCCAAGCCCCAGCAGGCTTTTGAGCCTTAAGAAAACATGCTCCCCAGGGCTGCCATATGGGAAGAGGCAGAGAGGACCACACACCCCTTTGGAAAGGCAGCTTGGGCAAATCAGTGCACTCAAGTGTTACTGCCTGTCTCTGCCCTGTGTCAGTCAGTGTCTGATCAAGTGCTGCTGTGCTCCTGTGCTTCTGCTCTGTGGTTGCAGATCTGAGACCTCTGTGTGAACATGGCAAATCGCTGTAGTTTGGTGGCGAGGGTGGAGACAGGCAAGGGGTGGTTTAGGCAAGAGCAAATCCACTGCAAGGGACTCAAACAGGTGCTTTATGTAGCCTCTGCAAGATGCTGATGATTTAAGAACACAAGTTGCACTAAAATGGGAACTTAGGATGGGAAAGAAAATTGCAAAGGCAGAAAACTTAGAAACCAGTGTGAACGACAATAAAGAAACCTGAAAATAGCCTACAGTTGTCACCTAGGCTGCACGAAGTAATCCATATTCAAGCAGCTCCTTTGTGAAAGTTGGATTTTGTTAAGATCTGGGTAATTATTTTCTGCTCAACAAGATGCAGATTAAACTAGACAGAGCCTTTGTATATTAAGGTATCTTGGAAAAGGCAAATAAATATTAGACCATCCATTACAGCCTAAGGATCAAACACATCTCTCTTCTAATGCAGGGATATTTTAACACTGTATAAGGGGCAAAATGGTCTGCCACATATTCTCCAGTGCTCCTTCCTATGTAATTATAAAAACACCATCAACTCTTTGAACAAGAGAACATCACTTAAGTAAATGGATATTCCTGAAATCTAGCTTTACCTCTTGCAGACTAGAGTGTTCCCATAGTTCTACAATACTTGGGTGTTTTGATGGAAGATACCAGACTGTACAATATTATATTTTACTATAACCTGTACATATTTTACATATTTTACATATTTATATGTACTTAAATTTTAAACTTGAACCAGCAAAACCAAACTTGCTCTGACTCCAGATACTTCGTCTTCCCCAAACAGGTAAAAACAGCCCATCTCCTGATAAAAACTTAATACATTAATACAATACATTAATTCAGTATTAACATTGGACACATTTGTGTTTTACCCTGCAAATTCTGCCTGAAGCTTGAGACATGAAGAAAACCAGCCATAGCAGCAGTAAGACTGCAGACCCTTTCATCAGGAGCGACATTACTGAATGTGACCATTGCCTAGAATACAAATCTTATGACATAATAGTAGCAAATGGCAAGAATTGACAGATGCAATGGATATCTGCCCTGGGGCTTGCTGGTAGCTTTAGTTATTAATCTTGTTTGTATAACAATAGCATCAATGTCATCCTAACACAACATATTCCAAGAAAACTACATGCATTGCTGTCAGTTGCCACTGTGTTGAAAGTAATTTCACACAGCCCACCTAGCAGGCATCAGATGGTAATGACTTTCAGCATTGATCTGAGCTGGCCTAAAGCCAACCTCTTCTAGGTAAAAGGATCCATTCACTAAACTGTTCCTAAGTCATGTTGGCAGGATGCTTTAAAAATAGGGAGGAAACAAAAGCCCTGGCATGTTTAACCTGTCCTCCCTCTTGGCAAACCCAAAACGAATTGGCATCCTAGTCATGATATCAAGGAGAAAAAAGGAAGTGAGTTCTGAAATCAGCTGATTTTGTTTGGCTTCTTCTGAAGTGACCTTCATCTGTTCCAGCAATTGTGTAACTCTGGACTCCAGCTACTGCTAAATTCCACCTTCTGTTCACTCAGGGTCATTTCTAGACTTCAGAACTAAAAGGGGCAGGCTGAAATTGTACAGGCTGCTTAAAATTAATATAATACATGTCACTGGTTTGAGCATTTAGTAGAAATGAGAAAAACTGTAGTAATTCATCTGGTTGGAAGCAGAGTCCCTTCCTAATTTGTATCCTCTTTCTTCTTCAGCAACACACACACCAGAAAACTCAGCACAGGCTTATTCCTCAATCTCAGCCTCTTGCTGGTTTCCCTGCTGGCCCCGCACTGCATTTCTGTCCTCAGTTATTTGTGATTCCTTCATACTTAAATGCCATCTACAAAGTATGCTATTTTCTTTCTTCCATGCCATTAAAGATAATGTCAAATAAGATGAAACTGAAAACCAATCTCTCTGGCATCTTACAGGAAACATGCCCCAGCTCACTACCTCACTGCTTATCCTTGTCTGCTTTTATTTCCAATTTCAGACGCGTCCCTTTCCCCGACCATTCAAGTGAAGCTCTTTGACTGCTATTCTGAAAGCCACGTTCCTTAGACCTTACCATCCCTTCAAACCTTAGAGGTCCATACCCTGCAAATAGTATGGATGCACTTAACTTTACATATATAAACAGCTACATTAAAGAAAATGGGAGTAATTGCCTGCTACAGCAGATGCAAATGTGTTGTCAGGATAGAGAAAATGGTATAATTTTGTACTTCTATTTAAAGAACACAGATCCATTTCATCTACAAACTTCATTCTTTCCAAGAGCTTTAGTGATCATGTTTCTGTTTGATGTCTTCATTCTCTGTCAGGGGGAGTCTCGCTATTTTCTTAAATGCAACCAGAATGTCAAACCAGATGTTTAGTGATTTATTCTGATATATTATTGGATACTGTGGATGACAAAACATTGGGCTGAGCACTCTCCTTTCTGCCTATGAAGTCTTCCAAAGCTTTTCAGCATTATTGGTGATACAATAATTAGCTAATTCCCTTAATTGTGGAGAGGCCATATCAGCCAGAACAGATGGAAATTAATGATTAAGCTTTATCACAACATTTTTGTAGTCTGTTACCTTTCCTTTTGCCTCTATTTTTAAACGGATATTCAGTGTGCTGAATATTTTTTTAAACTCTCAGGGAGAAGATCTTCAAAACAAAATCTGGGCCAGATTTTCAACAGCCTCAGCTAAGAAAAAAGTGTTGGATTTTCAAGATCTTTGATGAACAATCTGGTCACCAGTGTCACCTCAGCGATCTGCCGGATGCTGGGCTCCACCGAACAAGTGTCTCTGTTGTTCCCTCCCCTCCCTTTTAAAACATTTTTCTTTTTACCCAACAATAGTTTATTGTTTGTCCTTCAAGGAACTATCATCATTCTGTTGAAGGAGCCAGAGGATTTCCAGTCCATATTCAATTAAATCCTTCCCCAAAACTGGAAGATTTTTAGACCTCTTCCCAGACTATAGTATTTCTCCAATCTAATTCCCCAACAGTTTTACTCCTGAAATATGGTAATCCTGTAATTCAGGTTTTAGAATCCTACATTTAAGTGCTTCACTCCTTTGTTACGGAGGATTTTGCATCATGTAAGGCTTTAAAAAAAGAGAAGAACATAACATTAAACTCCAAAGCCATCCTCCATGTGATATCTCAACCCCCTCAAAGGTGGACATGGTACTGTGACTGTGCTTGGAGCTACAGTTCCACTTTGGAGAGAGAAAAGAGGGCAGAAAACTCTCTGCTTATTTAGTGTAGCTACTGACCTTTTTCTCCTAAAAAGTCCCTGGAGCCATTTCAGGAGTTACTCACCTATAGATACTTAGTTGGTCTGATCACTGGCCCAGAGCTATTTAGAGGTGAGCTGAGCTTCTCTCACAGATATCAAGTCAGCAAATAAGAGTCCTTGTCAGCTGAGTCATTTCTGCCGGCTTTGCATTAAGTACCATGGCTGGAGGGGATGTGCCACAGAATTTAGGCCAAGCAAGAGGGCAAAATCTCACCATCACTTAACAGCAAATCCCCTGCAATGAGGTCAAAAAGCAGGCAAGGGTTCAGCTAAGAGCATGTCACAGCTGCATGCAAGAGGACCTGGCTCTGGAAGCAGGAGGATCCATGCTGGCATGATGGCAACCTGAGGTGGCACTGACACAGCCTGTACATTCAAAATTGCAACCTGCATCATGTTAACTGCAAGTTTATGCAGGAAAAAAATTATGGAAGGAATTAATATCAAGATAAAGTGCATTAAAATAAACTGCTCAGGACAGGGAGAGGAGAAGGGCTGGGTATTCAAGAGACCATCTGGTCCTATTTCCAAACATTTTCTTTTCCTCATTTAAATGTGCAATCAAAATCCTTGGCCCACCTCAGGGTTTTTGTCTGCTCAGAGGCCCACGGTTCTGATGTTGCAGAGTCAACAGAAAGAGATCATAAACTATTCCTTGTAACAACCACCTTCATTTTCCTATCTGTCTGACTGCAATTCTAAAAATGAATAACTGCACCCCAGCCTTTGAAAAAAATTACTAAACTATGCCTTACAGATACATCCCACCTGAAAATAATGCTGCAGATCTGAGGTCCTCAGCTCTCTGAAATTCAGATTTGGGATTTTGCTCAGGCACATTCTAAAGATACAGTGATGTCAGTGATAAGGCTACAGTAATGGTTCTTCAAACATTCCTCCCCAAAGCTTAGGGGCAACTTGAGGTAAAAAATCGAAGCTCATTTGAAAATTGCAGGGAAGTTACAAAGCTTTCAAAGCCATGCAAAATTCAGCAGCAAGCACAGCCAAACTGCCACCCAGCAAAGCAACCTTCAAAACATTCTGCATATTCAAAGGGCTTGTAGGTTTTGCTCATGTTGGACATCTTCCTAAGAGTCTCCAGTGAGGGGGGAACGGCAGCACTGAGGAAAGACAAACACCAGGAACACACACGCACAAGGCAAGGTCCCTGCAGCCAAGTCCAGCCTGTAAATGTGGGCAGCTGACATTACAGATGTCTTCCCGTTGCCCTGTTGCTAAGAGTGGCTGTTCTGAAAAGACAGACTGAGACAGGTCACTGGGCACGCACAAAACACTGCTCAGACACCCACTACATCAAGGGACGGGGCTGAGTTACTGGCCACCATTTAAGAGATTAAATTGGTGCCGTGTCAATAAACAAACAGTAAAGGAGAAGGCAGAAATCCTTATCCCTTTCCGTCTCTTCCGTTTGCTGCTGTTTTTTCCCCTCTGCCCCGATTCTGAGCCTTGGTAGCAAGCCCCGAGGTTTTAAAGCAGCAGAGCAGCAAAGATCGCTGCTCAGGATCAATGCTGGGGTCAATTTTCTCCCGATACATGATTGCCAGTTCCAGGGAGGAGGGGGAAGGCAGGTTGAAGGCAACAGCTCTGTATCAGCAATCACAAACCCACATCAGCCCCCAGGGTCTAAAAGGCTGAAAAGTTTCCTGATAACAGAAGGCGGAGCCTACCACAATGTGGTATTCCTGCCTGGGAGGCACAAATTCTCTCCATCACCTCCAAGCTTCCCGAGCCGCCCCACCAAAACAATTACATTATAAAAACTGCTGAAACCAGAGCTTTTCGAGGAGGCCAGTCACGAAGTCACAGCACAACAAAAAAGTAAGCAGGGAGTGTTGTAGGGGTGGGAGCCCTCCTTCCCATAGTGGCTGAATATTGGCGTGTATTAAATATAGACACAACAATAAGCAATAAATCACAGCCCAGGAGAAGTGCCAGGTGGAATGCACTGGAGGAAATTAAAATATCCTTCTTGATACTGTTCAGGATTGAAAGAAATACAAAGGAGGTCAAATTGACTTATCACCTACATAGCCAGGATGCTCAGTGGAGAGAGGGTTCCAACACTTGCAGCTGAAAAAATTGCAGCTGAATAATTTCCTGGACAAAAAAGGTAAAACCAAACAAAAACCAACAAAATAACAAACAAACAAAAAACCCCCCCACCCCACAACCAAAACAACCAAAACAAAAAAACTGACCCTAAATTGTAATAATGATATCATAAACATCTTTTCAAACAAATAAATAAATGATGGAATTTCTTAGTTTTCCCACATTTTTTTTTTTTTTTTCATTCTTTTTCCAAATGCACAGTCCCTCCACAAGACTTGCCTACAGGGCAAAGGATCCTTTGCAATGTACACAAGAATACTAAATGGTCAGCACCTAAATTCAGCAAATTCTGACCTCCCACATCACATCCCACCATGCCATCAGGAGGCCCTATCTCTTGTACCTTGTTATTGCCCAGGGGCTGGGTATTGGTGATTTCTATCATGAAACTAGTCAATAGAGGCAAAATTTTAATTTCCCAGCCCTGAAGGACTGGGCTGTTTTATTATTTCACTCAAAATTGCCTCCAGAAAGTTTGTTTAAGAAAAAAACAGCACTGGTACACAAACTTCCCAGTGATTTCAGCCAGCACTCCGTGCCATACAGTGCATAAAACTGAGGCTGCTTTTGGTCACCAGCAGGCAAGAGAACCTCTGTGAGGATGTTTTTGTTTTGCTGGGATAAGCTTATAAAGGCTGTTCTGCAGCCTCCAGGACCTAAATACGGTGCTCCTGTGAGATACCCCACCCGTCTCCTCTCCAGTCACTGCTTTTTTCTTGCTTGCCCCATTTTAAGGCGATTCAGCAAACCTCCAACATTTGAATTTTAATAGAAGTGTCATAAAAAGTACTTGGGCAGGCTGAAAATAGGACAGCTTCTATAAATTACTGGAAAGCTGAACTCAAGATTAGGAAAGGAAAGGAAGAACTCATTTCACTTGAAACTGGATCATATATATGTATACACACATAAATATTCTCAGACTGAGACTATACAGGACGGCCTGAAAAGGACAGCTGTTATGTTCTACCCTTTAAAATCTCTGCTTTTAAGGGCTGAGGGCAGGATGGCATTTTCCAGCTGTGGTTTTCTCTCACTAAACACTTTTATGTCTATCTGTTTCAGACATACATGGACTTAGTACAAGTTGATAGATAACCTCTACCTGTTGAAAATAAAATTATAGTGATATTTTCTATATCATTTGTTTTGGCAAGAGAACAGGGAGATCTTTCAGTAGGCCATGGAAGAGGGAATCCATTTAAATGTTGCTAACAAAATCCTTCCTCTTGTCCAGCACAGAGGACATCAGTTTCACACAAAACTCTCACCGAGGAAAGCAAGGCAAAAGCATGAGAGGAGAAGTATTTTTCAAGAGATATAAACAAGTAAATGCCTGCAGTACCCAGTGAGATTACTTGAGCATCTGTCTCAAACAGTTGCTATCACACACTTTCACCTGCTTAAATGGAGAGGCACCATTTGGATGCAAAAACCTTCTACAGTTCTATGTGGAAGACTGCTCTGGAGCCAAGGCAGAAAATTAGAAAAAGTAATTTTTCCTACTCCCTTTATGAGGTACAATCAAGGCACAGAATCCATCCAGCTGTAAGAGGTGTCACACATAGTTGAGATGAATTATTGATTTCCAAAAGCAATAACAAGTTGCCACACAGCCCAGCCCTGCCCCATCATATGTTTGAGAGGTGATCGCTCAGATAAGCAAGGAAAGGCTGGCTGCAACCCAAATTCAGAAACCTTCAGCTATACTGCCAATAAAAACCACCAGGAAAACACATGGGCTTAATAAAAGCAACACTATAATATGAAGTTTAAAAAAGAAAACCCCGTAAATATTGTAAGCCCCTCCTTGGTAAACATATGAATAATTTCTGAGGAGGACTAAGTAACATTTACCAAAAAAAAAATTGCTTATCCTCATTGCTCCTGTCATGCATGCATCTATCAGGAGATGCACTTCAGCAGTGTTTTTTGTCTCTCATTGATGAAACAAAAAGCCTTCTAAAGGAATCAAACTGGAACATGTTACTCTGGTGCTTTTTTTCTGTAACCAGAAGTGGGATATATTAGAGCTGTAAATTTACTTACCCTTCTGTTCTGTACATGGAGCATCTCTCCAAAGGAATTTTTAGCACTCCATTATTTAGACCCACAAAGAGTGACCTGTCGCTGTGTAGGATTTGGAGACTCTTGATTGCTTCCTGTTGTCCATCAGGGAGGATCTGCATTTCCTCTAAATAACAACTCCTCAGACTCCTGTTAGTGGTAGAAAGGGCCTTCAAGATGGTGCCATACTCTAATAGAACAAGAAACAAGGCACAAGTAAATCTTGGAGGCAGTGACTTAATTTCATACCTGCCTAAAGAGTGAAATATTGATCTTTACAGAGCTGGTTTGACCTAGTTCTGGGTCACCTGCTGTCCATGGTAGAGAGCTCCAGCTACATCGTTACAATCCTCAGCAGAAACCACCTGAGAATGCACTTAAAAGGGAATTCAGAAGGATGTGAACCATCTGGAGAGTGAGTACCTGGCAGTTTTTCCCAGTTGGAGCACTGAGGCAGAGTAGTCTGCTCCTGTTACCAGTGAGTTACAGAGCAAGGTGACCTGGAATGGCAAGAATAATTTCTGGTGTCTTGAGTCTGTATTTCTATTGGTTCATGGAGCAGATCAGTGTGATTTGATGTCATGACAAATGACAACAGATGCAGCAGCCCTGCTGGAAATCTCTGAGGCCTCCATAATGACTGCATGGGTCACAGACCTAATTGATCCTCTTCCTGGAAGAAGCCAGCTTGACAAGGGGATGTTACGGCAGGAGGAGTGCATATACAGAAACATACATGTTTGTGCTCTCAGTGCTCTTAACTAAACAATTTAAAGATCTGCTAAGCTGTGGGAGATTAATGCACACCACTTTTCATTGAAACCCCCAAGAGCTCTGTCAGCTCGACTGTTCCTGAAACTTAATCTTTCTCTTCCAGTAACTTCTGCATTGGTGCCAAAGCTCAGCAATTTATAGTGGGGGGGTTGGCCACCAGGTGAAATTTCCCTTTCACGTACATGTGGAACAAGACGGAAGTTTGGGCTCAGTTAGTCTCAGGACTAGGTTTGTGTTCAGGGCTGCCTCTGGGCAGGGCTGTCCCTACTGAAGCATTCACAGGTTTAAACATTTCCAGCAGATTTTACTCTTCAGCCACCAGTAACCAGGGCCACAAACCAAACGCAGTAGTTAAAACAAACAGTAGTTAAAGTTATGGCATTGGACCTTTCTACATTAATGATAGGAAGCAGGAAGTATCCCAGCTTTCTGTATGGCTTTGTAGCTTGGACTCATCATTTTAAATATCAAGATATCACATTGGCAGAACCATCTCTTATTTCCATTTAAGTACAATCTTCTCATCATAATCAGTGTTCATGGAGCTCCCATACTGGGAGTGTTGCTAGAACATATAAATAATAAACCAAGATGATCACTTTTGAAGGAAGTGGCGGTAAAAGTTGGGTCAATTATGACACAGTCCTGAAGGTCCATTCTCCTAAACATGAGAATGAGGCAATGACTTTGCATTCAGATGTGAGATTAAATTAACACTTATGGAAGCAATCCATCTTATTCTAAAGTTAAAGCTTCTGCAATAGAGGATAACAACATTATACCCATGAGGCTGGCCATATGCTCTGATTAATCAAACTATTTAATTTAACCTCTATCATTAGTATGAATGTGGGCTAAGACAACCATTTATAACATTTTGTCATGCTTCAGCATCTTCACTTATCCAAGATAGCTCTGCTTTTCAGAAGAGGCAACAAGTCCTGCTAGAGGATGGAAGTCAAAATCAAGCAAGTAAATCATACACTTAATGCTAGCACTGGCTTGCTGTGCTCCCACAAAAAAGTACTTGTCTCAGCTTCCCTATCTGCCTTAAACTTCTGTGCATGCCCATTCCCGAAAGCACTGGGAGTCATACACCAGTAGGGATGTGGAAATGCAAAGAAAGACATCATTAAATCACTGGGCAAGCCTGGAGGTTATGCATTATTATTGCTTATTCAGAGATGGGTCTGTCATAGCACTGAGAGGCAAATGGACATGCATGAAACCACAGGGCATTCCAGCAACCTCTGCTCTTCCCCACTGTTATTTATTAGCCTGATTAGTTGAAACATGTTTTTATAAGAGGGAGAAAAATGTTATTGTTCTTTTTAAACACAATGGAGATTTATAGTCTGATCACTTGGGACTCTGCCTCAAGTCCTCCATCCTGCTTTTAATTTACTCAGGCAAACAACTTCCATGTGGTTTTGTACCAAAATCATTTTGAATGACAACTGTGTAAGGACTTCACAACTGGGCTCCAGGGCTGCTGGGTCTACAAGCAAGCAGGATGAAGTGTTTGGAGCCCTCATGCTCTTACCTGTTCCAATATACATGACATGGTAGAGAGTATCCTTCCCCTGAACAATATCAACCACGAGTTTGGAAAATCGGATGCTGTCCTGAGTCACGTAGGGATCCACAGTCACTGGCTGCACCACATCATTCATCAGGAACAAGCGCTGTGCGTCCTGCAGGACCCTCTCTGTCAGGTTCTCGTTAGGGCTGTCATCATTCAGTGTCCCACACTAAAATACAGAAAATTGAATTTCAGAAAGTGCATCTTCTCCCCAGCCCAGCATGGAAACTCATGTCTCATTGATTTCCTGGGGAGGTGGGTCTGTGTGAGGGTCACAGGATTAAGTATGTAGCCTGATCACAGGTCCTTTGCCTAGATTTGGCCTGTAAGCCCACTCTGAAAATTTTTCTCATAGGTGGTCCACTGACCAGCAATGTGGAGTTTAATTCCCTTGTGATAGCCTCAACCAGCACAGCAGAAAGGCAAAAGGCTTTAACAAACCATGGAGAACAAGTAAGAATTAAAACTAGCTGTAGAAATATTCAAAGGTACCAGTGGAGAGAAAGTTTTGTGGTGATAAATCCCTGAAACGTTTCAGACAATCTTCAGACTCTACCTAGCATCTCAGTCTGTAAACCTGGAGTTTTAAAAAACCTGAAAATGGACTGGTTTTGCATCAAAGAACCAAACTTGCCACACTGCTTTTCTTTGATGTGTTCCCATCTGGACAGGCCCCCTCCCAGCTGCATCTCAAGTAAGGCAGGTTAATCCCAAACTCCCCCACCCCACACTCTTCTCTCCTGACAGCAAATGGCAGATCAAGCCATGACCACCCATCCTCCAGCATCAAGGGGGCACTGAAACAGGACTCAATTCCCTTGTACAGCAAGAACAAGAGAGAAAAAGAGCTCATCTTGTGTCTTTTAAACAGCGTTAAGTCCTACCAGGTGGATAATGCATTTTAAGGCCTGAGTTTCCACCTTAGATTAATCTCTAGAACTCAGTATTTTCAAAAGCCAGTGGTAGTTTTTAGGTCCATGTCAGTAGCTGGGGCTGGATCTCACTCTTCCCTGATATTCCCACAATATCATGCATGGAGGGCAGAAAATTTATTACTCCAAAAGGCAGCAGAGTGCCTGGTTATTTATCTTCCCAACAGCATGGGAGACAGTGGTACAACTAAATCCTGCTGAGTCTCATACTCAGTCTATGAACAACTTCACTACTCACTAAATGGAACTCACACCTGAGCAACTTCACTAGAAATAAAATCCCACACATTTCTTTTTCTTCATTTTGGGTCCAGGTGTTCGTGCTTTCCTTGAAGAAAAGTCAGAATACTGAGAATTAGGATGCTGTTTTACAGCACTTGAGCTGCAGTGCACAAATTTCCCATGTGCACGCTCTCGATACGCATCGCAGCAGCTCTTGGTGGTACCACTGCCTTTCCACGCAGCCCTTCTCCTCCTGTGTGCTAAAATGCGTTGTCAGGGGTTTAACACACATTCACACAGCAAATATGGATTCCAGTGGCTGGTGTACTAAGCCTTACAATATTCTAGAGGTTGTGTGAACTGGAGAACACACTTAAGTTAATTCTCACAACCTATGAACATGGTCACTTTTTAATCAATTTAAGCATCTTCCTGAATAGTCAGACTAAGGAAATATCAGTGGGTTTTTAATGTGTCCTCAGGTGGGTTTTAATGCTTTTTTCTATAGCAATGGTCTTTTTCTTGTTCATGACTCATCCCACATTCTAAAGAGTTCTTAGATCTCTCTCTTTTGTTGTATCCTATACTCCCTCTGGTTCACACCAGTGTCTTCCTTTGGATGCTTTTCTCCCCATTCAATTTCCCTTCTAGAGCATCACCTAAAAGGAGTCCCAATGGCAGGAATGTCATCGCTGGTTTTGTTTTCTGTTCTCAGCAAGTCACGGATAATTCTTTTGGTCTATTGGCAGCTCATGTGCTGACACAGCATCCCTCTGGTTTGGTTTAATGTTGTTTTGTTCTAATTTCCTGATTATCTGTACTGTCCTGGTCCCCTGCATCCTTCAGTATTTCTCCTTCCTCTCTGGAAGAAAAAAAAAATTCTGGCATGCTTCCCTCATCCTTCTTTGTGAACACTGAGGTAAAAAATTCATTTAATGTTTTTGCAATATCTGCCTCTTCTGTCACTAAATTACCCTTGTCATCTCCCTAAGGCTCCTCACTGACCTCTTGTTCCTTCTGTACTTGAAAAACATCTTAATCTCTTCTTGCAATCTTCCTTTTGTCTACCACATACCTCTTTTTCCTTTCCTTATTTTCCTCTGACCCTTTTCTTTCATCTTGCTGCTGCAATCTTTACACTCCACACTTTATCTGATACTTTTCACTACATGGAAATGCCTTCCAAAGTCCTTTTCTATTCCTTTCCAAAGTCTTTTACTATTCCTTCTGGGTTAGCCTAGAAAGGGACAGAAAGTCCTTAATTCTCAGTTTGCCTTAGTATTCCCTTTAAATTAAAACAACACCCCAAGAAAAACAACAACAACAAAAACCTGGCTATGTTTGGCATGGTTGGATCTTCAGCAAGGCTTTGTTTCTTGGTTTTGAGTGCACCAAGCTGAGAGGGTGATCAAGAGGCCAAGCCTGTCCCACCTTGTATGGGCAGAAGCCCACAGACAGGTGGCAAGAGGGAATTCAGGAGGAGAAATTAGGTTCTTCAGCAGGAAGATAAGGCTGTTCCCTGCTTGCAGCAGAGACCTGCCTCCCATCTGCTCTTGCTGTGATTTCAGGCGACTGTAGAGCTCTTTTTGGAAGGTCCTTGACATCACCAGTTTGAAGGCAGATGGCACTTGCAGGCAGCCTCAGCACATTTGCCATCATAAAGGAGAGCCAGATTCAGACAATTGGGCTGAAAGGATTTGCTATGGGGAAGCAAGGACATGAAGACAAGTCCAAGGATTCCCCTGCTGGGAAGGGGCTGAGCTGTAAAATTGGTTCATGCTCCAGAAGACTGAGGTTGTTGGGGCTGTCGCACACATACTCTGCTCCACACTGACTGGATCTGATGATGAAGCAACTGGAAGCTGTTTTATAGTTTTCAAAATTGCTTTAACTGGTAATCCTGGAAATCATAAACTCAGAGATTTTTAAAAGGAGAAGGAACTCCTGTGACAATTCTCATGTCTCCCCTTCCACCAGTTATGTGGCAGCATGTCCATAGCTTCTGGCTGAGCTATCACGTGTTAGAAAGTCATCCATCTTCCACTGAAGCACTGGTAGCCTTAGGGGCCCTATCAAGTGATGGGAAATTCATCACTTCCTTACAGATCACAGTGGTTAATTACCCTTCTTGTTTAAAAAATATAGGTTGTCTCCATTCTAGTTTGACTTTGTCCAGCTTCAGCTTTCAGTCCTCTTCAGTTCTAGTAGGGACATGTCTTATGTCCTCTTGAGAGAATCACATCCTCAGGGTACATGTGTCAGTAATAAGTACAACAGAGATTTAAATCATTCATTATTATAAAAAAATCCAGAACATTCTTATTATTCCTTAAACCATTCAATTTTTGCCATGAATTCTGTGGCAAGGAGTTCCACAGACTAAAACATTCATAAATGTGGAGAAATACAATTTATCTGTACCATGGCTCTACCTGGAAAAAAAGAGCCCTACACAAATCAACACACTCAAGTGACAGAGCATCAAAAGGACTGCAGTAAACTGAAGGGCAACAGCAGTACCTGGAAATTAGGGATGGGGTTTAACGTTGGCAGCCAGGCTGATCTTGGGTTTTCTTGGTAGCGGAAGGGGCCATTAAATGCCTGAGTGATGGCACTCAGATTGAAGGCACACACTGCTGAGGCAGCTATGCTGTTTCTGGAAAAGGGGAGGGGGAAAAAAATCAATTTAATCATTAGAACATTGACATTTTCATCATAACAGACATCAAACTCCACTCGAATAAAATACATGTAAATTGCTAGGTAAATGTACAGTGATACAATCTCACAGGGAGTAAAAATAAATAAATTGTAAAATGCAGATCATTTGCATGACAATTTTGAGAAGGAATTTTAAGTTTGCTTCTAAAATGTCAGAGATTTAAGGGCCATGGAAGCAGTTCTGACAAGAAAGGAATACAATTTAATTTGCATGGATTATTTGTGTCTGGTTTTATTTTCATTTTTTTAACAACCCATCTGCCTTTATTAATTACAAACAAGGTAATTTTTAATCTCTTGTTGTTTCTCAAGGTGAAATTTTGTTTCTACAGGTTACTGAAATCTTCAGCTATAAAATACACCACCTAATATTGTATTTATGTACATGCAGTGGAAGGGAAAAGGCAACAGTGGCAATCCAGCTGGTTCTGACAGCAGCTCAGCATGCAAAAAGGTCTTGCTAATTCGTGAAAAGCTTTGTTTTCAATGACCACAGTTCACTTCTGTGTGTTCCCAGGAGGGAACAGGATCTGTCTGGGGCAGACTGTTCACCAAGCACACTCAGCCAGGGGAGGCACAGCACAGTGAGGGAAATGCTGCTGTGGGAAGGACTCTTTGGAAGGAATGTGTTTTAAGGATGCTGGGCTGCCCAGTCACACTGCACACAGAACAGTTGGCCTTTGCTGTTCCATTTCAGTCCTGCAGGACCCATTTCTGCAGGGTCCTGAGCCAGCTCATCTCCTCCTGCCTCAAGAGGGTTGGAGGGCCTTTCCTAGATGGTGACCTCAACAAAACCGACCCAGAGGGACATTTGATAAGTGGTGACCTGAAATTCAAACCTGCTCTCATTTCTTCCCTTCCCACCTGCCCCCCCATCTCTATTTTTTAGGAAAGCCATAAGGTTTAGAGAAAAAGATATCAAATAAAACTAAAAATAGGGCCAGTATGAGAGACTGATTTGTCATGGCGCCTTTTAAATAACCCAAACCCTGCTGTATGTATCTCTCTGCTAATTAAGGCAATTTGAATTCCCTGAAAAGAACACTTTAAAAAAAAAAAACCCCAAAACTAAACCAATAATTACACTCTCTTGCACACACAAAAAAAGCCTTTTTTCACCATTCAGGCTGGAAAGCAGAAGAACAGATTCTTTCAGAGCATATTTCTTCCTAGCAATACAACATCGGGAAGAACTTCCTGCTTTGCCTTCCCATTCCCTGTTCCCCCCTGCCCCTTGCATCCCCAGAATGATGGAGTAGCTCACTTTGAACATGTCAAAGCAACGCCAGGCAAACCTTTCTCCACTTTTGTCTGAACACTGCTGATGCAGTGCATGCTCACAGACAGCAGCTTTTAAGACAAACCTAATGATGGATGACAAGTAAATGCCTTGAGGCGCACACAGGAAAAAAAAAGACAATGAGGGAGAAAATGAAAAAGGAAAAGAAAGAATAAAATTCCACTAGTGTAATGAAAATACTCAGGAAAAAAAAAAAAAAAGGATATTTTTAGGGCCCTGCTAAGGACTTCATAGTTTAGCCTTTTCTCTTTGCTGGAAAGGAGGAAGGAAAGAGGTTTTCCATTAAATCTGCGCATTTTCTTTTCCATCTGTGGCCTGGCATATTTCCCATCCCTCCTTATGAAAAGTTTGATCCCAGTCTCAAGCCAGTGACATCAACTGGTGCAGCTGGCCCCTGTGTTTTGGTGTGAAGTGTAACTTCCTTTATTCCCACCTCCTACCTCTTGTGACTAACTAGCTGGTTTAAAGAATGGGTTAAGTTCAAAGAGGTTTTAACATTGTCTCTATTACCTCCCAGAAAATTTTAATAAAAACATATTAAATATTTCATCAGAAGCTTCCCCTAAAAGCTCTCTTTCCCACTGATTCCACTGGGTAAAACATAACATGAAGCAATAAATCTATACGTGGGTGTTACCACGACCACTAATTCCCCTTTGTTATAAGATGACCCTAAAATCATTAAACATGAACCTTCTGAAGTAAAAAGTACCTGTAAAAAAAACAGCAACAAAAAATCATAGTTTTGTGTTGCCTTAGCATTTTATCACAAAGAAACTCAGACTGGTGCATAAATTAACCCTCTTTGGTATGCAGACCTCATGCAGCATGATATAAGTCCCAGTGAAAGTTAAAAGAATAATTACCATTATTTCTCTAGTCAGATGACAAATTGGAACATTTTCTCTTTGAACTTTTAAAAGAATACCATGTTGTAGACCCAAAATGCTATTTGATCTAACTTCAGCTGTTATCAATTACTAATTTCTTCAATTACACAAATGTTGCATATTATATTGTGATCAGAAGATACAAGAGAGATCCTAATATCCCTGATGTACAAAGAATGCTCAAGTGTGCCCAGAGGAGACAGATAGCACTCATAACATCTCATGTTGAACTTGGGAGATGGACACAGCAGAAGAGAACTGTCCCAGCCAGAGCTAGCCTATGTCTCCCTCTTGATTGTCCAAAAAGTCACCAATTTGATAAATAAAATACAGTCATTAACAGTTTTCTCATTTCCAACTTCCATTCTTGGCTGGATGAATGGACAAATGGATAGATAAAACATTATCAGTATGGGCACAGAAGTCCTCTCCAACTGCCAAAAAAAAAGGGGGTCAGCTCAAGTGCCCAAAGCAATAGCCAGATTTCCTTTTAATGTTCAGGAAGTTTGGCTAATATCCTCTAAATATTTTTAAAGAATGACTCATGTGCCTTTCAATCTGAGGACAGATCTTCCCCTAGTCCACAGTCAAGGTGCAGTGCTCAATCACGTGTATTTTTTCTAGGTGTTTCTCTGCTGGCTCAGTTTTGACTGACATTGGCAATGATGGAACAGAAACAAAACATGGAAGAGGGAGGAGAGTGGCCAAACACTTAGAATTTACAGAGGGGGAAGAACATTCAGGCTCTCTTGACTCACAGCGAGGCTCCCCAACAGCACTTTAGCTCAAGAAGCTGGGGCTGATGCTTTCTGACTTCCAGGGCTGAAGATCAAGCCCTGTCACACCAGCAGGTGATACATTAAAACAGGAGGGCTTGTACTTCAGTGGGGCTTCTCTTCCTTGGTTTTCTGTGGGCTCCCTGGGAGCAGGCCCTTATTCATATTGGGCAGTACAGCACTGCACACAAAAACCCCAAAGAACTTGGCTGCCCAGCATGAGGAAGGCACTTTGAGCATTTGCCATACGGAGTAACTACTCAGATTTTCATTCTCTAGTTTACGTGTCAGGCTAACACCCCCCCTGGAGAACATGTATTATTGAAACTCAATACCATGCAGACTGGTTATAGCTGGAAACTTATCACCCTAGCCTTAGGCATCAGAGAAAATGTTATTTGAGTTTTCCTGACTTAAAAATATACATTATGAGTTTTTTAATATATTTTTTAATTAACTCCTCTTCTCCTTTCTGCTTTCACAGCTACACTAAATCATTCCTATTACAAGTTTTTTCAATATCAAGCCAAGAAGAGGTGATTATGAAGTATCAGAAATCATACCTTCCCCTCAGAGTTCCAACACTGCTTTTGACTTGTGGACCTCAAACAGTGGGTGGCAGAGATAAAGCCCCCTCGCCTTGGAAATGCTAAATGGCTTGTGGCCCTCATGACCTTGCTATTACAGTGTTGTTCAACTGCAATAGATGTTGTTTTCAATCTAGGCTGTTGTGATCCCATCTGCCTCATCCTTCTTCCAGCCCTTCTCTCCCAAGTGTGTGCACCTGTCCATCTCATGGGCCAGCTCCAGTGTTTACACAATTGTGTCAGATTGTCCAGGCAATTAGCCTGGCTGGAAATTAATGTGTTTCTGTTGGGTCATTTTTAGATCATCCCTCTAAACTACACAAGTTGCACTGTGCCTACAAAAAGTCTGACGTCTGTCAATGCCCAGGTTTGTATCAAATTAAGTTACCCTAAAACTGCACAGTCATCTTTTATGGACTCCAGGAATCTGTGAACCATGGATTAAAAACACTGTCCCAGAGGCTACATTGTCATGATGGATAACGCAGACCTATCTATTCTTTCACATTTACCAAATGATCTTTCAAAAATGATTGCTCAGAATGTCTAAGAAATCAATACATTGTCAGTCTCAGACTGCTGGGGACAGAGGAAGGGCAGTAGAGCCAGTGCAACTTACACATTAGTAGTGAAGACACCATAGATCAGATCTTGCTCAGGAAGGTAGAAGGTGCTTTGCAATTCATTGTAATAGAAAGGGATTTCTCCAGCACGGGAGCAGTTCAGTCTGGCCTTCATGAAAGTGGTCCATGTGTCCTCCAGCAAAAATCTCCCTCCAATATCATTTTTGCAAACCCTTGCCACACGAGAATACACAGTTTTCCCACAGTCATGTTCCACCGCGTTCTCACGGAAGAAGAAATAGGTGAACAAGCCGATGTCATAGGCAGCAATAAAGTTAGGCTCTGAAAAACAAACATTTGAAGAGATTTATATAGGTTGGAAATCAATCCATGCTCACTGACCTGCTCAATGCATTGCGCTGCCAACTCCATTTATGCAGTCTGTCAAAGCTGGGACCACTGGGAGTTTGGAGTCAGCAGAGGACATGAAAACAGTAGATGGGAATAATGATATATGAGGATATAGCTCCAGTACCTTTTTGCAGATCTTGGAAAGGCCCCATTGTTTCTCCACTTTATTGGCAAAACTGCTACTAATTTCAGTGAAAGCAGAGTTCAACATTTTGCATATGCATGACTATTCTCTGTACCTATACTCATTTTACAAGATAAAGCCTTCCCATTGGGCTGCTTCACCTATTCACTTTTGAAGTGGACCTTATGATGTGTTAAATATGCTGCGTGCATCCGCCCGATTCCCTAGACAGCTGCACTGAAACATTCAAGCTACTCTCCCAGCACTGTCACATCTGGCTTTTATCATGAAACCTTTCCAGTTTCTAGGCACAAAAGATTATCTTATGTTCATAAAACAAAACCATGCCAGATACTGACAGTAGTGAAATGTGCTCTCCTTAATACTTTTTCTCCTAAATTTTTTGATATTAATTTCACAATAATTGAAAAGAATGTTGAACTTAGTAGGTTTAGTAATAAATATTTTAATTGGGGATATAACAAAGCTTTAAAGTGTATAGTCTTTTATCCTAAAAGTTTCTTTGGTAAAATGAAGTTTGGCCAATGAATAGTATTTGATCAAACAAACAAACAAACAAACAAACCAACCTTCCCCAAACCTGTTGGGTTTTATAGGGTGTTTTTACAATGTTCATTTCTGAGTAGTGATCGAAGGAAGAAGACAAAAGGGAAGTACAGAATTCCTTTAAAGCTGCAGCCCAGGAGTGAAAGAACAGAGAAAGGCAGGCCACTGCTGCTGCAAGGCAAGTTTGGGAGGCAGGTGATGGTACAGCAGGGAGGGCATTGCAAATCATCTCTTGTCAAACTTTCTCCTTCAAACTAACCATGAACCTTCAAGGGACCACTGTGATCCCTAATCTGACCCTCTGTCTAACACAAGCCAGAGGAGTTCACCCTGCAATTCCACCATCAGATCCTGTAACTAACAGGAGAATTAGACCACATCTTTGGAAGGAGATCAGATCTTACTGGACAATGTCACCTGGCTTTCCATCCATCACTTTCCTCAATGACTTGTTCAAATGACTAAAGACTGACCCAGCTGCAACCTGTACTTCTTTTCCCATTTGACATTATCTGGTTTCAGCTTCCAATCACAGGTTCTTGTCATGACTTGTCTGCTAGATTAAAGAACTTTATCCTTTCCAAAATCTTCTCTTGATGTAAGTACTTCCATATCATGAACAAAACACCTTTTATCTCCTTTTCAGAAAGATAAATAAATTGAGCTCCTTAAGTCTCTCACTGTGAGGCAGGCTTTCCAAGTTTCAAATCACTGAATGGCTCTTCTCTGAATCACCTTCAGGTTTTCTGCTTCTTGTTGAAAAGTGGCCAGAACAGGACGAAATTTCTCCAATGTCACTAATGCTGCACAAGGTTATAAATCCAAGAGTCACATCAGTTTTTCCAGTCACATACGAGAACTTCAGTTACTGTTTGTCTTCCTTAAACTCCCCTGTTCCAGTGTGGCTTCCTTCTGAATCTTGCATTCACACACAGACAAGAGGAACGTGTTTCCAATGAGTGTATATGGGCTATGATGCTTCTTGGTCCTAATTTGCAGTCTTTTCTGATGACATCCTTTTCCTTACACTCCAGGTCTCCATACTTCAGTATGCCTGCAGAAGTCTAGTTCAGTCTTTTTAAGTTCCAGAGAGTGCACAGTCCCACTGCTCTTATCTTTAATTGAAAGGTCCTCAAATCTAATAGAAAGATTTCAAATATCTGGTCAATTTACCTGGGTAAAAGGAGATAGGGGGAATATTGGGGTCTCCCTCACTACAGTCTGCTCAGACTAGAAGTGCTTTGCCCCAGTTGGAAGGTGTGGACTCAGTGCAGGGATTACTGGTTGAAATTCTGTAGCTTGCTTGCTGCAGGGTATTATCACACTGGGGTGTGAGCTGCTTTTAATAACTATAAATCCACATCAGCATGGACTCACATAGAACATAATGTGCTGTGAAATTTCTCATTTTTGGAGTGATCTTGTACTGAAACCAGGCATCTTCAGCTGAGTCAGTAGAAGTAAAGAGTGCCTACCACTCTGCAGAACTGGGTCAACAATATGATGCTTTAAGTTGATTTTGATCTTCAAATTTTTGAGTGGTTTTCTTGTTAAAATGATGTATTTGGTCATCTCACAAGACAGAGACCCATATATATGTTAAGTAGCCTGTAAGACCTACTTTCTATATTCTAAATCAACTTTCCTGAAATAATTCCAGGCTCTTTTTAAATGTCTTCTCAGCTGCTGCATTGATTATTGCTCCGGAAGCCCTTCCCCATCATATAACTCTGGATCTCAATATGAAAAGAGAGAGAAAGATTTACAAGCCTGTCAAGCTGACTTTAATACATCTCTTGCTCAGATGCGACCCACATGACTTTACCATTGAGCCATTTGGAGTTGTATTGTGCTGTCCTAAGTGGGGGAACATTTCCAAGGCTGCGGTAAATAGCAGGATCCCGTCCAGAGAAATCAATCACAGTTGCAGCATAGAGCTCTCCTCGTGATGTAATCACAGCTGTCGAGTTATGCCGAGGGTCGTATGGGCACCGAGCCACTCCATTAATTCTGTCAATGATTTTGCTGAGATTTCCAACCTGTATTTAAAAGGAGAGAGAAGAAAATTTAAAGAGCTTCTGGCTTTCTTAATGGTATAAAGAATTTGGTTTGCCCATGAGTACCTACAAGCAAACCCCTGATTTTTAAAAATTGGGTAGCTGTGAGAATGTAATCTTAGTGATGACTGAAAATTGATCTTTACAGCCATCATTCGCCAATGTGAGAAGTTGTGTCTGAGCCTCACTGATCCTATTGCTTTGAACAAAGGGTGATTCCCTGGCCAATACAGCCCAAACCCACTCGGTGTAATCAGGTGCTCCTGGTGCAAGCACAGGTTTTTAATCTTCCATAGACACCTCCTGAATACATACTGGCCTTAAAAAAAATACAAATAAACATTTCTCTGGGCCTGCTCCTGACTTGAATCCAAAGGGAGTTTTGCCATTTATTTTAAAGAAACTTTAAAGTATTCAGCTCAGGAGGTACTCACAGCTAAGCTTGTCTATATTCCCCATTTCCAGCGCTGTACCCAAGGTTTGCATGAGCAGCACTTTTCCCAGACCAAACTCACCCATAACATGAACTTTTTGCTCCCCAACTGCAGACACACTCATTGCCCCAAAGCAGCCCAAAGAAGAAAACCAACGTAATTTCAGTCAGCTACATTTAGAATATATTTTGTGCAGCCAGGATAGCCTGCCAAATGACTGTCCTCCCCCAGAGCATGTATCCAACCCTCTCCTTCATTGTAAAAGAGGCAAAACAGACCTGTCGACTGGAACACACTGGTGAAAAGGCATTGGTACCACAGGTAAAAACCTTCTTGCCATAAACAATCAGCACTCGGACATAATTCTGGCACTCTTCCTATAGGGACACAAGATAGAGACAAAGGATTTTTGAAAATTTTATTACATTAAAAAAAAAATCTGTATTGCAGCAGGATTGCACCTTCCTTAGCTCTAACTTGGGCTGAGGTTTGTTGCCTCAAGCAGCACACAGCTGTAGGGAGCCAGCAGTCTAAGTGAGCAAGCCCAATTTGCTGGTCATTTCTCTAACCATAGCCCTGCACAGTCCTGGGGCAGGATGTTATCCATCAGGTCAATTTTGTCATAGCTACAAGTGCCTCTTTCTGTGCTCTGCTTAGATTGGACGAGAAATTCTTCCTTTCCATGAGGATACTTCTGACCTATTTTCCCAGTAATGCTGCAGCTTTGAAAACATTACCCAGACACCAGCTCCAGTGAAGGACAGTAGGTCTGTCTGCACTATAATTCAAACCAGTGCCAGCAGGAAAACAGCAGGAATTTCTCTTTAATAGACCAGGCTGGTCAGAGAATCTCCTGCTTGAATAGGCTGTTACTTCCTGCCTCCCAGAAGATTGTGTGCTTAGGATTTTCTGTGGTAGAAGGAGTTTCTCTTTCAGGCCAGGCCAGTGAGAAATAGCAAGTTCCCAGTCTCAGTTGCTTGACCACTTGCTGATACCAACAGACAGCACCCTCTAAATGCCAATCCCCAAAGGTGTGGGGGTCCTGCTGTCCCATGCTGTGCTGAGGTGGCAGCACAAGGCTGCAGTTGCCTTCTTGTTCGGAAAATCACCTTCATGTTGCCAGAGCGAGCCATGGTCTCTCTTTCTCCCCACAGCCTCATATCCAGAGACCTGTGCAGTGCAGATAAAGCTAACTGAGCATCTCCTGGAGTTAAGTAGTGGGGGTGGAGGAGGCCACCTAAGGCAAGAACTTTCTCGCAATACACACAGGAAGAGGAAGGTGAGAAACTAGTGTGCAATTCCCAGAGGTGGTGCAAGAGGCTGCAGAGCCACCTGCCCCACCTTAAGAGCCCCAATGAGCCAAGTGCATCAGCCTGCCAGCTCAAAGGAGAGGATATGAGCAATGACTGGGCTCCAAGGGAAGAAAGTCGATTATGTTATACCGTAAACAGAAAAGGAAACTTGTTAAAAAATAGCAACCTCAGCTGGGTTACCCGGGCTGCTTTGCTTTCTTCCCTGCAATAGATTATCATTTGCCACTAAGTTGAGCCTACAGCTGCAGACACCACTGCTCCCTCCTGTAAGCAGCAATCATTCAGCAAGCTCCCATCTCACAGCACTCCATGTTGTTGATCATTCCCCTGAAGACTTCATTTGCAAGACTCAGCAGTGTAAATACATTCCCTATCATCAGTAAAGGAGGGGCTTGCTTAGCTGGATTACACACTATCTTATTTCATTTGCTGTACAGAAAGGATTCAGCGTAGAAACCTGCCAGGGTTAGCCACAGATGGCAACTGCATGGACATGATATGTGATCCTTGCTTTTGAATGGCACAGAATGCACTCTAGAGCCAGCCCAGGAGCACTTGCCCAGCTTGGAAAGAGGACACTGAGTGCCACAGAGCACATACTGTCAATCTTGAGGGGCAGCAGGAATCAGATACCCAATGCTCGGCACCCAAAAATGAGGTGGGAGCTTAGATTCATAGCTGGGTCAACTCTTTTTTATTTCAGAAGCAGATCAGTCATGGTGCCTGCCCACCAGTCTATCAAACAGGACCTTGAGAAGCACTGTCCCACCTGCCATGTGTTGAGAATAGTGGTCTCATTGCTTCCTTTAACAAGACAAAGGGCTTGCCAGTCTCTCTGCCCTCTCCTGTCATTGCTGCACGGTACTGGGAGCCCTGTCAGCTCCTTCCTGCCCTAGACATGTCTGTGTTTCAAGACTAGGTCAAGTAATTCCTCTTTCTGTAGAGTACAGTTATTCATTCCCACATAATTTTAGGACCACTATATATTTGACTGCAAAGTACTAAAAATTCTTGAACGAATGCTGTTAAAAAAAAGTATTAGGTCATCTCCCAAAAGAGCGTTGTTTTCAGAATATGATTGATTTGCCATTAAACCTAGAATGCAGTTCTGTACTCAAATTTCACACAAGAAGAGAGTAACCAACTGCTCCCCTTCACTTCCACCATTCTCTGCTCTGTGCATGGTCTGAGCACAGCTACACAGCCTCCTGCCTAGCTACCACAATGTATTCCTAACTAAAGCCCTGTCCAGCAAAAATCTAAAATCCTAATTTGGAGAATTCCCTTTCTTTGCACAGAGCTGTGATTACAGATTAACAAACTTCTATTTCTATAAAAGTATTCCCAGCTGAGAAGATAGCACACATAAAGAATTTCTGTGGAAGGTCATGTGCTGCAGTCTACTGGCAGTGATGAACACTTTTACTCCATTTTTACTGCTTAAAGGTAATGCTGCTAGGTGTGGACCATGTCCACCTGTAGTTGTTCCTGTGAGTTAACTGAGCAGGCATTTTCCCTAGACCTGCCTTTACTGATGGTGGTAGCAGCACTCCATGCTCCTGGAGGAAGAGCAATGATAATATGCTCATTTCATGCACTGGTCTCAAAGCAATTTAGACACTTTAAGCAATGTTCTGAAACAGATGCACATTGTCTGCCCTGCTCTCTCAGCTGGGGCAATGGAAACAATGCAGGTGCTAAACTCACTGCGGTGACACACTGGGTTAGAGGACACACACAGAGGTCTGACTGCCAGACCACATCTCTCCAACCTGCCTGGCCCAAAATGGAATACACTGCTCACCTTGTGTTTCTTATTGCTGTACCCATGGCAAGTCACATCAGTCTATGAATCCTCCAACAAAAACCAACAAACAAAACCACTTAAATGCTCCAGCTTGCAGCATTTTTCTCAAGTGTTTGGGAGATTTAATTAGATCCTCTTGCTACCCCATTCTCAAAATAAATAGCAAGGACCAGCCTCCTCTCTGTGTTCTTTAAACCAGCCCAGATTTGCTTGGAAAAGTCATTCAATACAGTGCTCTCTGTAAAAAGTCATAGCTGAGGCAACTGGTTAGTAAAATGATCTCAAAAACCCCTACAGAAAATAGGAACTATTTAATGCCATTTCTTCCGTGTGTCTGGAAAACTCCAGGCACACAGGAAGCAAAAATCAGATAGGCTGTAATATAAGCAGAAAATTTGGCAAGTTTGAAACCACCTCTGTCCAGACAAGACAATATTTGGATCCTGCTGTCACATTATGGAGCAGACAGTTAAATCTGTGTATGATCAGTCTGGAAATCTCATCAACAGAAGATATTACAGGGATCAAGAGATTAAGGTTTTAAATAAAGGGGGAAGACTGCATATTTATATGGTTAATAAGAATAACTCAGTTATATTAGTTAGGATTACTATTAAATATATGGCAGAGCTGATAAAAACCTATGGCTCACCACCAAAGAATTAAGCTTATTTCTGATTTTCCTATGAATGGTTATGTTACACACTTTGAGGTTCTTGTTCCTTCCCCAAAATTACCTGGTACTCATCCCTTTATTGAGATAGGGCCATAAATTTATAAAGTATCACTTTTCTCCAGTCTGATGGCCCTTGTTTTCCTAGAAAGGAAGAGGACATGACTTCTAATGCTCAACACTACAGGCCACAGGATCTCACAGTCAGAACAAACTGCACTGAAGCCCCTTCCTGCCACCTCCTCAGTTTAAGCCTATTCTCATTTATTTAATTTTTTGTAGCATTTAGAATTACTGCTCACATACTGTCTGTGAATGGTGTACGTCCATGAGTGTGGACAGGACCAGGCCTCTTTCCAGCTTACAGAGAGATCAGGTTGCTTTGAGAGCACAATTCAAACCTTAGAAGAAAGAGTGGTGCCCTGTTTCTGCCTTCATTTGTGTGAACAGATCAGCAAATGGAGGGGCTGACATCCTGCAGCTTCCATTTGAGGTAAAATTCAAAAAGTTTCAGGTTGCGGCAAATAAGCCAGCTGTAGGCACTTCTTAGTTGTTTATTCTGTCATCTCTAAACTCCAGAGTTCTAAAATGTTATAAACCCTTAATCTCATTGTACAGCTGCATTTTTCTTTGAAAGCATAGCTATATATAGGCACTACTTTAATGGCTTTCTAGTTTAAATAAACTACCCAAGCCCTGTTGTCAGAGATCTCCTTTTTAATTATTGGTTAACACTATTTCATCACATACTGATATATTTTACAGTTATACACTGTATAGAAAAATAGCTGCTGCAGACAGTCTGCCACGCTCAGTAGAGAAACACGGATATTGGAGCACAACCTAGAGTTCAGAGAATCAGCCAGCAGAACTCCAAATTACCCCTCCTGTGACATTTTAGAGTGCAGCAAACATTTAGTTTATCTGCTGCAGTTTATCCCAATTTATTAAAAAATAAGCCAGACCCAATTTGGTTCTTGAGCACTGCTATTGGTACACTCTCACACATCTGTATTTACTTCTTTGGACAAGCAATTCTGTTACTCATTTTGAGCCAAGGCCCCAACCAAACTACCCTTTTCATCTGAGTGGAACAGACAGCAGAGAGAATTGCTAATGATTTTTCCAGCCAAATGTTCTTCAATAACCTTCTAATCAAATTTATTTGGGGGCTGATTCTGCATTGATAGCTTAGCAGAAGTAATAGGAATGTAGGTTCAGGTCTCTAGGAACAGTTACACAGAGGATAAGAGTAGTTGATGGCCTCCCAGTTATTTCTAGTTATTTCTGTTTCCCCAGGGTTTTCTATGGTTCCTCTCCTACCTGGATTCCTATTATTCTTAAGTGGTGTGGAGTTTCCGAGTTCCACCAGATAAGCAGATAAGCATCCTCTGTGTGACACATAGCCACTGGAAGGCCTGAAATAGCTCACTCCTCCTTTAGCTCAGCAAGTTCTGTGCACCAATCCCATTCCACTGGGCTGGAGCCTTGGGCTAGGATTTCCCTGTAACCTTGTGCATCCACAGCAATAGGACACCATACAAAAAAAGGAAGAAGCTATACTGGAAATGCAGTGGGACAACCCAGCTGGATGCCTATCAGATATTACTCTCAATTGTTTCTTGCTCCAGAAGGGTTATTAGTGCATCATCTTCCTCCTGGCCACACAAAGCTCTTAGGGCAGAACGTAAGAGCTGCCATTTCTCACTATCGTTTTTCACAAATGGTTTCTTTACACAGTTTAAAATGATTGTGTGCTGGTTTTGGAACATTAACAAATAATTTGGTGCTTAGACAAAAGAAAGACCAAAGTTCTAGTGTTTAAAAAGCCACAATTTTCCACGTTAGGCAAAATTCCTTAGATGTGGTGGATGGCGACTGTTATGCAGAGACAAACCAATTACGAACTAGGAACTGAGCAACTCCTAATGAAATTAAATACAGCTCTTCCCCTTCTGCTCTATCCATCATCTATTTTAACTACAACCTCTGGATGATTTCATTTGGAAGACACAAAGAAAGGCAACATAACACCGACTTTGTTCTCTGCACTGTCTCAGTAATGTGGATGTTTTCCAGGGGACAGTTTAAGATATTGATCATGGTACACTCTATAAATGCTGCAAAAATAAGAATGATTACTTGTGGAAGCCAGTGTGGCTCTCCAGAGACATGGCAAGCAAAGCATGTACACTTCTTTGAGGAAACCACAAGTTTTGGTTGATAAAAATAACATCAATGAAAGACATTTTTCTGAGGTGTTTGTTTTAATACTGCATGATATATTGCAGAGAGTTAATTTTAAAATCAGGTTCAGGAACTTATGCATTAAGTGATTAAAATCTGATAAATTACTGCGATGAAGAAAATCTTCAAAGTGAAATCACTCATAAACTTGCTGTTCTAGTGGAGCCCCCACTGGGGTGGCACTAGCTCAATATCAACATTTTTCTTAACAAACATTTAACATAAAGATGGCAAAAGCTGCAACTATCAGTGAAGCCAATGCCTCACTGTATATATATGTGTATATATATAGTGATATGTGCCAGGATGGTTGGTGAGCTGGACCCAACCAAAAAACCACAAACAAACAAACAAAAACAAACAAACAAACAAAAACAAACAAACAAACAAAAACCCAACCCCCCCCAAATTAAGATATTATACATTAAAGAAAGAGGAAAAAAAGGGCTTTATGTATAAGCATGGAGATTACATCCCAAGAGTAGTAACTCTGAAAAAGATTTAGTAGTCACAGTGGCCAGGCAATTCTGCATGATCTCCTGTGGCAGAGGAGCTTACAAAACTGCCATGTACATGAACTGAGGAGGGTGGAAGGCTGTTTTAATCACACTCAGGCATTAGAGAGATTGACAAGGGAATACAGGTGAAAAATTGGAGTGTGCAGAAAACAGACAAAAAGTATTCAAGGGCAGTAGAAAAATGACTTAGAGAAAGAGGCTTGGAGAACTCATCTTTTTACTTCATCAAAAAGCCAAAGTACTGCATTGAAAAGAGCATATAAGTGCCTCTGTAAAAAATAAATATTGGTAAATAAAGGACTCTTTAATCTAGCAGAGAAGGGCAAAACAAAATCCAGCCACTCAAAACTGAAGCCAGATTCAAATCAAAACTAAAGTACATGTTAGCAGGGAAGGTGATCTGCCATTAGAACAATCCAGCAAAACACGGGGAGCACATTTGCTCCAGGCCTTCAGTGCAAAACTTTCCATATTTTTCAAAAAAGGTACAGCAGAGAAACACAGGTACTGAGCTCAATTTAGGAATAAGCAAGTGAAATTCATGGCCAGAGGTGTCAGAAAACACGGTACCTTCTAACCTTATATCTGAGACACCTTATATCTGTCTTCTCTAGACAACAGGTATTCAAATGGGAAGTAACTATTATAATTTATTACAATAATTACACTTCTGTGATATGCATTTTGTGGCTTTTATTCTTCTGCTTCTTATTTTTCTTAGGGTACCGCTCTGTGCATTTTAGGAAGAGTTTCTAAGCAGCAGGAAGAATCTTATTTAGATACTCAACAGGCACAATAAAAAAGGCATTTTGATACATGAGCCAGTTTTGAAAGCTTCACCTAAAATACATACATTATTAAATGGGCAAGGAAAATTTACCAGTCATACAACTTAGGTAAACTACACTGTGAATTACTGAAAGATCCAAAGGTTCTCCTTATTTCTAGCCTCTATCACCACATATCTAAGTGTCTGACAACCCATAACATATTTATCATCAAATCATCTGTGCTGGGTAGAAATCTGCCATTAGTCAAGTTTTGACAAAGCAGAGCTGAGGCAGACAGAGCTCTGCACCTTGTACCACCACTGTACAGCAGAATCAGAAGTGTTCACAATCTTGCTGCCCTCACCTGCTGCATTTACCCAGCCAAGGGCAGAGGTCCTGGGTCAGACCTGGACTTAGCTGGAGTAGAGCACTTCAGCAGCTCCTAGATGGAACTTGGTATTTTTGAGCTGGTGCTGAGTCATTTCTCTGCAGTGTAACTAACAATGAATGTATAGGGGCACCCAGGTTAGAGTAGACACAGACCTGGGGGATCAGTGTTTGCTTGGTTACTGCAGAATCCTTCTGCCTTTGGAGCTTCCTGTCTTCTTCTCAGAGTTGTAGTCTTTGTTTGCCATTGTTTGCCATTTGTTTGCCTTTGTTTGCCAAACACCTTTGTTTGCCATTAATTGTATATCAGGAAGTGCCTAACAATCTGCTTAACTACTGTTTCTCCAAACTTAACTTATGGTCACTGCACTCACCAAATGATTTCAAACTCTGTGTCACAATCAGCATGAACTCAGCTGTTCAGAGCATTATGTTCATGAAATTTTTTTGCAAACCCTTTGCAGTGTGAGAAGGCAGCAGTGAATACACTCAGACCATTGCTTACTTTTGGCATAACAGTAACAAAGACTGAAATTACCCTAGAATTTGTTCAGTCACATGTATGGCTTTATCCAAGGGTTGACAAAATATTTCTGGGTTATAAATACAAATTCTTCATGAACAACAGGATACAACCTAAATCTCACAGACTTTACAATGGAAGACAAGAGGAAAACCTTTCTTTGCACACCTAAAGTGTAAATACCACAAATTCAAAAATTCCTCCTATCTTGGATTTTGGAGTTTTTCAATTTTGTCCTACTTCTTCTCATTGCTGTTTGCTGTCTGCCCATCCCAAACCATTTTGCTTCCATGTTGATTTCCTGCATAATGTAGTTTCTACTTGAAACTCTAACAGATGTTCTAGGATACCCATACTCCTGTTCTCCACAGATACATGAAGCAAATTGTTGCCTATCTGGCAAAACTCAGGCTAGCTTTTTTTGTGTATATACAAGTTAATACAGTAATCACATGAACTTTATTATATAAAAACAGTATTGTCAACAGAAGATCAGATAATCCTGTGTTTAAAGCAGCTAACTGGAATGTGGCAGATTCCAGCATTTTGGGCCAGCCACACAATCAGTCTCTGCTTGATTGTCTGTGTCTAAGCAAAGATTGTGCTTATTCTGTCTTATCTTTTGTCCAGCTCTTTTGGTTTGGACTGAGACCTCTTTGCAGTGTTGTATTAAAGACAATGGACACCCTCTCAGTTGAGGATTGAAGACTTTTAAAGAGTACGAATATCACATTTGACAAATAATTTTTTTAAAAAAATGTGCTTTTAGCTAGATGCCTTGGTTTTAGCTTCTCAGAAGGGTCGAAAGGCCCCGTGACTGGATCAGAAATGCCTGCAAACTCTGAACTTCTGGGACAGCATATGCAAGTTCAAGCAATTCTTACTTCAAACTGCAGTTTAACAGAGCGCACCTGCCTTGGAAGCAGCTCTGTGATATTCGACCTGAACAGATTGCAGTGTGTGAGCACATTCAATTCTCACCTTCCAGGGAATTATACAACTATGAACTCCAACTGCAAGCAAACATTGAATCCCACATGGCTAAATGCCAGTAGCTCATTGTTGAGGACCTGGGCTAAGCCAGCCTGCCTGGCCTCACATCCCTCTGCAGGATGCTACCCCTGGCTTGCCACCACTCCACTCTCTGATGTGTCACAAATTGTGTCCACTCCAGCAGTGAAATCACCTTTAAATTTCATGCAGAGCAAGTGTAATAACTTGGACGGGGGGCCTTTGAAGTGGCTTGCTTGGTGGTGCTTATACCCACGTGGCAGTACAGCTAAACTGCTGCAAATTTGCAGGCTCCAGCTGGTGTCAGACATTCTCTGTGTGGATTTCACATGTTGCAAATATATTTACCCATAACATCATTGTAACAAAGCAAAACTTACCTCTGTTTTCCCTTTACTTTGACAGGACCTCCTGGTGTCTTCATCTGAATCCCATGCTGTTGCCTGAAAAACCAAAATGCACAAGTCACACAAGAATGCCACCAACCACCATGTCTAGAGACTCCCAAAACAAAAGCAAGCATCTCCAGCCAATTTAGACAGCCCAATTTAAAAGCAGCATTGTGACAGTAAACATGTATCTAACTCTCACTGTGCTCACAGTGCACACAAATGATAAATAGATGAGAAGTTCAGAGGCAGTGGCAACTGGAATGTTCACAGAGTACAGACTTCAATTTACATGTAAATATAACTTCTGATCATCATTCAGCTGGAAGGTCCACGACATAAGTCCCACACACCAAGTCATCACATTCTTTTTAAAGAGGACAGCTCTGTATAAATCCCCAGCTTTCATTGCCAAAAAGAAAAATTCCCTACAGCAAAGTCCAGCAGCTCTCCACAGATCTGTTGGTCTTCTTAAATTTACCCTCAAGATTATCATCTTTTAAGTAACCCTGCAGTGAATCAAGCTGGATCAAAACTGGGAGCTGACAGGTGAAACCCAGAAAGATGGGAAGAGGGGAGAAAGGCTGATGGTGATTTGTGATGCCAGACAAGTGGGGTCAGGTCCTGAGGTGGAGTAAAACACATTAGGGCTGAGGGCACTCTTGACTGGAGGCTGAGAACATGTGGAGTCCCCAGTCACCTCTGACTGCTTCAGAATGAAGAGGCCCCTTCCTTGACAAGAAAAGTCAAGACCAGAACAGCTGCATTAGAGAGAACTTCTAGATTTAAAATATTTAGCAATATATCCAACTATTCAGTGCCCTCCCCAATTTTTCTCCCTTCAGCACTTTTTAAAAATAGTCCTAACAAATTCAAGCAGGTATTGTTAGCTGGAGGTGAAAATACATATAAATATCCATACTATACATCATTCTGAAATGATGAACCAGAAAAACAGCTCTGTTACATAGGGAAAGGCCAGACTCACAAAAGTTCAGATAAAGATCCAAAGCTCCCTTAACAGAGCCAGATTTTCTTTATTTTTATTTTCCTCAGTCCATTACCAACAAAGGAAATAGCTTCAAAGTTCGGTCCAGATCTGAACTCTTCTTGAACTTCTCACTGCAGCCAATATGCTTTTTAAACCCTAGGCTGCCACAGAAATTGTCCTCTTGACACAGGATAAATCCATTTTTTTTTCAGGAGAGAGTTGGGAAACAACTAAAAAGAGAGGATGAATTTTCCCGCTCCCACCTCAGGTCCATGAAGACATTTATTCAGAACTACAAGAAATGCAACCAGCCAGGAAATGCACTTATATATAACAACTGGTGAAGGGATATTTCTATCTCATTCAAAAAGGGAAAAAAAAAAAAAAAAGGCATCTCTCCATTAGCTAAGCATTCCATTCAATTTGACTTGAAATAAAGACTTCATGAGCACAGGCAAAGATCTGGTGTGAGAAGAGAAGAGCACAAGTCTTTCCCTGGAAGCCACTTGGGAAATACCTCCCATATTTGGCAGTCCAGTCTAGGTTAGAGACCAAAAGCTTGTGCCTCAGAAGCTGGGATAAGTTCTTGCTGGAAAGGATCATTCAGTCATATCCTGAGAGGGAATGTCACTGGATGACAGAGCTCACATTAAACCATCACAGGAGAGTAAGGAATTTTGCCTGCTGACTACCGGGAGCCATTGAGATCAGCAAAACAACTGCATAGTAGGATTTTGATCTGTAATCCCAGCTCTAGCCCATGCTCATTAAAACACAGTGTCTCGATACCTTCAATCAAGTTTTGACAATTTTAATTAAAAAAAGAAGGAAAAGACAAGTATTTAGAAAAGAGATCACTTACTGTGATGCCCTTACTACAATTTTAAAACCAGAGACAGAGAACTTTCCATTATACAGCCTAGTTTACCTTAACAGTGCTTGACAGGAGAAAATGAAAACAAAAATTGTTGGTTGCTTCAGCAATCGATGCTGCTTCTCTGCAAATACTCTGGGTCATCTGGGATTGGAGCAGTGCAACACAGAAGAATTTGGCCTCCCAGGGGTCCCCCAGCTCTTCCTGCCAGACACCTGCACCACAGAACTTCGAGGCACGTTGCAAACATAGCTCTAGTCAGAGCCCTGCTCTCCTCCAGCTATGTTCGAATGTGCCTAAATGTTTTCTCCTATTAGGCACATTGCCCTTCAGCCTTCTGAAGCACTACCTTGATGAGTAGTGATAAAGATGATCTTGGTGATGGCCCAAATTATAGTAACATGTTGTTTGTGCCTACATCATTAGTCAGGGTGCACTTCATTAGAGCTAAGAGGATAATTAAGCAATATGGCAATCCAGAGCATGTTTTACAAGTCCCACACATGCCTTTGGCAGGACAGGGAGGAGCTAGCTTGAGGGCTGAGTAACTCCAATGACCTCTGGTGACTCAAAGAAAATATTCATGACCCTGAAAAGCAGAACATCTTGACAATAATAAAAGTATAATTGCAAAGCCAAGCAGCTAATGTGCACTTAAATATTTGTACTGCAAGGTCTGCTGACCTACAGACTAGAGCAGTGCTGGACTCCCAGGAGCCCGCACACATCTGTGGCCATGGCCTGTGCCTTGGACCTGGCTAGGCTCAGACCTCTGAGCCTGGGGCTTTCACATGAGCTTTCCAGAATTGTTCGGTCTCTTTACTTGACTTCAGTAGCTGTCTTTTCAGGTCAAAATGTCCCACTCTTGTCACCTCTGTGCAAACTCCCTGTGGAATGTTGGTGCTCTGTGTCCCCTCACTGGGGTATCCAACCAAAGCCCCTCCTCCACAGATGAACACATGTTCTTCCTCTGCCTTTGACCAATTTTGCCCCAGGATCAAACTACTGGACACTTGACAGAGCAACTTTCAGAACGATTTCTCTCTGAGGTGCATCTGTGTGTACCCATATATTTATCAGCTAGGCACAGACCTGCTTAACACTTGAACAACACCACAGCACTTTAAAAGATGCTTTGTACTCTGGCTTCCTTACCTGATCATGATGCTTCTCAAAAGCCAGGTTCTTGAACAATAGCTATGGTGCCTCCCTTTTCTCATCTCCCTCAATAAACCAAATTATTTTTTCTCTTTTTTTACTGCTTTAACTGTCTCTGCACACTTGGATGAGGTACAAACTGCATCCACCAGATGTTTTTGGTCACTCTGTTGGGATATCATCCTGAATTTATGATTATTTTTCTCAGTTGTCTGAGACATTTCAGTTTCCTAGCCCCAGAAAACACATCTGGGATTATTTTTATACCTCTTGCTACATGTGTCAGTCAAAAGCAGTACACATCTCTGGACCCATATGCAATAAAACAATTTTCACGGCATGGGTTGTGGAAGACAGTCTGGATGAAGATGTGACAAACCTGGGAGCAGGGCTATATCCAAATACAATATGGTATGTACTAGCCATGTGCTTAAGCAACCAAGCAAACAGCTTTACAGGCTGTCAGGGGGTCAGCAATTCCTCCCATTATATCCTTATATAGAGCACTCCAGCTTCTCATGCTACCTCCTTACAAACTCTGAAGTATTTCTTCCCTCATGCATTTCCAGAAGAAATGCAGTTTCTAACCACCGTGTTTCCAGCCATTTTGAAGACCTACTCTATAACCACATGGCCCATTTGCAGAATGGGGGTACCCAGACTCATGTGCCATGTGAAGGGAACAGCTCAGGGCTGCAGCTGCTGTGCAAGATGAGCCATGCAAACCATGGGCAGGACTGCCCAGCCACCTGTGCAAACAGACACCAGAGGACAAGCAACTTTGTCCCTGAACTGAAAATGCAAATAAAAGTGCCTTCCTTCAGCCTATTTGCAAGGACAGCTGGTCCTTCACATCTCTGTTTCTTGAGTTCTATGCAGGCAGATTTTCTCAATCATTAAAAATAAAAATTAAAAATTTGCATGTTTGTATATTATTTCTGCATTTTTGGAAGTCCCGTGAAGGAGACAATCCCAGAGAAGCATTCGTGTGTACAATCACATGTAACCAGTGTGACATTGCCCAACTAGAAATTAACAGAAGGGGCCACAGTAGCTAAGCCTATTCAGTGCATTTCTGAATATTCAGAGGTCACATCCAGACACAGAAAGAGTTAATGTCTCTCCCAGTAAATTATAAGCATCACAGTTTGCTACCTGTTCTGAGTGCAGATCAACAGTGCTCTAGAATTCTAGCTCATCAAGACTGTCACATCAGTTATTAGGCACGCACTGCTGAGAGAAGCTTTCTAGATACATTTATTTAATTACCTGCACATCCTGGTGTTGGCTTCCAAAGTACCTGCCTGTCACTAGCAAGTCCTGTTATCAATAGTTATGTGCATCCTCAACTGTTAATGTGAAAATTTCTTACAATTTTATGGACCAGCTTCTACACTCAGATCAGCAATTTATACTTCAACACCACAATATGAATTTATAGATTAAGCATACACTAATCCTTGCACTGTACTTGCACAATAGAAGTTGCAGGTTCTCATGCAAAACCAAAACATTGCTTTAAAACTGGAAAGTTAAGATTGGATGAGAATATGTTACATGCATATTTATCAATTAAACCCATTGTTAATTAGATCTATCTAAGGTGTTTTATTACAAACGTATCGTGTTTTATTACAAACCTACCCATCTGTTACCAACCTCACTTCCATGAAACAAGTGCTCCATGCAAACCATTTGCATGCCTGCAGACAGACCCACAACCATGTTGTTCTCTCCTATTAGGGGAACAATGTGCAATACCAGAATGTACATTGCATATGTTTGGAAGGAAACAAAAATCCCTCAAGAACAAGCTTACTAGAAAAAAATAACAAACTCAACAAACAAAACCACCACAAAACAAACAAACAAACAAACAGCCCCCCCAAATCAGATACTGATTCTGTGAGATGCCAGCTTTTTCTGGAAGGTACTGTGTTCCTCATGTTTCTGCTACTGTCAGCAGATGCAGGAGCAGAAGCAAAAGCAGCACCTTGTGTCCCAGGCTCGGGTGTGCAGGGATTGCTGACGCAGGAGTTTCCATTTCCATCAGCCCTCCGCAGTGCCCACAGGAGACTTCTCCACCTGCCCACGGAATGTGAGGTGATTTTGGTTCTCTGCTTGTGCTGCGAGGGCACCCTGAGCAGAGCCTGCCAGTCACATCAGCCTTTGCTGAGTTATGCATGAGGAAGGAGGGCAGGAGGTGCTGTGCTGTGACAGCTATTGTGCGCTAGAGACCTGAGCTGGCAGAGTTATTCCTTTCCCAGTGCATTTATCTACATCTCCCTTTCCAGTAACTGTACAAGGCACTAGTATGTTCAGAAAAACGTACCTCTGGAAAAAAAACCCAAACAAACAAATCAAAAACTTGCTTCCTAGATTCCATATATAAAAATCTCTTCATCTATTTACATTCACAAAATTGTTTTGGATCAGCTCATTTCACAGCAAGGTATGGAAGCTTTTGTTCAAGTCTGAGGAGAGAAGAGCATGGAGGGACTGTGTTTCTGCTCTACATTTAGAATTCGCCAACTTCAATGTAAATAAAGCACAGATTTACACACCCTACTGGATCAGTTTAGCTTAACCATAGTCTTAGAGACTTTGCTAAATTGGGGTGCAGAGTCATTCCTGCAGTGGCTGCTCAGAGGCTGGTTCATTCCCCTACAGGATGGCAGCCTCACTCTTTCCATACATACTGATGAAGAGATTTCAGATCTCTAAAATACCACCCATAGATTCTTGCTGATAATGACAAATCCATCTCACAAGTGTTTCCCTATGTTTCTATATACTTTTCAGTGTATACCTAACATAGCAACAGTGTAGATCTACCATTCTCTGGGCAAATGCTGCAGCATTTAAAAGACATCGATAAATGCTGGGTCTTACAGCATTTAAAAAAAAAAAAAACTTTCAAAGAAGTTCTATAAGCTGGATGCAGAAAATCATGAAAAGGGTCTTCTATTTCTATGATGTTTACAGTGAAAACATTTCTACAACACTTTAGCTATTTCTTCCCTGTTTAATCCTTCAGAACTTCTCCATAAATACTTGCTGTTTTAGTCTAAAAATGAAAAGTTAAATTCCCTTTTTGAAGCATTGGTTTTTGTCTCCTGAGGACAAGGAAAATTTACAGTGCTCCATAAATAATAGCAACTTTTTGAAATCTAACTTCCTTATAATAGACAACAGTAGCCTAATACCCTAGGGGCCATTTCTGAAGTTCCAACACTGGTAATTTATTAAAACTTTGATAAGCATGTCTGATAAAAAGATAGCTAATACCGAAAGAACAGAATGCCAAACTTTAATAATTAGTTCTGCTTCACACTGCAGTATACGAATTGCAGATCACTGCTGCGTGCAGTGACAGGTGTGAGGAATGATCACAGAATTCAGTCCATTCATTGCAGGGAGAGGAGGGGGTTTGGATGAAGGGAATTGCATTGTGTGTTATCAAATTATTAATTGATTTCCTTTAAGTGATCTCAGATCCTTCAAGATGTGGTAAAACTCGAGCTGTTTGCTTCATTTAAACCTGTAGTGCCTAACCATAGACCGGCCCAGACCCATGGCTCTTCTGGAGCAGGAGGACAGCAACACAGCTGGGGAAGACCTCAAATGAAACACTTAGAAGCTGGAGGTTGGCAAACAAACAAACAAACAAGTGGGAAAAAATCCATCAGTGGGTTTCAGTTCCTATAACCTTAATCTCTGAGTCAGACCTTCTCTCTACAAACAAATGTCAGCATCTCACTGAACAGGGACTGCTTTTGGCCTGGCATTTATTGGCTGCTGAACACAATTGCTCACTCTGTTCATGCCAGAGAAGAAGTGGATGCTTCATACTGGCACAGTAAGGATGGAATAATCCATCAAAAGAAGGACGTGCTCAGTTTAGGAATGGATATTTCACTCAGTTCCAAATAATACCATCTTTGGATATTCATGATTCTCTGTCTCATGGACTGTTATCACATCCTTGCAAAGGGAAATGCAATAGTCTGAGGTACATTCCTCTGCCCTGGATTACCTATTGCACAAAAAAAAATGGTGTCCCATCAGCATTCAACTAAGAGACAGGGAGGAGTGTTTTCAGAAGACTGACTTTGTTTTCTTTGGTTTCATTGTTAAGCCTTGTTGATTTAGAGTAGTCTGTCCTCTCACTTTATGTTTCCAGGCACAACTGGACAGAGCACCACTCTAACACCTGGCAGAACAGAGCCCCAGACTCCAGGTAAGGGAGCTCTGCTTTTTTGATCAAGTTATCCCAGCCCAAATGAGGTTCTGTACCTCAGCTGAGTCATGGTAACTCACCCTGTTCATGGCCCTCCTGTATCTCAGATGCAAGGTAAAATGCTTCACAGTTTTCCACCTGTGCACAGCTCTGCAGCAAGCAGGTAAGCTCCTGTACCACAGTTGGCTGTGCCTAAAGGCACAATCTGCTCTCAACTGCAAATATTACTCTTTCAGAGAAAGTTCTTTGCTGCTGTGAATTCTTCTCTGGTGGTCAATGTTACTGATTTTCTCTTTCACAGCTTCAAAATCCCTTGTTATTTATTTGTATTACAGAAGCACATAGAGGAGTGAACCGAGATTGTGACCCCATATTTCTAGGCAATATACAAACATGCTGTGGGAGAAAATTTCTGTCTGAGAGCACTTACAATCTAAACAGAAAACACAGGCACATGGCAGGAAGGGAAAACTAGATGCACAGAGAGGTCAACTGACTAGGAAAAGCCACCAAGCATGTCAGAGGCAAAGATGAGCACTGACCTTTGCTCTCTTGCAGACTGAAAACTTTCCTGTCTAGCACAAATGAGTTCTTAGACAGCATTTTTTTGCTAGTGTCACAAAATACATCCACTGAATCAGTGGTGTGTGAGGGAGTGGGGTTAGAGATTAGAACAGTGGGCAAGACTCCATGCATCCAGTCCTCTTCTTTCTGACATCTTGGGGCATGGCCACAGTTTCATCTACAAAAAGAAATTTGAGGTTTTGTGCCTTCGACTTCCATTTGTCCTGCAGGAGATTCCATTAAGCAACATAAGGTCTGTAAATCTGACACTCCCCCCTCTCTGCAGTGTCAGGTAGGAATTTATAACTCCAGACTATGCATTCCCTTATCTGAAAGGAGCATTGTATGAGGCTTAACAGATCACAGTTTCTGCAGTGTACCCAAATGGAAGCACTCTACAAATCCAAGGTCTTACTATTAAAGACGATTGTCTAAAGATTTAGTAAAGAACATTTGATACCAAGTACTAAAACTAAAATGGTGTTTTCTAAGATAAACAACAGTCACGTATAGGTTACAGCTTTTTTCAGTCTTTGGGAATTTTAGTGTATAAAGAACATGTTACAATGGAGCAGCTAGCTCAGCCTTAGGTGCTGTCAAATTAAAATCCTTATTTGAAGCAAGCAGATTGTCTTGCCACTGCTTTAAGTGTATTTTCAGTAACTCTGCTGTAAAACATTTGTAACTTGATGCTGAATCCCATACAGAGGAGAATTTGAACTTTTTAACATAATGGAACATTGTCATCCAAATTTGTAGTTTTCATAAGACCTGTGAGCCTCCACTGCAGCCCAGGACTCCCCGTGCAGGCCTGTGTAGGTACAGCCTTGTCAAAATGCATTATAAGTAAAGTGCAATAATAAATGGGGCATCAGGTAGCAGCAGACAGCAGAGCACTGAGAGACAACAGAGCACAACCACACAACAAGAAAAGGTCACAGCTCACCAGCCACATAACTCATCATGAGGTTTTTGTAACCAGAAGAGTTTCATTAGATCAGCAATGGGATTCTTCTGAGACTCAAAGTGGGCACATGGGAAAAAGCAAGAGGAGAACACACATTAACCAAGGACAAGAGAGATGCTGGCTTAATGGGCTGATTCAGAGTGGGGTAAACCTCTCACTGACAGTGATAACAAGGTTTGTGGAAGACCCTTAATGCTAATATAAGCACTAATACAATGCCAAAAGGATACATCCAAACAGAGGGGAATCAGAGTAAGGGTATAAAGATGCTGGAATGCAGAGCTGTCCATAATGATAAAGAAAGGAGTGCACACTCTGCTCTGCCTGTATGCTGAGCTTTGACAGTTACATATTTACACAGCAACGTTAGATGAACACGCCAACACGATGCTTTGGAAGGAAGATACAGCTCTGAAGAAGAGAGATAAAGATGGCACTGCATTTCTGTTTCCACTATCTAGTGTTTGTATTTTTATCATTCCATGTAAAGAAAAATGTCAGTCTGTGACAATGATTTAATTTAGCTGGTGAGCTACTTCCTTTTGCTTCAAAGTGTTTAAGAGTGCAATGATTTAGTTAAAAGTTCTATAAGGGAATGCTTATCTTTTTTTGAAAGCAATTGCTTTTAAGCATGAAAAAGCATGGATGGGGCCAAATATAAATTGACAGTCTGAGTAAACTGGGATGATAGTGAAAAAAAAACCTTGAAGCTCTCACCTATAGCCAGTTTAGAATGAATGACAACATCTGGAACTGGAGAACAGCAGAGAGGATGTTGGGGAAAGATGACAATGTTTTGCTATTAGTGAAGATCGAAAGCACACAGAAACTGAGATGAGACTTTCAGCACACTGGGTAATTAACTGCCACAGTAGAATTTGGTTTCTTGCCATGTCACATTCAGTTTACAGCTTAGGATAACAAACATTTACAAAATGTACTGGAGATTACAGAGACATAAGATTATATGTTAAATCAATAAAATAACTAAATAAAGAGGTTAAAATATACTGAGGGGAAAATAATTAAAGAAAAAATTCACTGCAGTCAAGCACAGGTCAGGAATATAAGTACAGCTGATGTACAGGCAGGTGCAGTTGTCACTGGCCAGGTGGGTATCACACAGCACTATTTCTCATAGCACCAGAACCTTTAATTCTGTAAAGAACAGGCTTTGTTTTGGGGTTTCTTTTCTTCAGTTGATACAAACAAGGTACAACAAGCTATTTCTAAGAAGTGAGCCAATGAATGTAGTCACAGCAATGGTTTTCCGTGATATAGTGGAAGCAATTCTTCTCTTGAGGCTCCTCTAGTGCCAAAAGATGTCCATCTCCACCCCTTTATGTTCTTTGGCAGAGTCGCCATTCAGAACCAAATCCCTCCTTCTTCTTTGTGGCCTCTGCTGACAGATGTGACAAGACTTCTAAGCAGCCTCCTCTTACTGTTTTACACAATGATTTCTGGAGTAGGAGGTTCAAAACCCCCTCCAGTGGACCAGCCCACATTCAGTACAAAATCAATTTACCATGGCTATAGTCTCCTTTGTATTTCTGCATCAAGCAAAGCGATTTTGTTCTCCTTCATTTTTCTGCTCTGGGTTTCCTTACCATTGTAACTCTTTAAAGCTCACTGCTTATGGAGAGATGTTAAGGGTTCTCCACTATACATTTTTTGCATTCCCTCCCCCTCTGCTTATGGACAAATCCTGCACCATCAACTGAGTGCAATTTTGTGCACCCGCATTCAGGGTTCAGCTATGAAACGCAATCCTTCCATATATGCTTCAAACTAAAAATGTAATCACTGAAGCACATGTGAAATGTCTGTGTATTACCAGCTTTCTAAAGTGAGGAAGTCTTGCATTCTTTATTCCTCTCCAGGTTACATCATTGAATATACTTGTTCAGTATTTATTTGTTTGCTTTGAGAAGAAGCTAAAATAAGTTTGAGGAACTGTCCAATTTGGATCTGATTCTTACAATTAGGCTGAGACTCAGGAATCAAAATCAGCACTTCCTGCAGTACTAAAGAAACTAATGAAGAACTAAGATGACATTTTCACTGTTCTGTGCCTCCTGTTTTTCTTTAGGGAAATCACATCTATTGCATTGTGGGGGTGCTAATACTCTTTCAGATGACAAACAATGCAATACATTCTCATTAAAATTGTGTAAGAGGTTGAACATGGTTTGAGTCTTGCCTTGGCTCAGAAAAAAAAAAAAAAAAAGAGGGCAGTGCAAAATTAAACAAATAAACGTGCATGTGATTTATTTTATTCTATCAAAATTCTTTCCTGGTTGTGCACTTAGGCTCGGTGTAGTACAACCGAAAGGGAAAAAAAAGTCACTGGAAATCTTTAATTAAGTGAAAGCTGCATTATTGGGACCAAATGAAAGCTCTGAGACTACTTTAATGAGCCAAGGCCAGTCTTGTGCAAGCCAGAGAGATTGAGAAAGTTTTGCAAGGCAGGCTGAAAACAGAGAGCCTGCCTGAACCACAGGAACTTAAGTGAAACCAGACTCTCCCTCTTGCTTTTCTCCAATTTAAAGTAATATTTTTTGAGCTTCAATAATATGGGCAAAAAAATTCTAAACCCTCAACTAAAAAGGCGTCTTTGTACTTTCCCTATTCAGTTCAGCAGATGTATTTGAGAATTTCTATTTGTTTTCTAGCACACCTAGAAAGAAGATCCAGATCCTGTTCCTACTATGATTTTGAAGTACATGGACTACTCAGCTGCATACTGCTAGGCATTTCTGTTGGAAATTAAAAGGCAATTCTGCCCCAGTCGGCCTAAATCCTAGCACAGAGGTGAAACTCAACACATGGTTGCAAAAAACAGGCAGAAAGAACAAGAGGGACCAGTGAGACGACCGATAGTTGCAATCAGGAAGTTCACATGGTGCACAGGCAAGAGTGGTGCAAGCTTCCCAGGAAGGCTTGTTGGCAACACACATAGATTTTGACCTTTAGACTCTCTGGCTTCTATGGGCTTTGGTGGTCACCATCACAAACTGTCATTAAAAGGCCTTTTTTGATAAATCACTAATAACCAAGAATAAGTAGGACCTTCCAGAAATTACCCGGCTGGGCTGTAACAGAAAGTCAGCAGTGAAAAGTCCTCCATGTTTCATAAAAGAGATTTCAGTATTTTTTATTGTTCTATAGCTACATTGTGCATTGCATCTCTGCTTCCCTCCACCAGGTGCCTAATGCTCTTGATAAGCTAATTACAACCTTCTGCTTATTTCATGTCAAGCTTAACTCCCAGTCTGAGCCTAGCCTGCAGTTCTGGCATGTATTTTCCTTAATCTAAGACCATCTGTGCTCCATCAGAAAGGAACACTTAAATACAGACAAAGTGAAGAACCAAAAGTGTAGAATTCCCTGTATCCTGCCTCCAACTCCTCTCCCCAGCATCTGCAATTAAGTGTGAAGCCAACATCCATCCAGTCCTAAATACTCTGGAAGGCTCAGAGGAAGGCTACACTTATCTACAGATGCAGCAATACTTTTCAGTGGTCAGTGTGGAAATGACAAGCCAAAAAGGACTCGAATCTCTCAATTTCTTCATATCAAGAGCTTCATAATTCAAATACCACCACATCCTCAGTAACATATGCAGAGGTTGAGTCCAGCAATCGATCAGTGCAAATCAAATACTGGTCTCAGAGAAGAAAAAGGAGTCAGACTGGGGGGAAAAAAGCAATGAGGTTGATTTATCAAGAATCCAAATGATATTTCTCAAGTCTATTTTTTATTGGAAGTGCACCACAATTTAAATCAAAACTGGACTGCAGTGTTAGGGACGACGGCTCTCTGCCACTCCTCTCCCACCACCAAAATTTCAAGTGTTTCTAAGCCCTACTGTCCCCTTACTGCCCAGCCCAGCTGGACACAGCCCCCACCTGCTGTCACTGCCAGTGGCCAGAACCTGACCACTGTGCACAGCATCCATCCACCCATCTTCCTCCTAAGGCTGGGAAACAGATGCCTTCAGGCTCCCTGCTTGGTCTGTCACAGTTTGCCTTGCTTCTGCCTCCTCTTTTCCAACACCAGACGTCAGCACCTGATGCTGCAGTAAGCTCTGCCAAGCTTCATCTCAACAAGGAATGTATTTGGTCCTTCTCCTGCAAAGATGGCTCTGGTGCAGTGTCTTTTATTCCTTTCTCCCAGATCCTCTGTTCTGTTCTCCAGTCTGCACTGTCCTGCCAACCCAGGATTTATTTTTCAATTTCTCTCACTTTGAGTCCTGCCCTTACATTCCCACTTCCACCTGGCTCTTCCCTCATCTCCCCTCCAGCATATTTGCATTTGACCTCTGTGAAGGTCAAAGATTCCATAAATGAGTTTTGAGAATGTGCCTTATAATTAAGATGAGGGAGTTCAAAATGATTCTACAACAGGATTAGTGCAGCACATTTCTTTGTGCTTCTTCCACCTAACTCCTTTCTGGTGGTTTTCAAAGCTTTCACATTTATCTTCTATTGAAAAAAATTCTTTTTCTTTTTTTGCCTTGTTCTTAAATCCTCTATAACTGATCTCACACCAAAAGCTACTAAATTTGTAACAATCATATTAGCCACATACATTTTTTTCTCCTGTCACTGTGTTTACCACTATTATATTTATGAACCATTGATCATTGCTTTCTGCCCCATGCATCAAAATTCTCTCCTCTTAGGCAACTGCAGTTTGTCTCTTAATATTCCCAGGCTAAGTTAATAAAGCTTAAATCACTTCTCTCTGGGTAACCTTGTAGCCTATTCAAATGGCTGCAGTCCTGTTAGCCCTTTTCCCTTACTTATAAGAAAGCAAAATATTCTTTTTATAAAACCTCAAAACCTTGCTTTGTCTTCTCTCTGAAGTGAATAATTAATAATTAAAATAGTGCATAGAATTCTTGACAGAAAAGTGTTTCTGACAAAAACATATTTTTATTAACCCTCCCCCACATTCCTTCCAAGCCGTTCCCTTTTTTAACAGGAATTTGCTGGTTTATTCATACTCTAAGTATTTTATCTGAAGGATACATTTGTACAACATTCTTCCCCCAGCACACTCCAACTATTCTATTTTTACATTCAAAATTAGTGAAGAAGGAGTCCATTCTAAACACATGGACATGCTGGAATTGCCTAATTGCTTACTTAAAAAGCAAAGACAAAGATAACAACTGCTTAATACTACATCTACTACGAATCAGAACATGACAATTTTGCAAGCTCACAGTTATGGCAAATTTTCTATATTTACAAGTGCATGTAATCACATATAACATTTAGATCTGAAACAGAAAGCCACATATTTCAGAGTACTTCAAAAAGACAAAGTTTCAGGAGAAAGAGAAGTTCAGACTAGGGATAGCTGGAAACCACCCCACCTCTTCACAGCTGTCTGTAAGTGAAGCAGCCAGCCCATGCTACCAAACCCTCCTTACAGAGAATGGAGAAGAAGTAATTTTTCTGCATGTGCCCTTCCCCTAACTCACCACACTTGGTCTCCGCAGTCTCAGAATAGTCTCTGCTTGGTCAAGTTAGTGATAAAGATGTAACAGATAGCTATAACCATGGTGTGGTATCTTCTAGATGAAAGAAGCATTTCAGTGACGGTAGAATAATTTAAGATCATTGTTCCTATTAACTGCTCAAGCTGCAGTGGCACCCAGCTACTCATTTATGCCTCACAGCATTCCCTCACCCTCCTCCATGGGTGTAACCCACCCTTCCTTTCCCATTGCCCACCCACTAGCAGGCAACCCCCAGCAGCTATTGCCTGATCTTGTTCAGCTGAAGGTTTGCTGCTGATCTCCCTCCAGCCCTGAAGAAAAGTTTCTGAGGATGCAAAGGTCCCATCCTTCTCCAGTCAGTGTGGCTGGAGATGCCACAGGCACAGTCAATGTTGTGCCCATTTACCCATTTGTCCTTTTAGACTGTGGGTTGGGCTCTTCTTGAGCTCAGCTGGGCAAGGCAGGTGAAACCTTGGAGGCCAAAGCTCTTTGAGGCTTTCAAAGGATTCAAGGATGCAGCTGCACCTGCCATGCTGAGACAGGATCGATATCCTGTGGGAGTGATGAGCAAACTGTTCCCATCTCAGCTTCCCAGCTCTGGGCGTCTGGTAACAACTGTGCAGGCCACGTCTGTGACTGCTCCAGAGCTCCAATAATCCCCTCCTATTAGTCATTCAGAACGGCTGTGCTTAAAAGAAGCTGTTAAACACACATCAGCTAAACTGTTATTAACAGAGAAAAGCAGGATTCTTTACCTAGGAATTACACACAGTAATATGAAATCTGTTTACTATAAAATAGTTTTTTCTTTTTTGCAAAGAGCTCAATAGTTGGTTTTAGAGGAAACGTGAGGTCATTTGTGGGCCCTTGAGAGATGCAAATCAATAAATGGCGAATTTTTTAAATGCTCTCATTATAAATGACTGGATGCTAACAGGGTCAAACTTAATCCTGTGCAGAGAGCCAGTGCAAGGGACATGAATCATTTAGATCTCTCTTAAGCTCTGCTTTGAGAACAAAATGTAGATATTCCTCTGTATTCTCAGTCTTTAAGAAGTGCCAACCTGCTGCTTTTTTTTTGCAGTAATTGGCCCACGAACTCCATTGTTCATCTTGTAAGATGCCCAATGCGCTCCTTTGTGTTTTCAAGGACTCTTCTTTCTTCTGGCTTCCCGGCATGTGCGGCTCAGCTCGCAGGCCGGAGGAGCTCCGCAATGCTGAGCCCGCAGCGCTGAGCAGCGGCAGCCCCAGCGCCGGCCCCGCAGCATGCGGGAGCTCTGCCCGGGTCCATGGGCAGCTCCCCCGCCACAAACCCGGGCTTGCTGAGCGGGGAGACCGCGGGAGGCACCGCCTGGTCCCCAGAACGGGCTGCAGCAGGAGCTGGCTGTGCTCGCCTGTGGAACTCGATAGGTCACTGCTCCCACATCGACTGCTCTTGTCAAGGTGCGCATTAAACCCATCCTGTGCTGGAGCCCTCAGTGACGATCGTGTCACGGAGCCTTAACCGGGACAGGAGCAATTCGGCAACGCGTTCTGTGCCTTGCAGTATGGCAGCCTTTACAGCTAGCGAATAAACCACTCCCGTGCCTAAAAAATATCCCACATACCTAGAGTTTAAAAAGCATAATTTTGTATAAATCTCATTTCGTATAAATGTTGGCTCAGGTAAGGTGTTACCTACAACAAGAGGCTGATTTGCCTCTCAGAACATCTGCAGGGCTGCGTTTGTTGACAGCATCACAGATGAGTGAGTTTGTCAGAGCAGGGGACAGCACATGCAGATCCCCCAGAGCCTCCTGGAGCTGCTGGAGTGAGAAGCAGCCCACAGAGAAAAAGGGCTTAGCATGCAAACCAAAATGTATTTTGCAATGATAAAGAAGCAACATTGGTAACAGGAAATGAGAAGTCCAAGGAATTTATATTTCTTTTGATTTTCGTTTTTTTCTCTTCCCCTTCTAAAGTATGTCTAATGGTCCTGACTGTAAGTTGCAAGAAATAAGAGCATTAGTCTTCATTCCCTACACATGAAATGCCTGACAGGGTTTTATCAAATAAAGAGTCCAATATGCTACTGTTATCAGTAAGTGACTTCAGCAGCTAATTAAATTCTCAGTTTCTAAATCCTGCTCATAATATCTGCTGACAAAGACCAAAACCCCTGTAGTAATTTTGGCTTTTAGGTGAGGTGAGGCTGGGAAGGAGGGAATGACAACTAATGAATGACACAGGGAAGCAGGCTGGCAATCCACAGCTGACATCCATCATGTAAACCTCACTTCACTGTGCAAGCATAACAGGGTAGTCCCCCTCTGGATGCAAATCAACTCCCTGGCCTTCACTGACTCCAGGAAGGCTGCCCTGTTTAAAGCACAAATCCAAACAGGTACAGCTCCTGGACCTCCTCTATAGGGGTACTATACCCTGTGTGTGTGATCCTCCCATGTATGGGTACATACAGAAAAATATATGTGTATATATATATATATATATATATATACACACATATATATAAAAAAGAACTTCCTATACCATGCCTAAATACACGCCTTTGAGAGCAATTAAATTGATCATGACTAGACAGCAGACTCTGAGCCAGTTTAGCAGACCTGTGAATGTGCATTTTGAAACATTTTTACTCAGTAAACCATGCAGTATGTTCTTAACTCAGAATTCTCAAAGGAAAACTGGCATTTATTTAAAGCTAAACCTGGGCTTAAAAGCTTTTCTGGTTATAAATGGACTCACAAGCTGGGTTCTCTCAGACAGAGGGGATGTTGTGTTCAGAAATCACTCAACACTGTGAGAAGAGATTTGCTTTTTCTGCTCTCTGAATTTCAGCTGATGAGCAACATCAGTGTAAGTTTGGTTCCCAGCTCAGATGCTGGAGCCCATCAGAGAGTACAGCTCCCTGCAGTGAGGAGCTGGAGAAGTGTGTCCTTGAAGGATGAGGTGTGGCCTTCAGACATGGTCACCTCCAGTCTGACGTGCATTATTTTCACCCCTCATCTCTCACTCCACATAGAAATTTCTCTCTCACATAAATCTTGGGAAGGATGACTTGCACCTGAAAGCTGTAATCTAGCTCCTGACCAGTCATTTTAAGGAAAGGAATATGCAGGGAGTAGATTTTATTTGGGGACCCAAAACCATAAGAATAAATAGCTGAATTTACCAGAAAGTTTTTCCAGCCAATATAAGCTTTATTATGGAATAGCTTTAAACCTCTAGGCTGAGAGTGAGAGGTTTTAGGTGCAGCTTTGGAAGGTGATTTATGAATAGATTTATATGTTAATCTGTTAATAAAAAATGTTTCATACTGATAAAATATGTGACAACTGGGACTCAGATATGAGCCACATATTAAAGACTGCATCTGCTCTAGTAGAGGTCTTTTGATTATGTTTTTAAATGAGGAACTGCATTGCCCTGAAAATAAAGAAATAAACGTTGTATCTAGAAATATGTGCCACATAATTCAAATGCGTATCTGGGAATTTGCAAGAAACAAATAATAAACTGCTTCTGGAAAGTGAAGCTTATTCCTCAACATTTCAAAATAGAGTTCCTGTCAGGCAACTCAATGGTACATAAAGATAGGCAAAGTATTCTTACTCTTTCCCAAAATTATTTCCCAAACTGGATTTTAAATTGGATGATAATCTTCACATTCCAACTAGATTGAAGAAATAAATATCTTCAGTAAAAGACCAGCCCAGCCCTGGGCTAGTGCTGCATTATCAATGCCTAATTTTCTCATGATCTTTGAAAGGATATTTTGAAAAATAGGAACAGCTCTGGCTCAAGATTGTTTCTACAAGGAAATCTGAAATACAATACTTCTACCTCTCTTTTACTGGCAAACCCCACAGCACTTTTTATAAAGGAGTGCTACAGCCCTATTTTACATCTTAAACACCAGGCAGACAAACTGGGCAGATTACCTTTACCTCAGGCATCCATGGGCAGAGGCAGCAGCACGAATTTGGCCCTCCAAGCCCCATCTGGTGCCTATCCAGCAACTCTCGGGTATGTAAGATTTATCTAACATTTGCAAGTTTTCTGATAAGTGCCAGGACTTTACGAACATATTGTGAATCCTTAATATTTCTCAGTGAAGTATTTTCACCAGGAAAGATTACTTGAGTGGCAATTTGTGCTGTAAACTGTATTACTCACTGTTCCCTGTTGATTTTGTTTATCATATTTTATTCAACTATACAGAGAAAAACCAAGTTAAACTCTGCCACCTCTCCTCACAGTTCTATACACTTACAGAGCATCTTTCTCATCAGCAGACATAAGTGTGGCACTACTGAGCCCTAAATAAGTAGAAAATAATGCATTTAATGCTTGGTTTGATTCAAAATGCAAAAGACAAAACCTGTTCCATTTGTTGCTATGTGACATATTGAGGACTGATAGGCAAGTTTTATTATTATTAACTACACTTTGGTGATACATGCTGTTGATTTACCAGTGATTATGCCAGTTAAAGATCCCTTCAGGGAGTTGCAGGGAGGGAAGTGTGCCCTCAGGAGCAGGTGTGCAGTTTAAGAGCTTCATCTCTCTAGCAGGGATGCTGCTGCTTCTTAGACCGAGGGAAGAAAAACTGGAGTAAACCCATTCTTATCAGAAATGCACCAGATAAGTGGCTGCAGTTTATCTTCTGCTGGTCACTACGGAATTTTTTTGTCTTTATTTCAAGTTTTAAAAAATGCTTATTCCAAAACACCAACAATATCAGCAGAAAGAAATTTATTTCAGTAAGTTTCAGGTCATGACTTAAGAGCTGATACTGCCTCAGTGTATTGATACATTACTGTAAGCTTGGTTTTAAGTCTTATGCCTCAGTGGGACTGAGAAGTTCATCAAGTTTTGTCCTAGTGACTGGGTAGCGCTATCCAAAGTGCCCCTGTGAATATAGGGGATCTTATTTAGAAATGGGGAGCCAAATTTCAGAAGCAAATGAAGTTTTGTGTGTTCTGTAGAATTTTTGTGTTTTGCAGTGGGGTACCAGTAGATCTGTAATTGTAGACCTAGGTTCTACTGGACAGTGTGGAACTCCACAGGCAATCCTTCCTAATTCAGGTTTATGACTACTGGGGAACTCACACACTCTCTCTCTGCACTTAAGCCACACGTCAATGTCCTTAGGAAAAGAATATTAAATTATCAATTAAAGCTTATTTTGATCACTATTTTTTTTTGTCTTACTTAGGAGAAATACCTTATGTCTTCCAAATAGTTTTGCTATAGGTGTACTTATTTATTCTTTCACAGTCTGTTAAAATACAGTACAAACTCTTGAAGTATTTTAAATACTTAAAATACTACTAGCCTGACATACCAGCACACAAACTTCACAGGGCTGCTTAAAAACTTTTCTACAAGAGATCTTCCACTAAAACAAACAATTGAAACCAAAATATTTTATTAAATTCTAGTATTTTCTATTACACTTACCAGATGAGAGTCCAGAAGGACACCTTTGATTCATAGACAAGGGAAAAGGAAAGGAAAAGAAGAAAGAGGAAAGGAAAATGAAAAGGAAAGGGAAAGAGGATGCCCCAAACAAACAAGGACAATTGTTTGAGATGAGAGAAATGCACATGTAAATGCTCTCTTTTGATGTTTCAGAAAATAACTTGACCCAGAGTATTTGCATACCAATTAACCACATGTCTATCTCATTCTCCTTCAGATTTTACAAAAATGTCAAAGCAGCTTGTTTTCATCTCAGTGCAAGAAGGCTGGAAATCTTTGTATCTCAAAAAGGTTGGAAAAATAATTTCCTGCTTGGTTTAATTGAGAACTAAGAATCCAGGTAAAATCATGGTGAGCAGGGGGTAGGCACTGTACTGTGATTTATGAAATGCCAGCCAAATAGCCTGCTTTTAACACACACCCCAGAATAGCATTCCTTGCTAAGGAATCCCAATCAGTTGTGAGAGTTTTAAAAAATTTGCCTAAAGGCTTATGTTTTTAAAATGGCCCTTCCACCTACTCTATTAATTACCAACTTCAGTATAAAACTGATTTTTCTATGGCCTCACCATGAAAGCTGCAGATTAGGAGCTAGTCTTGTTTCAGATCCATGCATAAATTAAACAGAATGCTCTCCAAGTGCACATCATTTAAAAGAAGTGTTCTATAAAATGTCTAATAACAACAGTTTACAATACATACAAGACAATCATTTAAAGAAGGACATGAAACAGAGATTTTGTTTAAAAGATTTAGGGAAGAGTATCCATTTTAAAACTGTGCTTCTTGACTGTTGCAAGAATTTAATGCTACATGCCAAAGTTTCCAATATTAACAGGTGCTTTTGGATACCTCACCTCAAGATGCCAATTTTCAGTAATTCTTTAACAAGGTGCTTCAATTTTGGCAAGAAAAAGAGATAGACAAAATCACAAATGATGCCCAAAATACCTGGGCCACAACTTACTTATGGATATTGAAGATCAGCCAAGAATGTTGTTCACAAAAGTATTAACCACCACCAAAGTTCTCACACAAGTAAAACTCATTTGGTAAAAAGCTCCACAGATTCTAAATGGAATTTCTGAAACACATTTTGGAAACAAAGAGAGAAGGAGGAAAAATCTCTGAGAAGTTGGGACATGTGGTTCTGTAGAGCAGGAAATGAGCTTGTTCTGTTTCAGTTTTTGCTCCGCTCCACTCACTAGCTCTCATGTTAGTGCCTTGTAGAAACAACTTCAGCAGAACCAACAGAAAATTCTAAGTGAGGAGGAAACATCAACCAACACATGGTAGAGCAGATGAGAGATAAGAAAGGAAAAGAATTGACCCCTTATTATAAACAGGCCCAAGAGCTGACACATCCCAAAATCAACCTCTCTTCCTTCACTCCCCTGAAATCAAAATTCTCCTATAGAGTAATGCTGGATTTTTACATAATTCCTTATCAATAACTTCCCAATTAATATTAAATTTTGTCCTTTAATTTATTGCAATTCCAAGACAGTAACTTCCTATCTGAACTATGCCTCTTTCCCACGTGCAGCCTCAGGATACAGCACAAGAACACTTCAGAAAAAACAGCTTTATACTTCATAAAACCATGCTTAGAAGGGTACATTCCTCTCACTGCCAAGCTTTGTCCCATAGCCAACATACCCTAATGTCTCCCCAGACTGTGCTCCTCGTGTTTCTGCCCTCACCTCATGGAAGTACAAATGCAAGGGAGCAGATACCTGTCAGCACAAACCTGCATAGCACCACTGGCAGGAGGACAATGAAGTTATATGAGCAGAAATAAATCAGAATACAATCTTAAGATGAAAAACTATCCCGATTCAGGCCTGGCAAGATCCAGACTGTATTACATTTACAAGCAAAGAGGAGATACAAAATAATGCAAATTCACATTGTGATTATTTCTTGAACTGCACTCTCACTCCTATAAAACTAAATGCAAGTTCCTTGCATTTCCTGTCTCACTTTCTGATCTGACCTTTAAAATGATGCACGGCAAAGGGAAGGTGGTGCCTTTAAACTGCATCATGAGCTTTGTGGAGACAAGCCAAGCAGCTACTTAGGCAACCATTAGGTCGGGAAACAATCACTTCCATCATTCCCAACACGTGTGTCAACATAATTCCATGCTCTCTTTGTCATGCAAAAAGTCTTGGCAAAGTAACCGGATACACCCAGAAAGCAGGAGCGAACTAAGCTCATTATGTTAACCGGAGATCTCACAGCAACCTCCAGCACCATAGGAGACTTCCCATGTTTTGCAGGGTAGAAAAGGAAATACTGCAATGAAGAGGGCCAAGCCTGGCTTCAGAAGTGTATGAGGGAGATTCACAATTGGGTTTTGTGGAAGGGGATCCCTGACAAGCACCAGAGGCTGTGTCAGGCAGCGTGATAACTGGCACTGCAGAAGGCATGACACCTCTCATAACTACGGAGACTTCCCTCTCCTGTGTCCTTGCTGGAAACCTTCCAGCCATGCTAATATGGCTCTGCAAAAGGGAAGGCACTGCCAAATGGGAGTAGCAGCTTCTCTAACTCTTTATTGCTGTCATTGATAACTCTGGACTTTGTTTTCCTTTTAAAGGAAGATTCAATGCTTTTTACAACCATTAAACATCTTTTCTTCTCTCCAGCTATACTTGTAACTCTTAGTAACAGCAAAAGGCTTGTGCATACCAGAATGGCTGGCAATATTACTCTAATGGCTTCTTTGTGTGGTCAGGTACAGGAGCAAGGCCCCTCAGTCTGTCTGAAAAAATGCTGATTACTTCTTTGGTGATCTAACAACTACAGAAGATGGTAAGTACCCCAGAGCATAAGTGTTAATTTATTTAATGATAAGCAGCTGGTGTTTTCATTAACAATTTTTGCTGCATCCTTCAATTCCAGATTCAGTGTAGTGAGAGTAAAGTCATAATAGTGCTGGGTATTTTTAAGCCCCTTTTAAACTTCAGCTGCTTTACCTTGGTAAAGGCAATAGTAACACACATTTTTCAACCCCTTTTGCCTCTTGAATGCTTGCAAGTCCAATTGCAGTTTTAGTTATGCACTCAGCAAAACACAGCTCCTCAACAATCCATGTTCACAAAGGTCTACAAGGTCTAAAAGGAGGACTGATGAGAATAGTAAAACCATCTCCAGCATGTTGCTGACATCTCTAAAGAAAGCCAAGGATTTCTATTGATTGTTGTGTTTAAGCCTGTATCAGTCACACTACATGCTTTCTTCCCTAACAGACCGTATTTTTGGCAGATGCCATTACCACCCAAATACTCGAAAACCAAAACCAGAGAGCACCATCCAAGAGAGCAAGTGTAGCAGAACGCTTCCCTCAGCATTATCTCTGAAGTGGGAATAAGCATTTGGTTCCGACTTTGTCTTCTCCCTGCTCCAACACTTTGGGCAAATTTACACTATACAGGCTTCTGAAAATGGACATGAAATATTACAGAACTTTCATTAACAAGTCAAATAAAATAAGAGAGTAAAAAGTGAACATACCTGAATAAGAGAAACGTTGTGTAGACTAAGTCTGAAGAGGTAGTTCCTGCATGAACAAGCAGAAAAATTACAAACTATTAGGCTACCAAAGAAGGAAGGGAAAAGTTATTAAAGCAAGTAATAGTTTTTGGTCATTCATGTCTACAAACAAAGGACTGGACTCCCCTCCACAGAATACAAAAGCAGTTATATGCCTGTTCACTGACTTGTTCATCAGTATCTTAGTGAACCTGGTAGCTAAGTTCTGAGCAGGTCCTAGTATTAAATATTCCAGAATCCAGAATGAAGAACCACAATGAAATCCCAGCCACAAAGGATCATTTGCAAATTCTCAGCAGGCTTTAGTTGAAGTCCGTACCGGCTGCAGTCATGTTTTTCACTGAATTCTGAGAAAACTGGGATTGGACAGAAGCCAGCTGGAGCAGAGCTGACTTCCTACTATGCTCCCCCAAGCCTCTTCTTGTGGGAATTCCCATTCAGGACTTCGTGGAAGAGAAGAGAGCAGATACTTCTCATTGGAATCTCTCTGCACAGAAAATCAGCAGGGAAATCAAGGCAGTGACTGCAGATATTCCCAGTCCTCCTGTCATCGTCTCTTCACAGGCAAAGCAAGGGAATTCCTGACAGAAGTCACTGTAGCATGAGATACCACATATCAGCTGAGCTCCTGTCACCCTTCTGAATGTTCATATCCCATCACAAATAGGAGGCAGCGCATATTTGCATAAACATCTATAGATAAGGCTTAGTTAAGGATTTATCTCACATTTTTGCTTGCTAAGACAAGGCAGTTACCAGGAATCAGCTGACATATAAAGCCATACAGACTGAATTGTGTGCTTGAGCCTTTTGGCCACATCTAACTTAATTTTTTTGCATCCTATCTGTCAGAAGGTCTAAAGAGCTGTTGTCCTTTTCCAACATCACTGACACCACAATCTCCCAGAGAATACACTTTTATATCACACAAGGTGAATTGAACTTCTGGAAGTGGCTCTGTTTAAATGGTAGAATGTGCAGCTTTGATGATATAGGTTCATCTGCTCTAGAAATGCCAGCATACAGACATTCCCCCACCCAGTGAAAATGCAAGTTCCAGTCCTAGGTCAGTTACCCCAGAACAAAGATGCTATAGTGATAAAAAGGTCCTAAAGACTCTTCTGAAGAGCTTTCTTTAGGGTCAGTACAGCAGCACACCCTGACCAGGACAAGAAAGTACTTCAAACTTCAGTAGTGAGAGATTCATATTGGGTCACGATGACCACAACAAGGTTTGAGCAATTTTTCCTTCTTCTGTTATGTATCACCTGTGTATCATCTAAGTCATAAGCATAGAGTTGCCTGTGTATTTTGTCCCAGTTCTATAAATAAATCAAAAGCTCTCAAACACTGCTGCCTATTAATAAAGAAGGATGGGGACAAGGATAATGGGGAGCTTGGGAAGTCAAACTCCTGACACTAAATCTTCAGTTGATATAGCTCTGACTTGCTCTTGACTTGCACCATTGTATTCTGTACCGGGACTGGTTACCCAGAGAAGAATGAGATTCAGTAGCAATATCTGAAGAAAATACATCAGTGATTATTTTAACTGCTATAAGCACACAGAGAAGTATACAGACACACACACACAGAGGAAATCTCCATCCTCTCTCCTAGTCCTGTCACTGAAGATCCAGCAGTCCTTTTTTACAGTCAGAAACCCTATTCTGTCTAAAAGGGCTGCATACCTCTCCCCCAAAAAATCTGTTAACTCTTTAGCATCAGCATCAGACTTAAATAAAGGTGTATGCAGCAGACCAGAAGCACTAAGCTAAACACAACTAAAATTTCAAAATGGAGCTAAGTTCTCAATCAGTGACAGATCTGACTGCTCTCTTAGAACACCACATAGCTATTCACACCAAAATCATAATGCAACCCCAGGACATGAGATATCATGGAATAAGCCTTCTGCTGGTGAAGGCCTCCAATCTTACAGTACCCTCAGGAAAAAAGTTCTCATAATGAGGGACTTGAAGTTTCTCTCCGTTGTTAAGCATGCTATTTAAATGCATTGATTTTGGAATGCAGATTTCAGCTCCTTGTTCTAGGCTTGCACAAAGCTGGACAGTTTGACTAGGTAATATATTTTAATATTAGGGGTTTTTTTTCCCTGATAGCACTGCAGAGCAAATTCAACTAAAATATCTTTAACGAAAGAGACATATCCAAAGGACACAATTTTCATTGCACTCAGCCAAAACAGATGCAGACAGGGATAGTGTCCATTTCAATAAAGCCAGTCTGTTCTCTCAGTGACTGCAATGTAGCACCTGGACAAAGCCACTTGAGTGGCTGAGACCTAAACCAGGCAGGAACATAGTGCTAATGTGAATAGCACAATGATCTTCCAAAAGCTTTATACTAACCTTAGCTCTCTAAGTCTGACCTTGAGGCTTTCTTACAGAAAGGAGGGTTTCCCTGTGTTTTTTATCAGCTTGCCTCACCTGGTGTCTGTACAGGCACTGGCAGTTTCTTTTTGTTTGTTTGATCCTTCTCACATCTCACCAGCAGCAATACAAACACCTGTAGGCAAACCAGGCTATCAGAGACATCTACCGACTCCAGTTGACCTGCCCAGCTAGAACTGACTAATCCTTAATTAATAACATGCTCTTTTGACCATACTTGTTCTGCAAAGCTGTACCAGGAGTAAAACGCCAAAGGGAAACATCTGCTGAATCAGACAGTGCCATTTTTATGAATTGCATTTTAACTGCAATTTCAGTCCAAGAATGAGCAAGGTCTCTGAATTACAGGCATGCTTTATTGTAGCTAGAATTGCCCGATTTGTGTCCTTTTTTTCTGCTTGTGTTTGAAGTTATGTCTGTTTAATACCTTGCTGAAGCATAATTTAGAGCAGCTGAAGGAGTATGATTAAGAAGTATTTAAGAACATTGAGATCTCCACATGAATGCATGAGGTACCTCCTTAGTCTTTTTTTCTGTCTTTTTCTTTCCCTCTCATCTTCTCTTTTAAGTCAATGCTGGTCAATTCCTTTCTCTCCTAAATTAAACCCACTGGACTAGGCCAGAAGAGCAATTGCCTGGTGCAGCCAGGATATTCTAATATCCTCCTTCTTTGGTATGAAAAGCTGGTGCACAAATTCGGAGGGATAGGACAACCTTCTTAACTGCTGTCCTGAAAGGTCACACAGCTTCACAGTATTAAACGCTGGATTAAACCTGCATTTCAGCCATCTCCAGAGAAAGTGACTATACTCTGAGTACTCTGGGACAAATTACATGCCTCAAACTATTAATTATTATTACAACTAACCTTATTTTTCATAAACATCAGTGTTTTTCTGAAAATGCTCATGTTAAACTGTAATGCCCTGAAGTCTCATGCAAGGCTGTGGTTTTGTTGCAGTAAGACACAGAGTGGGTTGATGATGGTTCCTCTGGAGATTGATCCCCAGCCAATGCCTGTTCAAACAACCTGAGGGCAGATCCTCTCTCTGTCACATCTGATTGCAGTGGGATATTATTCCCCAGCTCAGATGTACAAAGTTAGCTGCTGTAAAGTCTGTCCTGCTCTATAAAATTTAGGCTCAAAGAACTCAGAATCTGAATATATATGGAAGAGAGAAAAAGACACATCATTCTCATTGAAATTTAAAGCACAGACTGAGCAATTTAGCCAACATCACAGAACATATCTGCAGCACAACCAGGAGATCATCTCCTGGACCATTAGTTTATGCCCTAGTTTGGAGAATAACTCACACCCAAAGTTGAGGCACAGGATGTAAACCTGTGCTGAAGTGTCATTTACACTCGAGTAGGTGTTGAATGACTTTCTTAACTGGGAGCTCTATCCTGTGTGCATATGAATGGAGTCAAGCTGCAGCAGAAATCCTTCAAATGAAAGTATTTGTTATTTGGCTTCATAATTTGTATTTGGCTGCTTGTAAAATGATTAAGTGCTCACTGTGCCTGGTACCACAAAGCCCACCAGAGCAGCAAGAGAGCAGCTGAGATGTGATTCAGGAAAGGGTGTGGAAGAATATACCCACTTAAACCTGTTTGCCATGGCATTTCCAAGTCAAATCTGCTTATTAAGTTTTTGTTTCATGTAGCCAACAGCCCCCCTGTGAACTTTGCAACATGGTGTCCATGCACTTGTTCACACATTGCCTGGCCTTGAAACAATTTACTTTGAAGGCAGAGCACTTTGGCAATGATGCCACTGAGCAATTGAGATACAAGACAAATTCAAGCCTTTCCATTGGGAAGCCACATAACGAGAGTGCTGAATAATAACAGAGACCCTTCATCTTAGGAGCTCTGAAACCAAAAGCATTGCAACATGCTTCAGTCACTCATTCAGGCCTCCTTCTCAGGCACCACATCTGTCAGCACTGTACTGGCTGATTAAAAGGTGCTTCCTCCTAATTGAGAGAGAGCAGCTTTTCAGTTCTGCTGTGGTAGATCAAGAGGAACAGCCCTGCAGTTGGTGGACTGATCATGTATAAATAAAAGGCTATCCTAGCTTCAAATTTTTTTGCTATTTAAATGAGTGAAGCTTGTTCACATTTCCTAACTCCTCACACACCAAGTGGGTAAGAAAACCTCTCTATATTTCAGAATAACCTCCCTGCTATGAAATTTGGAGCCACGAGAGCCCACATGCTGACCACCACCAGAAGCTCTCAGGACTTGGACATGCACACAGAAACCAAAAATATGCTGCCTTAACTCAGCTGGTCTCTATCACTACATGTTACACCTGCTCAATTGTTCCTACTTCCCTGCACCTTATAGGAGGTGTGAGAAGTTCCCCCTCCCTTCTTACACGGCAGGCTGTCTTAAGTTCCCTCTCTTTCTAGGCAATTACACTGCAAGTAGAAACAAAGCCAACAGAAGCTGATAATAATGTTTGATCATGCATAAAAAATACACACTGAGAGAATGTTGTGGTTTAACCCCAGCCAGCAACTAAGTACCATGCAACCACTCGCTCACTCCCACTGGGACTGGGAGGAGAATTGAGAAAAGGTAAAACCCACAGGCTGAGATAAGAACTATTTAATAATTGAAACAAAGTCAATTGTTGTTGTTGTTGTTGTTGTTACAATAATAAAAATGAGAAAGAGGAATAAAGCCCAAGAAACACAGGTGCTGCACAATAAAATTGCTCACTCTCCCTGCTCAATGCCCAGCCCATCCCCCAGCAGCAATTGGCCCCTCCTGGCCAACTTCCCCAGTTCATGTTCTCAAGCATGATGTTCCAGGCTATGGGATATCCTTCTGCCTAGTTCAGGCCAGCTATCCTGGCCACCCTCCTGGCTTTTTCTGCATCTGCTCCCTGGCAGAGCATGGTAAACTGAAAATCCTTGACTTAGGTTAAGCACTCCTTAGCAAAAACTAAAACATCATTGTCATATCAACATTATTTTTATACTGAATCCAAACCACAGCCTTGTACCAGCTATGAAGAAGAACATTAACTCTATTCCAACCAAAATCAGGACAGGGAAAGTTGAAGAGAACTGAGTGAAGAGTTACTGTCCCTTTTGGGGGCTAATATTCCACTGCTCCAGTCATGCAACACAACCTGGGTGAGGTACTGGAGCCTCAGACAGGCTCATGGTGCTTTGGGAAGAGGTTCCTTGTGTAAATAAAATAAAATAGACTATTTCAGTAGAGAAATGCTTCCTAATGACCAGTCAGAACTTTCTCTGTCACACTTTTGAACCATTCCAATGCATCCTATCACTGGATGCCAGGAAGAAGGGATCTGCACTTCCCTCTCACTTCCCCTCCTCAGGGTGGGATTGTGCTGCAGTCAGGGTCCAGATTTGCAAGAGGGTCTCACAATTGTCACAGAGTAGATAATAAGAAAAATAATTAACAGAACTAGGTCCTTTGGGTGATACAAAACAAGACACAGAATTATGCATATGACAACTAATGCTCCCTTCTGGCACTCCTGGAAGCCACGTGCTGGGGCTGAGCCTCGGGCTAGGAGCCAGCAACTCCTGTCAGCTCTTCCTATCTTTGCTCCTGGAGGCCTTAGATATACTTTGTACTTCCACACTACATGACAAACACAGCTTAGTCATGCTTCACAGCTCCCTAGGAGCTGGTTAGTATCATTCCCCCCCTTACACTAATGGAGAAAATGAGCCAGAGAAAGGTTAAATGACTTTCTCCAAAGCACACAGCAAGCCAGTGATGGAATCACGATCAGACCCCAGGGCTCTTTGCTACCAAATCTCATGCTAGATTAATGCATAGTGCCTCTATGCAAGTCCAGCTGTGGCTGAACTTTTCAGATGGTTATCCACATTTCAGAACTAGCCAACCATACTAAGAAGCTCAGCTCCTGAAAGATGATTCTGGCCTTTGCTTTCAGGAGGAGTTAATTACATGCCTGGTCCAGAGTGTGATGTTACAATCCATTTGCAAATGTTACTCCAGTGGTTTATTTGAAGCACCTGGCAAATGCTTGCTGGAGAAAAGGTGGAGGACCAGTAGCTACCCTACAAGCTGGATCCTTATTCACCAGTAATTTGGTTTCTATTGAAGAAAAACTTGTCCAGTACATCATTCTTCCTCAAAAATCAATAGATGTACAATAGAGAACCATACTAAATGGCAGACAGTAATATGATGCAGTTGCTGTATGAAGAATTGCTTTTCCCAATGCAACTTTTCTCGGTTATAAATTCAGCCAGAGCTAGAGAAACAACCTCTGAGAAGAGGATCCTTATACAGGCAGCATATCATCCGTATTAAACAGCTTCCAAATTAAGCCAGGGGCTCGGCTACTGTTTCTGTGTTGCACTGAAGCCCAGTTAGTACTTCTCTGTGGAAACGAGGATGAAATTCCTCTATATTGCATTCAGTGGAGAGCTACCATCAGCTTTAATGACACAGGGCACACGGCACAGCTCTGCTCCTCTTGATGTTGTGTATTCAGGGCCAACTCCAGGAAGAGTCAAAAGAGGCAGACACAGCTGCAGAGCAGGCAGGACAACAGCAAAGCTGAGGCACACTTGGGCTATGCCAATATGCAGAAATCTAGATGGATGGATGCTGCTGGAGAAGGGAGAAGCAGAAAGGGGGTTGGCCTTTGGATTGACAGCCTTGTCCCCTCTTCTGTCAGTGTGCAAAGGGAATAGCAAGCTGGCTCTGATGTCTCTGGCCCTTCTCTTTCCCTAGGGCAGGAGAGGCAAAGCCTCACTGCAGAGTGATTCCAAATCCTTGGGGGTTATAGTATTTGCTATGCTCCTGAGACATTTCAAGGAATGGGGATTGGGATTCTTTTTGTAATATTGTTTAAATATGTTTATCAAATGAGGGTCAATTTCTTTTTTTGTTTTGTTTTGTTATATTTTCTTCCCTCTTTTTCACTAGATGAGTTTCTTTAAAACCTCAAAGATGAAAACTGAGCCAAATTTTCAAAACTCATGTGTGGGTCTGTTCTTATTTTCCTGGAAGAGTGACTCCATCTCTCAGACCATCACATATTATCCCACATGCCACCTCAAGTCTTTTTTGACACATGGCTGACAGCTCCTCTCTTCCACTCTCATCCAGCTGCAGTCACAGAGCACTTACAGCACCTTGAGACACACAGAGAACTTTGCTCTCCTATTTGCCCATCACTTTCAGTAAGTCACAACATAAAATTCCTCTTCTTCTGATGCACTGATTATTGTTCAAAACTTCCCTGGCAGCCTCCCCACGTCCTATTTAACTGATAAACATCCTCATTTCTCTAGATGCATTCAGCATGACTTGTATGTAAATACTGATAGACTTGGCTGGTGAGAATAAGTTATTGCCCAACAATCCCTTCTCCTTCTTGGGTTTTTATACATTTGCAGTGGCACAGAACAGTAGGCTTAGCACCTAAACATCTGGATATAAAGTGATATGCAAACCACTGTGGTAAGCTGTGCCATATAAAACTGACATATCGCTACCTTAACCAGAGCAAGAGAAAGTATTCTCAGTAATGCAGAGGAAAATTGCTCTGCAGCCCCATTCTGTGATGCTGTAAAACACATTATGTCCAAGTCTCCAAGGTTTTTGCCAAAGTATCCTGACCTTGTGTTTGCACCCATCCCACTCTCTGAAACGCAGTCGTCAAACTTAATTATTCTCAGTGTGTTGCCAAAGCAAGTGAGCCTCTCATGGGTGGCTGCTTTCGTGATAGGATATCACCAATTTTCATTTTATCTGGAATATGAGATATTTTTCTAGTGAGGCCTGCAATTTGCTGTGTAAAGATGCTTCCTATCAGTCTATGCTGCACGAAGATTGCCTTTCACACAGCACTGGCTGTGCAGGCACTGGCTGTGAAAGTGCTCAGCCCCACAACAACGCTGAGGTCACTTGCAGAGAGGTGGATGGTGCTGCCTTGCAGGCAATTTAAAGGACCAACAGTTTTCCCTGCTGATAAAGATGACAGACCAGGGACTGCCACTGCGTCACCCTCTTCTCCATGTGCAACATTAATGTGCAAAACTGCCCCTTTGCCTTCCTACAGCTGCAGCTTCTTCTGCACATTGATCCCTTCCAACAACCTGACAGTGCTGCAGTATAGCATTTTATTTGATTGATTTATTGTGAGTTAACTAAAACTCATATTCTTTGCTTGAAAAAATGCACAAATTTTAACTAAGGAAAAAAAATTACACTTTGAACAAAATTTGGGCCAGGCTCTAAACCTCCCAGAATCCCATAATTACAAAAACTATCCTTCATCCTTTCCACACCTTTTTCCCTCCACCCCAAGGGGTATAAGTCAGGGACAGCATAGATTTAGGGTATGCCAAATTCACACTGGTTGCAGATCAGCAGAGGAAAGCAAACCCTATAGGCAAAAAACAGACACCCCAGTGAGGTTTCACCTTCCACACTTTATACAAGGGCTGAGCTGACCTCACCTGGCAGAGTATCAGAGAGGAAAATCTCCCTTTGAACTATCCCAGACTCAACCAGAGAGATTAAAACCCACACTTTAAATCATACTTTTGTTCCCTTTGTAAAGCAACCATGCACCCCAACTATGGCTTTAACTAGCTGCAGTGTCTAATCAGTTTTCTCACCTTCATCACATTCTTTACGTCACAGGTCAAGCAATGTCTTTTAAAAAAACCCCTTTGTTCTTTGAAAGTTTCTGTTAATTTCAGAGACTGATACGGGTTTTTTTTTTTCTCCTCACATTGCCATGTTATCTGCCCCTCTCCAGTCTATGATACAAAGATGCAACTTTAATTAGAGCATTCTTTTGTCTGATAGGAAAAATCAGAGTGAGAAAGGTAGGCATTTCTTTCTCTCCATTTCTCTGCACTAGCACTTTCAGCTGCCCACCTATGATCTGGATATAATCAAAAACATTATCATGCTCTTTGCTTGCTCACGTCCTCATTAATACCTCAACTGGCAAGGAAATTTCTCAGCCCAACGTGACTTAGCAGGGGGTAAAGCTGGCATAAGACTGTGCAAAAATAGCGTAGTGCCACCAGAAATGGCTCAATCCATTTTTTTTCAGGAAAGTATTGAGAAAAATCCTGTAGTCAGATGCTAACAGGGACGAATACCACACCACTCCTGGCTGTTTCAGGACAAGCCTGTGGGATGTGTAACTGTTGGCTATGCTCATGTGGTTGTGCCCAATGTTAACTTGTTTGCATGTTAGTCTCTCCGTGCTACATGAGACTTGACTTTTTTGGCCATGCTGAAGCCTCACTTTCCCAGTGTAAGTGCATGGGACTCACAGGCTTTCATGAACATTTTGCATCTTCTTTGGAGGAGCAAAGCTGACAGCAAGTGATTAAAATACCAAGTATAAATATAAGAGTAAAGAGTCCAAATTACACCTCTGCCGTGGATTTTCTGAGCCCAGAGAAGAGCTTTGGCTATGTTCACATTAGTCAACTGCAGACTGAGGTTGTGCAGACCGTGATTGGTATCTTCACAAAGTGCAGTCTCACTGCAGGAGTGGCTATGTTAGGTGCACTACTGTACTACTTTTCAGATATGCTATATATTTATATGCCTCAATATCACAGCCTTTTCACCAGGGCAGGGTGTCTCTTAATCCCTCTTGGCCTTGGATTCCTGTCTATCGTGTGGAATTACTAGTGCTTTCTTGCCTCACTGAAGCCCTGTGAGAATAAATGTTGGTGAGAGGCCCTGATCATTTACAAACAGAAAGTATTGCTGACAGATTTGATACTCTGTGGATCTGTGGAACTACTCTGACCCAACTCCTGCCACAGAATTTCCTGGTTTGCGAAATGCTTTTTGCCTAGACAACATTATCTATGGAGACTTAAAGGTTTAGTGGCAGTCCAGATGTGGACAGGATTGAAGGTGCCCAAGGGTAAGAGTGATATTTTCTGACAAGCACAGGTTTTGAGCATTTTACTGCAGTGCTCTGAAACTTTCTGCCAAACAGGCAGGAAAGAGCCTATGTTTGGCCACAAATCTGCATGTAACCTGGTGCCTGACAGACTAATCTATCATACACCAGAGACCTTCAATAAACTCAGGGTGCCAAACCTGCTGGTTGAGGGTCCTAGAATTTATTTACAATTTGCCATATTTCTGCAAGCTGCAACTTGAAGGAACTCTTTTGGGACATCAGTCATTCTACTCAGCCTTCAGCTCCTAAGCCTACATGATCCAGACCTTTTTTTAACACTTAAAACAGCCAGAAGCATAATAGTCTGCAAGGAGTGTGCCTAGGCTGTTGTGCCTAGGCTGCTGTGCTTCCCCTAAAACAACCCTTGAAAATTCATACAGCACCTTCCCAGTTCCTCAAACTAACCACATTGATGTTCCATCCCTAGAAGTGTTCAAGGCCAGCTTTAGTGGGGCCCTGAGAAATCTGATCTACAGGGTGGCATATTTGTCTATGGTGGGAGGGTTAGAACTAGATGATCTTTAAGGTCCTCACCAACCCAAGCCTTTCTATGATTCTATAATATCTCCTCTCTTGCACCTATCTACTTGGCAGTAACAGGCACATTCAGATCAGCTCTAAATCAAGTATGAAAATCACCTCTGTCAAGCATCAAGACTTGCATCACCAGGAGCTTAGTAGTTTTACATTTATTGCAGAGAAGTCTGACAGTCCATAATGATGTGCACTTTACTTGCCCATTCTGAGTGCCCTGATGCAGCTTTTGCTCCCAGCTCTCTACCTCTGGGCCCTTCTTAGTAACAGCCAGCTGTGACAAGGGCTCCTGAGCTGCACTTCCCTGTGCAACAGCCACGGGGGATGATCCTTTCCCATCTCCTGATGGAGCTGACAGCCCTCTTGGCAGGCAGAACTGTGAGGGCTTCTGGCCATGACGCTTTCTGGCTGGTTTTGCTCAGTAATACCTCCACCCACTGTGAATGGCTGACTCTGTAGCCATGCCTCTCACATCCGCAGCCCCGTCAGGCTACAGCCTCAAGCTCACACCCCTGTGGTTTCCTTCTGGAAAAACTCAAATATTTCCCTTAAGATTTCCCAGCCACTCTCTGTACAGTCATTTGTTTGGGTGCCATCCTCCTGTTGTCCAAGCTGTTTCCCTTCAGCTTGCTGTTGTGCAAGATCGTCACATGGTGTCTCAACCACCCTCCTTTACACCTTTCATGTTGTCCTTGCCAGGGAGCTCTTGTGAAGCATGATTTTTGGCCTGCCTCCAAGCAGGGTCTTTCACATCATCACTTCTTTACTGGCTTCTGTCTGTGCCCAGCCAGCAATGAGATAGTCTCAAGGAATAAGGCTCCTTGAGGAGGTGGAATGTCACAGCTACACCACCTCCTCCACAAAACTCACACTTCCTGGGGCCTGGGCACCCTGCCCACAGCACAGGTGAGACAGCAGAGCACTGCTTCTGCAACAGACAGGTGAAATCACTGGGACCATATCTTCAATTTTTTTTCTCACTAATAATGAGGTCTAGATTATAGTTTTTCCTCCCATTAAAATAAGCTCAAATAGTGATCACTTGTGCTCAAGAGCTGAAAAAAAGCAGCAAATATTTCAAAACAATCACTCATTCACAGAAGAAAAACTGTATATTAAAACACTAACACTATATCCAAAACAAAAACAAAACATGCGAACTGTGAGTCAAAATGAAGGTTATGAATTTTTGAAACGTGTGTTTTTATACTTAATGAAATGTGACTCATAATATGGGTAGTGTAGATTTACAATGTTCTAAACTATTCATATCCTTTCTCACAAGCGTTTGGATTTTACAAATGATGTGACAAGTAAATACGTTGCTTAGAAACCATGGTGGGCTTTTGAAACTAATTCTTTTGTTTCTGGGATTTTAACTTGGCAGGTGTTTGGTGCAGTGGAGTTATCAAACTCCTCTGGTTTACTCTCAGACAGCACCAGTCATTTAAGAAGGGCTTGTAGATTAGGATAAAACCTAAAAATCTGAGGCTCATGTTATTCCAGCTCCCTGTCAGCAAGCCATGCCCTCACTACCTCTTACAGTTTCAGTCACGCTGTGTCCAATTCCTGAAACCAGAAACTCTTGTGAACCCCCCTGGTTTTCTAGGAAGTATTTTCTATGAAGCTTTGAAACACAGGATGAACTAAGCCAAAGAGATGCTGTGGTGAGGTCATACAGCTTTTAAATAGAGACAGACAGAAGTAGTCTGAAATAATTTATAATGCTATCATCTAAGAGAATGATGTTAACCAGGAAATTGAGAAGTGGGAGTACTTATAAACGCCACCCTGATCCAAACTCCTTCCACAACCCCAGAATAGCTGGCATTACTACTAATATGATCTACAGCAGCACATTTAAACATGGTTAACATTTAAATTTAAGTTTCATAAATTACACCTTGCAGAGATGGATAGAGACAGCTCCTGTCTCTTTGAGGTATTGTTTCATTTGCAAATTCAAGCAGATGGTGCACGAGCAACTAATGACTCAAAAAATCACCCCTAAAAACAGTCCAGAACAAGGTGTGGATTTATCAGGGAAGGAGGGAACAGAAAAGGCTTTACTTCTCCTTCCCATTTCTCAGGCACAGCTCCAGGGGCTCAGAGCTTGGAGCCATGCAGCCCCAAGGACTCCATCCACACCCCATATTCAAGAACCTCTCCCTGTTACCTCCCACAGGGTGGAGCTGAGCTGAGGAAATGTGCTCAGCACTCCCCACTTTCTCCACACCATGCATGTGTATCCAACCAAAAAAACCAAAACCACCCTGAGAAATGACATCTTCATTAAATGTTCCCTGAACTGCTCAGTACAGCTGTGCAGCACCACTGAAACTTTCAGTCTCCCAGTCAGGTGAGTAGTGCTTCATGAAAACTGACTTTTCCAAGCAAATTCTATAAATACTTGTCACTGCTTCCTCATGAGGCAATACCCTGCAATACAGTGCACCTCCACCGGGAAGCCAGCTTTGCTGTCACTCCCGGTTGTGATGATGTTGTACCCCTGTCTAACCACACTCTTACAAACTCTCGGGGAGGCAGAGAGTCCCTTCAAGACATGCTGTGGGGTTTGAGGAGGGGTGAGGGACTGCGTGGGGGAAACCTGCCGTGCAGCCCAATTATGTAAACCACAAATTCCTCAGAGCACCGTGCCTGTGCAATGCCTGGCAGAAGGCACTGTTCACAGCCATCCCCAAAGCAATGCTGTTCTGAAGTAATAAATATTAATAATTTCTGGTTAAAGATCCCAGCACAAGCGAAGCTGCAGCTTGAAAAGTAGAATGTTTCTGTACGAAAAGCAGGAGGGCCTCTGGCAATTTGAGCAGCTACAGGAAGGTAAGTGTTGTTATTTACTGCACATATACAGGCAGAAAACTATATTAAACCACACTTCAGTTGTTTCTGTGAAGCATAAAACTCTCCTTCTGCTACACAACTTGCTCTTTTCTGTTGCTCATACCATGAGTTCTTCCACCTCTGCTCCTCATGTCCCAGTCCTCTGCTTCTGAATACACTGGGAAGAAAGCACTCTCCCTCCACTTTTGTTGATGCAGAGACTGATACCACAATGTTATCTGATTCTAAATGTTATACTTTAACTGATTTGTTAGACCATGCTTAGTATTTTTATTCTTTTTTGGCTTGTCTTATCTGTTTATTATGCAATAAAAAATAGTTGCTGTTGGGGATCATGATTCAGCCACTTCTGACATATATTATTTCACTGAAGCATAGCTCCCTTCCCCATTACAAATGCAACTCTAAATTTGTAAGACCTTGCCTGTGTTTATCTTATGTGTTTCCCCCCTCCTCTTGTGAGATCCTAAATAAAAATAATGTTTAAAAATAAAGGAAAATATATGATAATTATATACAATTGACCAGAATAAAGAGTTGAACCAGAACACATTGGGTGAGGATCTGACTACATCAGCCAGATGAAGAAAACAGGTTTTGAAGTGGATTCAACAGAGAAGAAAGCAACCATTCACACTGGCTCTATCACTTACACAAAGGTGTGTAGGTCAACCTGGTTCTGAGCTAAAGTCTCGCCATGGCAGATAAACCATAAAGTCAGATTCTGTGCTGGCAGAGGGATGATGCAGAATGATTTACTGTAGCTCTTCTAACATTCACAATACTGAGTGAGATGCCAGCATGCTGCTTCATTAACCAGTCTTTTTGATTGCATCTTTTTTTTTTCTTTTTAATTCTAGTAATTTTCTCTTCTTTGCAATTATATTAGATGTCTAAATCCCTCTACATAAATTATAGCTTTCTTTTTGAGGGGGAAACTGGCCACATAATCTGGAAAGACACTCTCCTCTGAAGCCAGAACCTGAAGGGAAAGAGCTTGAGCAGTAACCCTAGACTAATAAAAAGGTTATCTTTACCTTGCTCCCACAATGAGCTGGTTCCTGTTGGCATCCAGTGCAAGCTGAGAAAAGTCCTGCACACCTGGATAGGTGAAATTCGACACCCAGGGCTTCAGATCTGCAATGATAACGAGAAAGCAGAAAATAGTAAAGCCGCTCCAGAAGCAGTGAGTTCACCCGGACATCCACTAATGGATTTCCTACTGAGCTATCTGTCAGGGGAAGGCTAATTAATAATCTCTTTAAAGGGTTTCTATTTATTCTGATTCTCAGCAGAATGTGCAAAAAACCCACACATAAACACAAAGCAGTCTCTGCAGTTATTTTCACATCCACGATGGAGTGTCAGCATTGGTTTCAGAGACAACAGCAGCTCAACTTTACTTCTGTTAAAACTGAGGAAACGTCTTCAGTGTCAGGATTAAGTGGTGTAAAGGGACGAGGCTGCCTGCAGTAACAGCTCCCCAGCCTTGCCTTCTGTGCTAACCAAAGGGAAACTGCTGCCTCCAGAAAGAGAAGGTTGTGTTAGCTGATGAAGAACCAAGTTAGACTACTCATGGTCTGCACTCAAGACCTGGTTGCTTCAATGACAGATTTTGCCTTCTCTTTCAGGTCTTAGGTTCTCTTCTAGGTTTCACCCTACCTAGCATTTCACAGCCTATCAGCTAAATCCTTCCTTCATTTTTAGATGGTGGGATATTGGGTGTCATCACAGCATCTTTGTGGCTGAGCAATTGCACAGGCTTGGAACTATCAACTGCCTTGGATTTGCCCATCTAGGCAATTGTCCAAAATGCAAAGCAATAGATCTGGCTATGTTTTGCTTGAAGAGACAAAGCTCTTCCAGAAGTTACATTTGTTAACATCAACTGAGCAATCTAGGGCAAGAAGTCCTGTTGTAATAAAAATATATACCTGCTTTAAAAGGAAAAAGGTGAATTACTATTTTTAGGCTATCCTCAGGCATGATGCTAGGGCATTCACAGCATCCCATCTTTCAATACCACTATCAACTTTGACCTTGTGTATATTACAGATCAAAGAATTTCAATATTTTACCTTACACATTTATTGCAAAAAATAACTGAGAATATATTTAAGTATATCTTTCAGATAGTTATCTAGCTTTACTGTGAAGACTTCTCTTGAGAATTAATTTTGTTAACTATTCTGGCTGCAAAATACAAGGACAATACCAAATACCTCAGGGGGCAAAGCACGGATGAGACCAAATCAGTATGACTGTAATCTCTCTCTGTGACTTGTCGACAAGAAGCCCTGCCTCATTCAAGGACTGGTTGTTGAAGATCCAGGAGGCTCAGCATGGAAGGTAATATCTTCTGGTCTCATGCCAACAGGATACCAATACATGGGCCAATGACCTGATGACTCATAACAGTAATGATGTAGTTTGGATCAGCTCAAAAGAGCTCTGAAAAAAACACGTTCCACTGTCATTTTATATCCCCAATGACAAATTGAGAAGTCTCACTGAAGGCAGGTTTGAATGCTTTGTTGCAGGCATTAGTTTCCCTTTCCACAGAGACGAGAGGACAATGCTGATGAGGAATCTCACTAAGGTCTGTGGTGTCTTGTCTTGCTTCACAGGATTACAGATGTCCAATAGTTTAAAACCTTTGATGTAGGGATATTTGTTGTGCAATTTCAAGTCCTTTCTCCCTCCAGGGATGGATGAACCTTAATCAAGCCCTTAAGTTACTTTAAGAAACCTTAAGAAAATACATATAAAAAGTCCCTGAAGTCTACATGGCCTGCCTCTCTTTCCAAAGCAGGACCTTGCCATGGAGCTTCTGCCTCTGCCCCCAACATCGCCATGTTTCATAACAGCTCCTACAGTCCCTCACCATAGAGCTGGACACCATCTGACCTGGCCCCATGCCCTGCCTATTTGGATGCTGCCAGGGCCCCTCCGACAGTGAGACCTCCATCCTCACAATAAAAACTCTACTGCTGGGAGCTGGAGGGTTTCAGCCCTTCTCAGCATTCCTGTCACACTGTGTAACCACACATAACACGTGTACCTCCTCTGCTCTTCAATGAAAAGGCATGAGTTAAGGAATAACTCCTCTAACCTTCAAGCATCTCCACCTCCTACACTCCTCTGGGACCCTTAATGATGTACTAGCACCAGGGAGGTAGTGCAGTTTCACCTCTGGCATTCTCCTAACTAATGGGGCTCTGACTTCTTTTCCTGTAGCTCTTTAGCTGCGGAGACATTTCTGAGCCAAGCAGTAGAACCAGCAACAATAACACCTTTCAGGCAGGTTAGCTGGCTGACATGCTGCAGATCTGCTGGCATTTCTGTTGGTGATGCGGGTAGGATTAGAGGATTGCTATATAATGATGGTACCTTTTAAGGATCCTGCTTTTAGGCCGTAATTTCTCTTGTCATTTTACCTCCTCTTCTACTGCCTCTTTCCTACTAACTAACCCACTATTAGAGTGCAGTGGCTGGAAGAATATTTCTTCATCTGCTGCTCTAAGCCAAAGCTCACCACTTCAGAGAGGTACACTCATCAGTGCTTCCTTTTAATGGCAAGCTCTGACAAACTACAGGTAAGAATAATTTTTTAAAAATTAAAGGCAGTAGTTTGCTTGAATCTTTCCAAGTTGGCTCAAATGTCAATCAAGCCCTAGAAATAACAGGCAGTGTCTTGATTTCTATTAGTACTGCAGGTGGTACAACTTATAAAGAAACCCTTCCCAGTTATTAAATTAAAGGCTGAAAGGCATGCATCCTCATAGCAAAATTAAGCTTTTATAGGCATGTAGTTGGAGATTATTAAACTCAGCATGGTCCCAGATAAGAATGTATAAATGCAAGTTGTTAGAATTAATGCCAAATGGCACATTTTCCTTCACAAACTTCTTTCTTTCTGTTAAGAGGGAATGCAACTGCAACCAAGAATAAGGACATGGGTCTTTTTTCATTCAACACATTCAAATCCACTGCTCAGACCACAAGCATTCCTAAAAACATTTTCAGCTTCACTCTGAAACTAAATCAGTATTTCAAGGTAAGTGCTGCCCTAGGTCCACCCCATATTAGCTGAAGTTTACACATATGGACCCAATGAACTCAAGAGACTGCTTGTATTTGACCTTCTTCTGAAGGCTGATTTTTCCAGTGCTGACTCTTTAATTTGGCTGGAAACCTTCAGTGCTGGGCTATGTTTACATTTGCAAAAGTATCTGTTTAAAAACAGTATGAAAAATTAAAAACCAAGGCTCCGGCTTTGCATGTCAGCAGCAGGAGATGGAAAGCTAGGAACCACATGGCTTAGGGGCAAAATGTTCATCAAGGCCTCCTTTGTGCTTTTTGTCTCTAATCATTTCCAGGGGGTTAAAGATCCATGCTCCCACTTCCTCCACATGAAAACCAACGAACAAAAGTTTAATAGTTTCCAACACCATCCATCTCCAGACATCTGATTCAGAACCTTTAAAGCTCTGCAAGTCTCTGTACAGCTCAAGGTGGTTCAGGTATCCAGCTGCAAAGAAGACAAAGCTTTGAAGGAAATATAAGTCTGCAGGCACAGCTGTGCTCAGCTATTATGCAAGCCTAAGACAAGGTGAAAAGAGGCCCTCTGCCATTTCAGAGGGTGGTCCCTGCAGCCTCTAGCACACTGCTCCATCACCTCATTACTGGTATTCTTTCTTTCTTTCAACCTGACTTCCTGAGAGCACAGGGCTGGGACCAGGATTACTCAGGTAATCAAAGGACAGCAAGCCAAATTGCAGGAGCTGGGTTTAAGAGCCTGATCCAGAAGCTTTTCAAATCATTGGTGGTTTTCCACTGAGTTTGATAGGTTTTGGATCAGCTTCTGAAGATATAGTAAACCTGGTAATACCTGAGCCTTCGTCTCCTCAAAAGCAACCGCTCTCCAACTCACCCTGACTCTGCAAGTTTTGGAGGAAGGAAATATGTAAACACTGAGCTGAGGCTTCCCTGTCTGAAGGACAGCATTCACTGCTTCACTTCCCTTAAGCCCACTTGTTGCTTTCATCCCCAGCAGGCTGTAACAGCTCTGTGAGCCCAGAACACATCACACAAGAGCAGAGAGGTTAAATGCCTGTGTCTTGAAATCACAAAGCCATTGTAGGTGCATGGAGCATGGCTACCCACAGTGCTATTCAGGAACAGCTCTTGCAAAATAATTCTCAGCAAGGATTTCCTATTTGAAGCAAAAGAAACTAAACTGAACAGGACCAAGGATTCTTTGTGTAAAATGAGGGTATACCCACAAGCACAGACTAACCATGCTCCTATTCTAGGACTGCACAGAAAAGCTTCAAAGAGATCATAAAAAGACCTTTAGAGAGGTAAATTCAGAGGGTCCCCATTCCAGAAAAGATAACCTGAATCCCATACCTTACGTAAGGCTCTGTAAAACAGGCTGATTCAACAGTAAAAGTTTGTGCAATGAAGTGGAGCATACAAAGTACTTTGGACCTGTCAGACTCAATGGCAATAAAGAAGTACCTGTTCTGCAGATACTCAGACCTACTTTTGTGCAGTGCTAACTTGAGCACACATTTAACGCTTCCCTTACTGCCTCAGCATGGTCTCTTCTAAGTTGTCTTAGCTTACTAGTTCAGGACATGCTTAATTACTGCGTGTGAGTATTGGTCCACTCTTGGCAAGGCCCAGATGACAGACATGACTTCTGTAACTTGTACAATATCCTCCCCTTTTGATTTGCTTCAGCACAGGGCAGATTATGTATAATGATTGGCAGATACTCCAGTTTGCAAGTACTCAAGCACTTGTTTTTATTTCAGACCACCCACTAGGCTGGAGGACTCTCAGTATTGGATTTGAACCATGACCAAGAGATGCAAATCATATTGCAAAACAAGGAAAGGCCTCAGGCTCTCTTCTTGGTACAGACTGATGAAATGGCCCCTTTTCAGAATCAGACCTACCATCTCAGACTCTCCTCTGCTTCAGTTATCCTCAGGATTCAGAGACTTTCCACGAAGGAGACAGCTGCCTGCTAAGACTCAGGCCACATTTCCATTCTGTGTGGGCCCCTGACCAGACCCATCAGAGACAAGGCAAACAAGGCTGTAACCAAAGCTGAGAAAGCTAATGATTACCCAGCCATGCTATCACCTGTCTTCTCAAATGCTGCAAGTGTGGACATTTCCAAGAATGCATAGAAGTTACAGTGAAATTACAGCATTATCTTTATTGGACTGACAGTGAATCATATTTTAATATCAGCTTAATTTTAAATTTTAGCTCTCAGTTGTAGGTCACACCACAGGTTAGTGCAATAGACTTTGGACATTAACTTTTTACTCCCACTCCATCCTGAGTTTTAAGAGTAGCCTCCACAACACAAACCACTCCACAATTTAGCAAATTTATCAGGGGAGGGAGAAATCTTTTGCTGCACAAGCAGAGCTGAGCAAACAAACGTGTCAGCACTCAGAGCTCAACTTTACTTATGAGGCCAAAAAACTCAATCTGGCTTTACCCCAGAAGTCCTCCTACACATACATATCACCCTGCTGTCTTGTCTTCCCATCACCACCTCCACCTCATTACTGGTATTCTTTCTTTCTTTCTTTAAACCTGATCCATCACAGTCTTTAATTGTACATTAAATATGTCCTCATCCCAACTCCTGCAATTTCCAGTGTCATTGTCTTCTCAAATCTTTGATCTCCACTCATAGCTCTGAGGACTTAGAAGGCTGTTGACAGAATACATGCCCTCCTACAAAACAGGTCAAACCAGCAGTTTCCTTTTCTCTCCCCTCAATATCTAAACCCAACTCAGATGTTCTTCCAGCTGTCTCAGTTTCATGGTTTCATTCAGTTTACTCTTCTAACCCCATACTCACCTCTCCTCCCATTCCTGCTTTCTTTCCTAGCAGTCTTCACCTTCTAGACATGTTTCTACATCATTTCCTGCCCACTCAAACAATTTCTCCTGTCTTGACCAACTACAAAGCCCCTTCTCAGATGAAAGAACAATGAACTAACCCATGAGTGGCCTGTGAGTCACTGTGATAGCAGCTTGTAGTGAGCCATTCCTTTTTCATGAGATCCAAGAAGCAAGAGTTACTAATGTCCCTCTCCAAACTGTCCCAGAATATGTGCATAGGAGATGACTGGAAAAAGAAAGAATAAGACTTTTTCTATTGGTCTTGTAAAAGAAGGAATAGTTCTGTCCCTCAGCTACCAAGGAATAGAATAGGACAGAAGAAAAGGCTCTGTTTTTTACCTGAGGGAAAAAATCCCCAAGCCAAAGACTCAAGTCTCGCCTCCACAGAGCCACAGGAATCACAATAAACACAGTGACATTTAAAGATCTGATGATTTTGTGTCTCTTCCCTTAATGTCTGCAGCTCCTCTCTGAACTGATCTTGCTGAGCTTCTTCCACCCCAAGAGAACAATGACAGCTGGAGACATAGGCATGGTCCCAAAAGCCCAACAGCACTGACACAGGAGTTCTCTGTCTTGAGCAAATCATGAAACTATTTAATGTCTCAGTGGCTCCAGTTGTTACATGGGTTTAGGGATACTGGCTGGTGCATCAAGGTGCAATTATCTGTAACACATGTGATGTACAGGAAGCACAAAGTATTGCATATTGCATACCAAGCATTTTGACTATTTCCTGAATTTTAATCATTTCTTCAAAACAAGTGTTGCTAAATTGTTTCAATATGAAGAATAAAGAACATATTCCAAACCAAATTTTTGCAAAAGTACAATTATAACTGCTTGTTTATTTATTTTTTAATTATTCATATGGAGCAGCTGGCAAAACACACCAATATATGAGGAAGAGCCCAAGGATTCAGTCGCAGATAAAGCAAAAACTAAATAATAAGCATGAACTAGTGATCACTTCCAGTATGGGACAGTATGCTGGTAAGTTGTCCTGGGGCCACCTCAAGGAAGGATATTGAAGGACTGCAATTCACATTCCCAGCAGTCTGTTCCATCAGAGAGGACAGTCTCATCCCTCTCTGTTTCACTTGGGTTTCTAATTTGCACATGATGAAGAGTGGGCAGATGTTCCCTCCGGGCTTGACGCAGGGCAAAGCTGGGAGACTTCCAGGAGACAGGAGATTTTTCACTTCGTAAGTCCCCAGGCCTCAGGCTGGCGATTGGGAAAGAAGTCCTGTAACTTGAGAAAGGTTCTTCCCTCTTCAGCATGGTTCCTATAGCTCAGGCCCACCAAGACCACAATCCCCAACTAACATAAAATCATTTAGATTGGAAAAGACCAGCCAATAAGTTGGTCAGCACTTCCAAGTCCACCACTGAACTACATCCCTAAGGACCACGTCTCCTCTTGAATACCTCCAGGGATGGTGACTCCAATACACCACTTCAGGTTCTCCTTGGCCATGGCAAATGGAGAGCAAGAGGGCATGCCACAGTGCTGCAAGAGTGGTGGATATGGATGTGTGTCCATGAGACATAAGCATGTCTATTTGCCCTGCCTGAGATTTACAGGACCAGAGGCGTGTCTGTATAGCACAAGACTTTATGGAAAGAATGGATTTGGCTTTCCTCAGCTGGCTGTCAGCTGGGACAAACACCACCCTAACACTTCCTCCCCTCCTCAACCACCTTGCCTGCAACCCCACACAGCACTGTCCAGTGTCCTGTGCCCCACCACCACCTGGTGAAACCTGGCTAAGCAGAGCCACACACAGCCCCACTGTGAGCAAACCCAAAGACTTTGTGCTCTCCAGAGGATGTTGCAGAGTGTTTTAAGTATTGCGATCTGTTGTTTACTGAGACAAGCCCCGCAGCTGTCACCCAGTCTCCCTCACTGAGAAAGATAAAGTGATTGCTCATGCCTCACTTGCAGCTTCCTATGACATTCTGATCAGTATAATCCCTCTTTTCAGACAAGAAAGCATGCGGCATCCTGGCTCCTACATCCACAGCAGTCTGACGGGGGAAAAAAACCACACCCCTTTGTCATCATTCAAGGATCCTTCAGCCTGTCTTCTCCACATCTGATGGCCAAGTTTTTTCACTATCCTTACAGTTACATGTCTAAATCAGCCACTTGTGTCAGCAGAGGTGGTGCAATATTCAGGACAACCGTTTTCACTGGTGAGAAGGTAGGAGAAGGCAGAGAAAGCAGGGCTAAACTCCCCTTGGATTTTTTCCTACAGATGACCAGACCTGCCACAGAAGCAGAAGTTTCTGACTGTAGTGAACATCTGAACCAGAAGGTGATCCTCTTTGCTGGCTAACCAGAGACTGAACTGGAGATGCCCAGTTTAATGCACAGTTTGTGCTGTGTAGCTGCAGGCTTACGAGGACTCCTGTCTTCTGCAGACAAAGCTCCCACCATCAAGCAGTTACAGCAAGGAAGGAGAGCGAAGGCTGTAAATTACTGAAAGAGTTTTGAAATTAGACTGCTCTCATAAGAATCAGTGTTTTAAATTGGAAACTGGCTAATAATAAACAACCTCACTGACTTCAAGAAAAGTACATATTCAGAACCTGACTGAGCTATCTGTGAGCTTTCCAGGGTGAACTGTGTATGATAGAACAAAAATATTTCTTATGAGATTTCTCGTACTAAAGTGAACTTTATCAAAGCATAATGTCATCCTTGAATGGAAGGTTTTAGGAGAACGTGATATGTTAACACTCACCAGAAGCAGATGTGCTAAATAAATGAAGCCTGCTGTACCACTGCTGTATCACAAACTTGTTCAGGTAGGGAACTATATTAAGTGAGATTGGAAATTGAAAATGAGGTCTCTCCAAGGGATGTCTTTGTTTGCACTGAACCACAGAAAAAGAAGATAAGCACTTCACTTTAGATTTCTACCCTGTCCCCTTTCTCTGATGCGTGCCCGAGATCTGAAAAAGAGGCTGCCCATCTCTATGTCCTAGATCCAACCCCTGTGCCAAAGACAGGACCATGCACATGCTGCCACCAGCCTCAGTTATACCAGTGATACCTCTGGAAAATATCAATCAGCTACTCTGCTGCTCACATGAGTTTTTCATGGCCTTGGTCCATGCAAAATGGTGACCTGGTACCTGTTGCTCCATGCTGTGAGTCTGCCTCACACAGTCCTGTTGCTGAGGATGCCTCCCTCTCATTCTTCAGGCAACAACTAACAGAACGAGAGGACATGGTCTCAAGCTGCACCAAGGGAAATATAGGCTGGATATTAGGAAAACTTTTTTACAGAAAGGGTAATAAAGTACTGGAACAGTCTAGCTGGGGAGGTGGTGGATTCACCATCTCTGGATGTGTTTAAGAAAAGACTGGATGTGGCACTTGGTTTAGTTGAGGTTAGGGTTAGGTTGGACTTGATGATCTTGGAGGTCTCTTCCAACCTAATGATTCTCTGATTTTGTGATTAACATTACCACTCATGGTCAGAGGCTGCTCCTGCACTTCAGCTCTTGTACCTCTTTAAAGTTTTACCTTGCCTCACATCCTTAAGCAAGTTACCTGATCGCTTCACTTCCTGAAGCCTCACTGCAAAATCTTCCTTTTCTGTCCTGCTTGTCATGATTCATTCCATCTAAAGCATTTTGTGAGTGAAGGGTATTCTTCCAACCCTCCCTTTCTTCCTGATGTCCCAAGAGACAGCACACTGAGTAATTTTTTCAATCAAATCTCAATGCAATTATTTGTGAATTGCCTTGGACACCATTAATGAGGAAGTCTTAAAGAACTAGCATCATTACTGTTATAATTATTATTATGGAATGAAAAATACATTGAGAGCAGTTGGGTGTAATTTTCAGAAGTTTTGTCTGAGAATAATTATTTCCCTAACTACTGTTTATTTATGGCTTTATCAGTCATCATTTTCAAACAAATTTTAAATCAAATCTAAAGAGGAAAGTTCTATTTTCCATTTGCCACAATTCTATTTTTCAAGATTAAAAGGAAAATCGCTACAAGCCTTGCTTAATGGAAACAAAATCTATACTGAAATGCACTGAAGGTCAAATAATCTGAAGCATGCACAGGATGCCACCAGTTTCCAGTCAAAACTCCATCATTAGTTAATGTTTGGACTCCCTGTATGGAGAACCAAGGGCAGCAAGGCTATGAGCTAGAAGGAAATTCTCCCATAATGTATTGTGTCTTCCCTTAGTGCTTACATAGATACACCTTGAATACTTCACCTCACAGTCTTCTTTTGTTAACTAAAATTTTAGGTTGGATTGTCAAAATCTCACTTGCTCAAGAAAAGTGTAAATCTTGACCAGAATTTCCTATGGGGCTTTCCCAGCTGGCCTTTGGAGTTGATGAATGCTAATGTGCTTTTTTTCCCCATCAGTATACAGTAAAGGGAATAATGTATTAGTGACCAATTCAACAATACTGGAGGTGTTTGGGGAAATGTCAAGAACTTTCTGAACAAATAAATCATACCTTATTATCCTTTAGCCCACAGAGTTAGAATAGCTTTTGCTTTCAATATAGGAAAACATGTAGCTTCTCCCCACAGGTTTCAGTGTTTGAAGCTGGCCACATTTCAATTAAATGTTCTTTAAAAAAACTAAATATTGAGAAAATACATAGCAAGATAAATTCAAGTCACCTGAATCACATTTATCTGGTAGGAAGTAATAATTATGGACAGTCTGAAGTAAACCCCCAGATTTAAACACTCCCAAACGAAATCACTTTGAAAACCTGAGGCAACAGACATAGCAACTTGTCTGCATCTAGGAGAGATTGAGGATTAGACAATGGATCAAATGTCACACATTGAGAACTCACATCAGCCATAATGATACAGTCTGCAGAGATGAGATTTGCAGTCCTGAGAAGATCTGAGATATAACCTATTTAACAAAGTCCACCTCTATACTGTGCGTCAGCATGAGATCAGCTGAGGTGTTTTTATGGATGAAGACAGGCTGCAATTATTAAAGCAGGGACAAATTATCTTCTTCCAGCTTACCCTAACTGCCATGACCCAGGAGAAAAGGCCCTGAGAGACAGAACAGAGAAAAACCTGGGAAGTTATCATACTTTTTCCTGAGCATACTGATTTAATGGATGAAATTAATGAGAAATAAATAATGGTAGAAACTGCAAGTGGAAACCTGTCTGCAACTCATTTCCAGTGAAGTTGCAAACATCCAAATGATTCACATAACACAGATGAGTTTGCAAACTTTGGAGCACTTCCTTGGTAAACAAGATGAAGGCAAACACTGCAGCCACTACAAACATGAATCCATGTCCCTCATGGCTCTGGCTCTTGAAATAACAAACCTTATCTAGTATTGGCATGGAAGATGTTTCTGGTTTTCCCAAGAGGTGCATTACAAAGGAGCTCCAAATGTCTTTAAGGAATAGCAAAGGTGCTTTATGTCCAAGAAGGAGCTGTACAACAATGAAGTAACTGCTGGCAACCAGGACAGTACAACACAGGCACAGCCCAATTGCAAATGCAGGCACTGATCTATCGGCAGTAAGATCCATACAGAAAAGATGAGAAATATGAAATGACTGACAAGAAGTAGAAACTAATTCTCTGGTGTTTGGCTTTCAGAGTGGACCACAGGGGAGCTGTGCTGGGATGACAAACTGTTTTGTGAAATGGGACTTTGGATGCATGTGTACATGCATGTATAAATAAAAAGGGATGCACTAAGAATACACTTGACTTGTTTCACTAAATTCTCAACTCACTGAAAAACAAGCATGCAACATCCTTAACGTAGCTACTCACTAACAGCCAAATAGGAGGTAAGACACCAGGAACAGCCTCCTGGGAAGTAGAAGATCATTTTCTTATTGATCTAACAAGGGAAATCAAACTTTAACTGGATTTCCTATAAGCACGGAGTAGAACAATCTAATTATGAAAAGCCCAAACTGGGTACATTATTATTGCTGGTGACCTGTACAATGAGCACCATTTATAAGCCCCAGGGAATCTGGGGCACTGTTGTGTTAGTTTGGTACTTTGCAAACACACAGGACGGTGTTTGCAGCACAAAATTCCTATCGTGTCCCTCAGGATCTCCATGCAGGCTGCAAGGATAAACCATTCAGCTCATGGCCCCTCCCCAGCCACATCTCTCTTGGCAGAGCAAATGTTATCTTTAGCATTTAAAGTATGTATATCTAGAACCAGAATTTATGTCCCTTGCCTTGTCTAGACCATTTTTCTCTACGTCACAAGTAATGGTACAAATAATTTTGGGAGTGGAGTCTGTAAAGAAACAGGCATTTCTTTAGTCTGAACACAGCTAAAGTAAAAGCATTTTACATACACAGTCTCCTTTCTGCTTAAATGAGTAGGACATGTACTGGTTTCTATCTTTCTTACCCACTCTCCTAGCAAGACAAAGAGATACCAGTTCAAACAGATGATTGGATAGTGTGATGAGATAAAATGAGAACAGCATAAAAAATACAGAATTTCTCAGGAAATAAGGGAAAAATAGACAGAACGAAGTTTTACTTGGATTTTTCTACGATAAGGATATAATCCAGTCAACTGGCTGTCAAGAATACAATCTAGGGGTAAAGTATAATATAAAGAGACTGAGCACAAGCAAAGCAGGAACTGAAGACTAGAGGACACAAAACATGCCATGGCATCCCATTTTTCTGGTGATGGGAAGCCTGTTTAGCAAGGTTGTGAAAAAGCAGCTATTCAATCCCTTTGTAACATAAACTGTTTTGTTAACCTATTCATTCTGGCAGTAAATTAATGTATGACTGAATGGTCAGAGGACTTATTATTACTATAGCCCATCCACTGAAAATTGCTGGTGTAACATAATCCTTTCCCCTGGCAGCAGGAGCATCAGAAGGGCTCTGCTGGGGTCACTCTTTCAGTCATTGCACTCTCCCATTGTGTACCAGGTTGTGATTCATGAGTCGATACGTCTGGAGACCCACAGAAAGCCCCTGAGCCCCACTGTTAAGCAGAGACATCCTCAGAGCAATCTGGGAACACCACATAAAATTTAGATTTCCCTGCTTGTCTACTATTGCAGCCTAAACCTGCATGTGCCAGCATCAGAACAAGGTTTAGCTTTAAGAGAAATCCGATGATGAACTGAGGTGTGGTTTTGGACATGTGAGCCCTCTTTACCAGGACTTAAAAGCTATGTGCAGGGGACAAAAGGTGCCTTTAATTTAATTCCTGTGTATTTTCCAGCTGAGCTTTGCAGCAAAAATTACAAGATTAAAATGTATCATGAACAATCATAAGGAAACAGGTGCAGTGAAAAAACGTAACTCTGAATCTAACTCAGATTTAAGAAACCCAAATTATAATCTCAGTAATTTTCTTGATGCATCTGCAATTTCAACCTTTCTTTCTTTTGCACAATTGTCAGGTTCTAATTAACTCACCAGTTTTTGCCCTCTACCATTGAAGACAGGAAGGGAACAAGAACAGAAGAGGAGAACAGATTTTTTTTCCTGTGAAATATTCATGCCTTATTAAAACAAAGCAAACTGGCAGATTATGAGTGTGTTTACACAGCCATCAGTTCTGCAGAGTAGCACTCATATTGAGTGCCAAGAAATGCCCACCAATTCCTCAACTTCAGGAACTGGGGCTTTTAATATTCCCTGCAGAATTATTTACCTCAGTGCAGGGTTGCACAGACACATCCTCTGTAAACTCAAGGTTTGGTGCTCCTGGTTAATAGAGAGTAACACTTTTTCCTCTTTTCCATACCTATAACATTATTTTTTTACCTACTGAACTGAATTTCACTGTTTTTTAAGAGCAAGGGCTTCTCCTTTTGGCCCTCCCCAGTTAAAACACATGGTTAGATTTATTTAGCAATTAAAATCAAGGTTTACTTACAGAGCAAGGTTAGAGCCAGTGCTGTATATGTAGGCTTAAGGACTCTGCTAATTTATTTTAATCCACTTAAACCTTTAAGGCATGGATAATGGAAAACAGACAAGAAATCTCTTAAACTTTCCAAATTAAGAGACAAGATTTTCCTCCTCTGTGAAGAATAGTAAAGCTCTCTAGAAGAACCCTGAAAGGTCAGCAAGGAAGCCTTTGACTACTTTCTTCCTGGAAACTCTATCTCAAAGGTCAACAAAACCACAACTAAATTGCCTTCAGCAAAGAACCTAACTAGAGACACATTGCAAGGTACAATTGCCTTTAGCAAAGAATGTAACTGGAGATGCATTGCAAAGTCTTAAATGGGAACCAGAATCGATATTGCAACATTTTGGAGGAAACCATTTTTAGCAAGGAGACTCGGCAGCTGCTGATGCTGGCACACTGAGTTTAACACGCTAGTCTGGAGTGAATTTTCAAATAATAGTGGTACCAATATAAAGATCTAGCTGTTTTGTGGATAAGTGGACAGATTATCCAGACAACAATTGAGGAGTACATGAAATGTACGGTCATGGAAAATCTGACTGGGATAAGGACAAGAGAAATCCCACGCTTCAAAAGAACAGGAAAAGAATCGGCCATTACAACACAAAGGCCCCCTCTCAAATTCAAGTTAAATGCCCAGATGAAGGACAGGAAAACTACTACCCCAGGTGACAAACACGTAAAAAACCAAACCAAACCAGGAATGCTACAAACAAAAGCTCAGCCACTCCCTGCAATTTTAAATCAACTCTCTTCTCTCTAATTCAAGCCTGTCCAAATTCTCTCTCACATTTCACTTATTAAGTATCTGGCTCCAGCAAGCCAGGTGAGGCATTACTGAAACCAGTTAGAGAAAAGGAAACTGAAACACAGTTTCAGCATGGCACAAGATTACAGGGAGCCTGCAACAGAGTAGAAAATTGAGATTCTTAGACCAGTAGTCCCAAAACTGCCTGAATTAAGTGACTGCTGTGAAATCTCAGAATTAAAACACTGTAAAGCATCAAAGGGAACATGATTCGTCAGGCCACTTCCCCTGGCCTGTGGATCACAGTTGTAAGGAAAAACAGCACAGACTAAACCTAAATGGATCATCCAATTGGAATCTGAAACAGGAACAGAAGCTCTTACCTTCAAAAGAAATTGTGGGGTGTTCTTTCCTAACACATTGCTGATGTTCAGCTTCAGTGTATTCAGGTACATTCTGTGATGATGAGAGATGAAAAGCAAGAAGAAAAAGGCTTGGCAATGACAGGGAAATGGCCTTTAATCTTGAAACAATCATGACTGAAGGGAGGCTGCAGATCTAGCTTCCAAGATAGGCCCACGGAGGATACCTGAAATACAAACAATTCCACTTTCAGAAAGGTGAATGCTTATCCAGAGCATGTAACATGGGGAAGGGTGGAGACCTCCGTTCCTACCAACCCCACTTGTGCTTAAGTATGTAAGGCAATGTTCCACAAACAGCGCAAAAAATCCAAAGCAAACCAAAACAAAAAACAAACAAAAATTTTTAAAACCCCACCCTAATTTACAACCATAAAGAAGGAAAGTGCATGGATCCCTAAAGATCTATCTCTGTACCACTGGGTTGTGCGTGTTAGAATGCACCCGGTGTGCAATGGCTGGCACTGACAACATGAAATTTCAAATATCCCGAATATTTCAAATAGGTGTAAATGTTTCCTCCAGTGTGGACACCTCCCTCCTCAATTTCATAATGTGTCCATAGTAAATTCCATGCTAAATCCAAGAGATTGCCCAGGCCAGCATCAATCACCATGAGAACACATGGGCAGCTAACACTGTTCTAGCACGTGATTCATACATCTGACTACTGCTGCTTTAAATGTCTTGAAACTAAATAACCCAGTATAAAGGTCTTGCCAGAAAAGTGCTAATTGAGGTAACATAAGAATTAGAAAAATTTAAAGGAGAAAATGATGAGAAGTGAGTCGATTGCCTTCATTATTATGGGATGCTATAGCTCCCAGTACAAGAGCTGAGGCACAGCTAAAGAGGAGGAGCATTCACTCTCTGGAGAGGAGAGAGGAAAGTCATGCCTTTTCTACGTGAGCATTTTTAACAACAGTAGCAGTAAAGGCACAGCTCTAAAAATTCCCCCAGGCCTACCAGGCCTGAGACAGAGGTTGGAGGATTAATTAGCCCATGCCACAAGCTTCCCAAGATGATGCTGCAGCTTAAGAAAATCTGCATTGCCAAATTTAATCTTATTGATGTGCATGGTATATTTTCCTATGTACCTCTGTTCACTTAATGTAAACAAAAGTTTTCTTACAAATAGAGTCTCCTACCTTTAAATCTTATCTTTATTAGTGATAAAGCTGATTCTGATTGAATTCACACATAATGAGATTTTCAATTCCTGCGGGTGTCATTCATAAAGTTAGAGTAACTGTCAACAACAGCAGTGTCTGATACCTCTATATTTTTGTTTGGAGTCTCTAAAACATTTTTAGTGACCTGAAATGGGCAGGCTGATGGCAGATAACATGAGGCACTGATGCACCATGACAGGCTCGTGACATGGAGCAAACTTCAATATAGAGGAAAATATTGTGACATCAAGCAGCTGCAAGAAACTTGTAAAGGTCTTCAGGCATCACAAGAGCAATAAGGGACTGCTTACACCAGAAATGGGAGACAGTTGGTTTGAAAAATGGATCCTATGTTTTATTCTTAACTGTATTTCTCTGTGATGAAACACACAAGAAGATGAGTTGCCCGTGCATCCATTCCGTGCGTCCTCAGCAGCAGCTCCATACCTCTGACTGAAAATAGCATTGGCATTCAGGGCTCAGGGTAGTTCTAGGGACTTGGTTTCCCAACCAGTGTGAGTGAGACATTACAGCATTTCACATTTTTTCCATCACCATATACATGCAGATTTTATGCAGTGATATATAAAATCCCTTTCCAGCTCTCTAAGAGAGGTTCTACAGCATTTTACTAGGAGGGTGGCTGTTTTTAAAAACACAGCAAATATAACGTTAAATTAAAAAATGGGATTGGCAGAAGGAAGAGATGTGAAATCATTTAAAGCTAAGGCCAGCACAGCATTTAGTCATGAAGCATACTGCAGGGTGTACACCACTGAGTACTGTGGCATCTCACATGATGGACATGTTGTATGAGCCACACTGTAATAAAAATTATTAATGATGAAGCTTCACATTATATTTTCAGCCACTGGATTAAATGATCCATTTTTTCCAGTAAAGATCCAGAAATGAAGCACAGCACAGAGATGTGAAGGTAGAGAGAGATGTGATGCGGGGAGATGCATTTTGTATAGCCTTCGGATACACTTAAAGTCAAAGCCAAACTTTCCTAAGACAGGAGATGGTTGTTGTGTGAAATGCACAAAAGGCAAAAGGACTTTCTCACTGTCAGATATCTTTGCTGGAAACTGGAAAAGACAGTCATGGAAATCTCACTTCATGCATGCTCTACTACTCCCAGTGCAGCCATTACTGGCTAATCCTAGAAAGAAGGTACTAAACTAGACAGACTTCTAGTCTGAGACAATATGGCCATTTCCATGTACTAATCATCCAAACAATGATCTCAAGTTACGTGGAAAAAAAATCTTAAAACAAAGACACATGATAGGGTCCTCTACAGCCCTGTGTAGTGTGCAATTAGCAGATGAGTAAATTCACATTTCACACTCATTATGGTCATGAAATGATAAAAAGTTGCATACAGGAAAGCTTCATAACATCCCACAGGCTATTCTGTGCCAAAGCAGAGTACATTTACTAGTGTTTTGTCTGGACTAGTTGTAAAATGTGCCAAGTATCTGGATTTCTGCCACTTTCCCTGGGAGATTTTACCACAGTCCAAGAGACTTTAGTGTTCCTTAGAAAGCTGTAACCAGTATCTGGGCTAAAATTCTATCTTCTTTTCCTTATTGTCATAGGGAAACTCAAAGTGTGCATGAAAATAATGGTTTCGAACTCGAAGTGCAAAGTAATAAATGACCAAACCAAGGTGAAATAGGAACAATATAAAAAACTCATATCCTTCACAGTGTTCTCTATCTCCTGATGGAGGAAAATCAGTGTCATGTGCAGCCCTGAGCTGATGTCTTACTGGAATCAGAGTCAGTGGGTAAATGCCAGCTTGATCAAGGGCAAAAGAAGTCAGAGCCCTAGAGCTGAACAATATTGAGACAGTGGATAACATTTAAAAATCTTCGTCCTTCAACCTGTCCCTTCCCAGGCTCCCCTGTTCACTTTTTCTCAGTATTTTAAGACTTTAACTTAGTAATTCCCAGCTGCTGCAAATTTATTTCCGAAAAGAACCCCACACTCCTAATATGAAGCAGTGCCATGTGCAAGCGCAGGTCAGCTGTATGCCAAGAGCAAGCTCGTAACTGCCTGGGAGAGTCCAGCAGTTATGAAGTGTTTTAATGAAATGAAATGTTTAAATTTTACTGGAGGGGGTCAAATCCAAGCCTCAAATTTTGCCCAAGCTGCAGATTTTCACTGTGAAGCCTGGAGTATGACCAGTGCTTAGGGCCAGTCCCCATCCACACTGCTAAAATGGGGCACGTCCCAAGCACAGCCCAGACTAGCGGTGCTTTGCAGTGCTGGAACTTGCCCTGGCCTTAAGCCATTTAGATATAGTTAAATACTATAGAAATAGCTGTTCTTATTAATGTGTCTGCTCAGAATGGCTTTGGGCTCAAGAAATCAGCTGTCAAGGTTTCAGCGCAGATGAGAGACAAGAGCTCAAATCCCTGGTTAAACTGAAATCTCAGACAGAACATATAATTTCAATTCTTTATTTGCTCATCTTGATGCATCTTTACCACCTTAGCTATTCCTCTCCCTGGCCCAATGCAGACACATTAAAAAGAGATAAAAATGTCCAAAAATATTATCTGTCCAAGTTTATCTGTCTTGTTCCTCATGAAAGCCTGTCCTCTGAGCTGCTGCACAGCCCCAAGGGCCAGTGATGGGGCATCTTCCTCCCGTTTTCTACTCCACACAATGAATCCCTACAGCCCTCTGACAGAAAAAGGTCAATGAATTCAGGTGACACTGGATTTAGTGAAATTAGCTCCACAGACAGGTATTTTGTAGAGCACCACTTCTGCCACCATCCTCTTGTCTCTTAAATCAGGCTTTCTCAGCTCATGGGCCTCCCTGACTGTAGCGGCAGGAGATGCTCCCATCTGGCAAAGGCAGGAGGTCTGCACACTCAGAGCATCTTCAAAGCTGAGATTTGCAACCTCAGTGCCCATGTCAGCACAAACCCACTCTGCCTGCCCATCTACCAGCCAGGGCATTCCATGGCAGCCTGAGAGGGACAGGGTATCATTCTGCTTTGCCTCATGGCTTCACCCAGGAACAAGGGCAGCGTTCACGGGATGGCCCAGAGTCCCTCCCTTATTTATTGCCAGGGCATGAGTCTTTTCCAGCTCCCTCCTTATTGTATCATTGCAACTCCATTGATTTCACAGGAACTAATCCTGATTTACAGAGGGTAACTCAGATCAGGCCCCTTTTGACTAAAGCTTTGTGTCTAAAAGAAAAATACCTTCAATCAATTTTCAGGGCTTTAAAACAAAGCACGCTTTAAAAATGGCTGTACCAGGAATTCATATCTTGCTTTCCTCTGACTGTAACTATCATTTTGACTTAATAAAATGTGACAGTAAAGTTAAAGGATAAAAGAAAATGCTTCATCTTTCATTTTAAAAGAAAGAGATGCTTCTAAAAAAGACTAAAATAGGAACCTCCTGCAAAAGCTTTAATTCTTCTGTTCAGGATCTTTTGTGATTGCCACAGTTATGGTTTTATTAGACTGGAATAGCAGAGGGACGAGGAGCAATGGAAAGATGTGGACGTTAAAGTATTCAAAAAAGTACTGGAAGAATAAGGGAAATAAATATAAACATTGTAAAGCAAGACAGCTCAGAAATGTGGCTATGACAGGCTGGCACAGGCAGCTCTGCCCTAGAAAACAGAGCTCCAAGGCCAACAAAACTATGGTCTTTTATTCATCTGATGCTCCTCACCCTTCCCTCCCTCTCCAGCTGGAATCCATCCCACCCAACTGGCTCCAAGGGCAATTCCACATGCTTGAAGAAAAAGCACAGCTTTTCCCTCTGCTCCTGGCCACATCCACACACTGAGCCCTCAGCTGTGCCCATGCTGGGGACACAGATCTGTCCTACAGCCAAAGCGTGGCATGCTGCACTTGCCTGTCCAGAAGTCAAATCTCATACGCACTGTTAGATTGACTTGTGGGTACTGAGCTTTTCTAATTTATTTACTTGTGAGGCAAATCTATGGAAACAGTCACACTATGGTTGAGATGAGAATCTATGAAGAGATTTTGTTTTCCTTTAATTAAATCACCCTACAGCCTTCTGAAGAATCGGTGAGCTCACTTTGGATTTCATGGCAGTTTATATGCCACAGGTTTTCCTCTGCTCGTCACCAGGCTCCTGTGTACCCACCTTGTTCGGGACTTCCCATGGCCTCAAATGCAACGTCATCTATGAGTCTCACACTGAGCTCACTCTCACAACACCCCAGGAAGACAAACCCACATTTTCATTATAATCCAAGGGTTATCTTCAACACTCTCCTGCAATTCATCAGCAGGGTGCATCTCAAGTGTGTGCAGGCAGTATGCTGTCTTGTGGCAGAGGAGAAGCTTGGGCTCCATGCTAACCCCTCTCACAGCTCCTGCCTCACAGAGTCTGCAGGGCACCACTTGGAGTATCATAGCAGGTTTTGTATCAGGAATAAAATAATCAAGATTTTGCAACACAAGTCAATTCATTTAAACCCTTCCATTATCTACATCTGTATAACTAATTCAGGTAACTCTGCAAGGGAGAAACCAGTTTTTCCTAATATACTGTTTGGTTCATGGCTCATGAAGCCTGTAGTGGAGCTGAATAGTAACAGTCTAGGACTACATTCCACAAAAGACTAACAGTGCACTTGGGGGCACTTTATTTCTAGAGCTCTTTCTGATTGCTGATCAAAGCCACCCAGGACTGGTCAAGGTCCGAAAGCAAGCCCACAAAATGCAATGGGATATTTTCATTCAGAACAGGTGACTGAGACAAAACTCTTAGTAATGGTTTACCACAAAATGAATTGGTTATTGTCAGGCCACTTCTCTACGGACTAGTGTAGGCCCCCAGTAAACCATCAGCCACCACTTGGTTACTTGGCTTTAGTAGTGCAGTCCACTGCCACAAGGTCCTAGAAACAGAACTGTTTCCTCATCTGTAGAGGAAGCCCTCCAAAACAAGACTCTATTATAGAAAGTTTCCATTAAATAAAGCTGATTCAACAATAAAAGTCTGTGTAACAGGGCAAAATATACTGTACCTCTGGGTTCCTGCCAAATCCAGTGGGCATAAATAAATACCTGCTCTACTGACACTTAGACTTACTTTTGAGTAGTGCTAACCTGACCACACATTGAGTGTGTCCCCAAGCGCTTCAAGAGGTCTTCAGAGAGCTCTGGATCTTTTTTTTTTTTTTTACTGGCTACACTTAATATGAAGACATGAGAGGCTTTGTTAGCATTTGTTTGGGGTATGAATTTAGCACTTGTGAAAAGGAGCCTTGGAGTCTGAAGTCTTCTGTTTATTCAAAGATTGTATTTGGCAATGAAGGCTCAAACTCATTTATCTCCCTGGTGGTAAGCTGCCACTGTGTTCTAGGAAAGTGCCTCTACAGGGAGGATGGAAATATCTTCTATTTACTGCTCACAGAATGGCCTCTCAGAGAGATGTCAAAGTTTCATCAAAGAATTACCAAATTTTTGGTAATTCCTGGACCTGGAGTGGCTATGGAATTACTTTTATGTGTTCCATCTGTGAAACACAGAGATGAAGGCAAAGCCTAACACAACAGCAGAATGTAATGGATGTTATGGTACTTAGCACAACTGCAACTCAGACACAACATTTACTGGAGCCTAGATTTAGAATCAGGAGTTCCTGACTCCCAATAGAGGTCTCTGGATGCTCAATCAAAAAGAGGAAGAGTGTACACAGTCCAAGAGAGGAACCACCCCAGGGCTCATGGGACAGCAGCAGGAATAACTATTCCAGAGTCCCTGCCTGCAGCAGGGGAGTGTGCACAGGGCCCAGCACCCCTTGCAGTGCAGTCACCTTTCTCACAGAACATGTGATTTGGAATCCTCTGCATGGGGGCTGTAAATCCAAGGTGCCAGACATGCTGTTTACGTGCAGATCAGCTACTTAACACAAGTACAGCAGATTCAGCATCACGCTTACTGCAAATTGTCACCTGGCTGCAAGAGTTCTTTCTGGCTTGAGGTTTGGTATTCAACCCACAGACTGATGCCTTAAGCCTGTAGCTGTTACAGAAACATCAACACAGCAGCTTTTCTTCAAGTTGCTCCCCTGCACAATGTAGTTGGTTTTAAAATGTGTGAATTAGCAGAGCCACAGTCCCCAAGAACACACTGCACAGCCACTGTCATTCCAACACACTCTTGTGCTTGACAGTCTGGAGACAATCCTCTATTTGCAGTGACTTCCAGACACGTGGTGCTCCTGCTCACACACCTCCCCACTGCAGCTGTGATGTTACAACTGAGGACACAGATTTGTCACTCAGTCACTAGTATCTGCAGACAGTTTTAGACAGAGACAGAAAGAGGAATTTATTTCTCCTGACTTTTCAAAATGCTTTTTGGTACGGGCTTGTCTTTTGTCTCACAATATGAAAACTGTAAGTGTTATTGAATTTTTGACTTACTAGAATACTAACCATTGTTTTACTGACACTATTTTTTATTCAACAATAATTATACGATCTATTGCAGACATCCCAAATTATATTAGACCTAATACAGGTTGGTAACTGACAAAGTTTCTCTCTTCAACACTGTGACAGCAATCTGGAGTCAAGTGCAGTCCCCAGACTGTGTCGTGCAGATAAGCAATCCTGATAAACTATGCAGCAGTCACTGTGGTGTTTCTGTGTCCACAGAGCTAGGAAAACAATAGAAAGAAGAAATTTTAAAAAAATAAAACCCAACAAAACAAACAACAACAACAACAAAAAAACCAAAACAAACCAAAACAAAAAAAACTAAAACCCCAAATTTTCCTCTGACTTAAAGCAATCCCACAATTCAAGCCTCCAGAAGACACACACCAAGCCATGAAATCATCACTCCAAAGAACCTCCTGCCTGAGAGTCAGCTATAACATATGGGCTGGCCTTTCCCAGAGGCTTGTTTTTCCTGTTTAAAACCTCTAGCACTACCTCCAGCTTCTGACACCTACTCCCTTCTACTCCATCCAACAAATCCTCTTGCATCACTGACACAGCCCCACATGCCAGGGTCAAAGGCAGTTGTTGCACATTGCAAACCCAACTCATCCCTCCCAGCAGCTCCTTCCTTGACCACTATGTTGGAAAAAAAGGGTGAGAAGAATTTTTTATTTTAATGCTTGCACATGCAGGAGAGAGAAATCAGAGCTTGTTTTGTCAAAGATTTGTGATTACCTGGAGCCACATAACACATACTCATGGTTTAATTGTAACTCTAGGAGAAGAAGCATAAAGCATCCCTGTAGCACAACTCCAAGTTTCAGCCTGTTTGGAAACAAGAATATGTTTTGCTGCATTGTCTTCTTGGCACAGCACAGCATCATTTATCATACAGAAACCTTTGGCTAGAAAGCATTCAGCCAGCCTATATGTGCCCTAAAAATCTGAACAGACAAAACAATAATTGTCAGCCAGACTCTTTTTTTCTCCTGCCATGCTCAGCTTTTCTCATATTTCTTGCAACAGCAGGTACCTGTTGAGCTCTGTTAACTCTCTTCTCATTGGAACAGCAGGGCTGCTTTGGTCTGCCCCAGCTCTTGCACTGTACTTGGGATTCTGAGAAGTAGGGCTGCTCTTCCCAGATCCTCCTGACTGCAGGGCAGCACTGAAGGGAAGCAGCACAGAACATACACAGCTCACAAAGGACAGGTTATTACCAACTGCTGTGCATAAACAAAATGGGACTGACTCCTCATCAATCTTCCCACAAAAAAATATATGGTGATCAACAGTTTCTGAAAAGACAGAGTTGAATTTCCTCCTTCTTCCACACATGCTATGCAACTTCTCTGATACGAGGAGCATGGTACTGTGCTACCTGCTAACTGAAGCTCACCAGCCTCAGAACACAGGCCATGCTGGGTCACAGAGACATCCTTTTAGAGCTTTTATCAAAATGAATATTTAGGCAAAGGCAAAGTCAAGCAGGACAGCTGACCTTCAAAAAGGCCTTGGCTCCATTCTTTTGAGGAACTGCAGTTGTAATTTTCTCTGTCTGCAGATTTACTTTAACTAAACAGTACAGAGTCCCCATCCTGTAGCGGGACTCCCTAAATTCCCAAAGACATCACAGTGATCCAGGATTTAATGCAAATCCAATGATGTACAATTTAGCTAAGAAATTCCATTCTGGAATAGAAGGGAAGAATATCTGAGACTGAAAGCTGGGATCCTCCTCTGCACTTATTTTTTTGACAGTCAGATGTCCAGCCAAGATTGGGTATCTGAATATTTTCCCACCAGGCAGGAGAAGCAGCCTGCCAGAGGACACCCCAGCCCTGGGGTGTCAGCTCTTTGCCTCAGAAATGCTTTAAAATACCCAAACAATCCCTCAGACAGAAACCTCGTCATCATCTCCCAGAGGCAGGGTCTGAGCAAGCGTTTGGGAGCTGATATAATTTTAATACACTCTGAGGCCAGCCTTCCTAGAGAAGATGAATTATTTGTAATGAATTCCAATCACATGGTGCTCCAGCCCCCACACCTTCATCCTGCATATATAACCAAATTAGTTTAGGAGATGTAAGTTATTCAGGGACTTAGCTGTTCAGTCTGGCCTTGGAGGATTTGCTCTCATTATGGCTTTTATGCAAATTCTGTCCTCCAAATCTCTTCTGAATCAATTATTACTAGATTAATTTAAACATGTCCACCTGGGGTGCCTGTATATCATGTGCCTCATGTTAAAAAGTAAAAAGGATGATAATGAATTCAGTAGGTGACTGAAACAGATTCCTGCTTTGTGGAAATGTGACCTTTTTGCATAATGTCATAAAAGAAGTTCCTTCAAGAAACATGGCAGATAGGGTCGTTCATTGGATCAGCTGGGCTTTCAATCACTCTTTGGAAATTAGCATGATACAATAAAAAATTAATAAGAAATTAAAAAAAATATCACTTTAATGCTCCAGACTATTAAAGTCTTTGATGGACTACTAATTGAAATGTAATGCTTAATTTTAAGCAATGCCATTTTATTAATGGTAAAAACTTGAATTAATGTCATTAACCAATGTTAATATTACAAATCCCCTGAGGGATAACAAAGCAATTATGTTATTCACAGAACTGAAAGGGGGAAAAAGATGTAATCTGTACATGGCTGCACTAAGGCAGAAGAGACTGCTTCCATCTGCATTTCCTCTGCTGAGAAAGGGGGTTTGTTTGTTTTTTTGAGCAAAGAGGAGGGAGAGGAAGAGAAGAACTTGTGTTAAGTTAATTACTGCTGATTTTCAGGCACTTAATAGCTAGGAAATTATTCTGTTACTCAAACACCATACTGTGGGGACCCTGGAAAAATAATTTGGGAATGAGAAATTGATTACAAACTCTCCTTCTTGGAGGTCTCCCCTGTGTGTGCTTGGATTCTAACACATGCACTAACAGCCTTCACCTGATGCAAATAGGCAGCCCCACACCTGGCAGCAAAGGGCTTTATGAAGCTGTGCTGGTTTGTATCTGCCAGGGATCACCTGAGATGAGAGCATCTTCTGCACTACCGAGTGCCCTCAATTTCAGGTGAGGGAAGGTGCTTTTATTTTATATAGTTTAGCAAGTTCAGCATCTTGTCAGATCCACTGCTCGTACAGCAGGGGAGATGGGGTTAGACTTAATTGAAGAACCAAAACTAATGCTCTTGCTAACTGGCAGAAGTCACATTGCCCAGAGGGAGTAAGAACTTTCTATGGTGCTGGTATAATACTGCATTTACTCCAGAATAACCATGTTTGACATAAACCCTTGATTAACTATTTTTTTTATTGTCTGGCTGATAATTCAGAGACAATGGGGAGATTCAGCAAGCCAGAGCATGAAGAATTCCCCAAGGAACTACAAACCTTTTTATGGCTAAGAATCCCAAAGGCTTTTTTTTTTTAATTTACAAAAAGTGAAAGTACTGCAATGCACCCAAAACACTATAGTCAAAATCCAAACGGCTCTTTCACTGTGCACTTTTCAATGTAACCAGTCAAATGTGTCACAAATTCACAAACAGTATTAATCCATCGGAAGAGATACAGTAATTAATTTCCACTTTTGCATGTAACATGACAATGCTCTGGTGTAAACCAGTACTGAGGATGTTCAGGACATTCTTCTGAGACTGTCCTGCCAAGCACTTTTTAAAAATTGTATTTCTTCACAAAAAATAAGAAAAGCATTGACACTAATTACTACCAGACTTCCTATTTATGCTGCACACAGTGTAAAACCTCAATATCAACTCAAAATAAATCAACTGAAAAAAAACTCTAAGGCTATCAGGGGAGTGAGAATCTATGCCTAAACTTGGCTGGGTGTAATAACAGGGATTCATACTTGGTGGCTGGGACCAGGGTGTCTTTCTTTGTAGCCCAAGCACAGAACACCCAGGTGCCTCTTTATGTTTCTGTTCAGGATTTAAACACAGCTCTAAAACACAATGAGATTTGAGGATTTTACTTAAATTGATATATTACTTAGCAATCGTATTATAAATGGCAGAATGAGCAAGGGGAAGAATTACTCCAAGGTTTCCACTCTGCTTACCAATGAGGTCCTGTACGTGGCAGGCTTCAGTCTGTGGAGCAGGTTATGCTCAACATAGGATAGCTCTTCTCCTGCAAATTTGCAAATCATTGCATTTTCATCTCCCAGCAATGGTTCCTCTCTTACCTCTTGTCTCCCCCATCTCCTCAAAGAACAACATCAAACCTCCTGTGTAGTATCTCCATTCTGTCACTCTTCCATTTTCTCTTCTAACTCCCCACTCCCAATTTGAAAACAAGGGAGGGGAAGCCACTGAAGACACCAAGGTCAAGGCAGAGCGAGACAAAGTCAAATTCATGCAAATCATTTAACACCACACGCCATCAGACCATTACAGAGACATGAGACGTTATGGATTGCAGCTTAATAGACCGCAATAGAGGATGATGGGGGAGAGGAGAAGAGAGAAATGTTCCTTCTGGGCTGAGACTTGCTGATTAAAGTGCACGAGTGGGCAGGGGACAGCATTTGTGCCCATAAAGCTGAGTCTTACCTCTCGATATTAATGGACACACCATTGTCGCCAGACGCAATGTTTTGTTATTGCGTGATTAATTGAGAGTCACACGCAATGACATATTAGAGGCAGGATAAAGCTGTCACTTGAAAGCAATTCTTCACAGTAATTTCTGCCAGTCTCTACAGTCTGAAATTGCATACCTCGTTACAGACGACCCCTCAAGCACAAACGCATTACATATCTTTATATAAATAACAGTGACTAACAACGGCAGTCTGAGGTAATCTCTGTGGGATGTGAAATACGGAAAAAGGTAAGGCAGAGAAATTGCCTCCAAATATTAGTAAGCTTGCCTGTGCTAATCCCCATCAAATGAACCATTTCTCTTTTCCCTTAAAATAAAAACTGTTCCTGCTGGAGACACAGAAAGTATGATAAAAGGACATGTTGTGACATAAATGACAACTAGAAGCCTTACTTCTTCAAAAGGCCACTAGTACTAAATCTTGAAAATTTATCTTGATCAAGACTAATTAAACTTCGACACAGTGGCTTTATCACTTACTTAGGTCAGTAAATACCAGTAACTGGTCCAGCTCACTTTTTTAAAGCCACCAGATCAAAGATGCTTTTACATGTCTTTTGGCAGCAGCAAGAAGATCATTAATTTTCTCCATGCATTTTATTTCAGTCAGAATCACTGCATTCAAAATACAGTGCAAGAAAAAAAAATTACATTGCTCAAGGGAAAGGACACAGCCCAGGGGAATACAGGTGCCCAGGAAAAACAGCTTGCATCACTTATGCACTTATGTATGACAAATTCCTGGCTGAATTGCCAGAAGTGGCACACAGTTGCCTAATCTCCAGTTGGCATTCGGCATTTCCCATACTCGACCACTTGGACTTTCTGTTACCAACCACTTGTAAACTAAGGAAAAGTCATGGAAAGGTCTTTACCTGCTTGGAAGATGGTCTACCTCCTCAGAAGCCAGTCTCTTTCAGTCTCTCGTAAATCTGCCACTGACAGGAGCCAAGAGAAATGGGGACAGGAAAGCACAAAGCCTGAGCTGTCCTGTGGCCTGGAGGCAAATAGCAATCTCTGTCTTCACCTAACCCAACCAGAGCCCTGCAAGAGAGTAAATCTGTGTCCACTGGCCTTTTTAACAGCCCCTTAATGACCGTTAACTTTTTTCAGCCAGCCATTGATTCTAATGGCATGTGCATTCACACACAATAATACCTCAGACGGCCTTCATTAATTTACCATGCATAATTTCTCTGAAAGCTTTTGCCAATAGAATACCCCTAAACTGACTCACTAACTCATGAAGATAAAGCACTTTCTGTGTGAAACCATTATGCAGATGCACAGCATTCTCCTCAAATAAGTTAAAAAGTAGGTATTGTTCGGTGTCTACCCATTTTTTGGACACAGCAAAGTACCAGGGCTTGAAAATGTAAAGCTGCTGCTAGAGTATCCGGTGTGACAATGAATATGTAAGATACTCCAGGCTGAAGAAAGAACAACAAGAAAAAAGGCAAATTATATGAAAAAGCCTTTCTGCTGTGAAGTTCCTGAAATCTTTTACAAATTTGAACAATGGGAAGTCCTAAAAGTGAAAGGCTGTTAAAATACCAAAGGAAAATGCAGCAATATAGATATTCACAGGCCTAGGTCCATTCATCCAGAGAGAGGGTGGGGGAAGATCCAGCAAATGGAGTGTGTTAGAAACAAACCATCCCAGAGAACAAGGGTTTAGAGCTGTCAGGAGCTACAGTGCTGCCGTTAGCCTTGCAGTAAATTATGGAGCTGTCAGCATTTTCCCATTATAAATCTCTCAAGCCTCCTCTTATGTACCCTGATGTAAGATTCAGACCTCAGTTCCATGGTGGCAATGATACTGCAGGCAAAAACATCACAGATCCCCTTTGGAAGTATAAGACCCATAAATATAACCTGTGGTCTTATAAACTCTAGAATATGTTGGTCATAGGGAATGAAAAAAGGTTTGGTTTTTTTTGGTTTTGTTTTTTTTGGTGGTTTGTTTTTTGTTTTTTTTTAAATTATAATTACTTTGTCTTTAAACAGAGGATGAACAGTGAAGAGCTGATTGAAAAGGTAATCAAGAATAGGCTACTCTTTTGCTCTACACTCAAGTCTTTTATCAATTTGCAAGTGTCTCACCCCTTTCTGGAGGATTGATCACAGAGCTCATGAATGCTGCTACTCCACTTCCAAGGTTACAGGTGCTGTCCTGACCCGTGATAAAAAACCACCTTCCATAGACAGTCACTTGTGAGGCTCTGTAATATTAAATGTGGAGGTGAAATAAAGATTAAAATAAAATTAGATCTGAAAATTTAATCTGTCTCAAATTCATGAATCCTGGGACTCAGGGTTTTGGTTTCTCATCAATGAGCAGTGAACCATTTGCAGGGAGTTCACAAGTCACAGAGCAGGTGGATTAGGAGCAGATCTCTTCAAAAAGTCTCCATTAACAGCAAGCCTCGTATTTTTAAGAAATTGGATTTTTTTGTTGTTATTTCAGGATATAGACTGCAAAAGAGGCCCCATGTACTTCTGTGCACGAAAAAGAAAAAAAGAAAAAAAGAAAGATAATGAAGAGTGACAGTATATGGAGATACTTTTTAAAGTGAAAACCACCAGGAGGATTTTGGCAACATGGATTTAGTACAAAGGATATAAGCCGTCATCAGCATAAAGGTAATGAAAACTAAGGGAAAACACCTCTGCCTGGAATCAGTATCATTAAAGACCATTAATATTGCCACTAATTACACACGCTTAACTAAGCTCTGCCTGGAACTGTAACACCACAACATGCCAATAAATTGTCTAGGGAGTAACAACCTGCTTCAAAGGTCCCTAAATATATGTTTACAGATGGTAAGGGAGAAAGTGATTTATCACACCTGAAGAGGAGCATCTCCCCTCTCCCCTCTTTATTTTTTTCTACATTTGCCTTGCTCCAGACACCAAGCCCTTCCTCCATGCTCTTGAGGCCAGCCCAGGATGCTGAGCATGGCCTGTCAAACCAGGCACACTTGGGCAGGGGCTGCAGCTCTCCAGTTATGCAGGGACCAGTAGTAAATCTCAGCGCCACATACATGCCTGTACTAGGCATCAAGCAGTGCATGTGCTGGAGGATTTGGGACTGCAAGCAGTCTGTCTGCTCCAGATAAAGTAATGACTCAAACACAAGCAGGAGACACTTGAGGCTCCCAGTGCGTGCGACAGCCCAGCAGAGTTACAGCCGCCCCCAGCCCTCCATTCAGCAGGAATAGCAAATCACTCCTCACGTTTTGCTAACCCTTTAGCAGTGTTTCCATACAATACCATCCTCACCCTCAGCTTGTGTATTATAGGGAAAAAAGTAGGACCATGACTCCCTTCTAAATTCCTGATTTTTACTTTTTTATTTAACTGTATAGGTTTTTTTTTACTGAAATCTTGAAGTGTATCTGCTTATAAAGTAATCAGCATAGCACTCTGCTTCAGAGAGAATATGTAACAGCAGAATAAAATTCTATCCATATGTCCGAAGTACAAGAGGTTCACAGTAGAGCTGGCAAATGGTGTAATTAATCCTGACTGCATTTCAGCAAAGACAAATCTAGAAATAATGTACAATTTCTCTCTTTGTGAATTACCACTTGAGAAAACTCCCTGCCTGTATCTTATATACCCAAAGCAATTTTTGCAGTTTGTTTACAATAAATCAATTTTGGGACAGTGCTTGACTGATGAAATTTCAAACACCATCTCTTTATTCTTTGGGTGCTCCTTTTATAATGTCAAGTTAAGAGAAAAAACACAGCGGATACACAGACGCCAGACACATTCAAAGGTTTCCATCTGGGCTTTAATTACTATCACAGTTGCCTCACTAAATTGAATACGTCCCTCCTCCTCCTAAGGGCTTTGCCTTGTATCTGATTTAGCTTACTTTGCCTTGATGAACAAAATCTGGTATAATCATTTTCTATGATGCCCCAGAGGAGCATCATCATCCCATGTATAAACTTGCTGCCCCCTAAGTCAGTTTTTTACATTTCTTTCTTCAGACATTATCCTGAACTGTACTGATGTATTTTTTTTTTCTTCAGGAAATTATTTTGGAAAAGTCCTAAAGCAGATTTTCTCCAAAAGCCACATTTAGATTACATTAAGTCACTGCTGTTATTGTAAAATTTAAAAAGAGGCAACAGTGTCCAAACTACTTCTTCCGAATGCAGAAGAAAAACAAACCCCCCTTTCTTGTCTCCACACAGCATCACCTGTTCCTGACCCCTCTGACCAGTTCATTATTGCTTTCAGATGGTAATTAGTGAGGCCAGACAGCCTGAGCTTTGCCATTTCTCCTGACCTGTTAGGCTCGGCCTTCCTCATTTATTATCAGTGTCTTTCTCTAGGTGTTTTCAGAGAGCAGGGAAGTGTGTGCCATCTGTTTAAGCTCTCCTGATTTGAACAGTTAAATAAAAACACATAACATCATGCACAAGAATGCCATTGTTAGGGTTCTGCAGCAAGCTCTGAACCTTTTATAATTAACTGCAGACCTACTTGTTGGTTTCCAATAAGGTCATTCTTTCAGTAATCAGAGGTGGTCCCAGGAGGTAGTACATAAATAGCCTATATTGAAGCCTAAATTAGGCTAACTCAGAACTTCCTGTACTCTTCACTGCAAATAAAGCAAATATTTATAGACTCTTGCAATCTTTGAGCTTCCCACCTAAGAATTAGCATCAGAGCAGCTCTTCTTGCTCATGGTAAATCAGAATCCTAGCAAATGTCTCAAAGCTCAGATCCTCAGTGTATTATTTTTATTTGAAACTCCCCTCATTACTCATAAAATAAAATAAAATAAAATAAAATAATTACTTTAAAAGGAAGATGAAAAGATACTTTGAAGGAAAACATCCCTCTGTTAAAATCTTGTTAAATCCTATTGCTACAGACTTGAAACATCTGGCTTCTATTCTGGGCTCTGCCACTGACTCTCTCTGTAGCCTCAGGCAAGTCTTTTCAGCTCTAAGTCTCCATTTTTTTCTTTCTTTTCAAACCAGTAAGAATTTTCCTTAGTTCTCTCCTTTTCTTTCTGCCTTGACCATCCAGAGCTATGCATAATTTTAAAGAAGGCAAATAACAACACTTCTCACTGGATGCACCAAATAAGTAGACACTTCTCTGAAGGATGGAAGCTCTGGACTGTAAACACCTCAGGGTAAAGACCATCTCCTAACATTTGTGAACCCTTCTGGTTTTTAGAGTATTTAGAGAAGACTAATGTTATTCTGTCAGAGTTTCTGGAAGCAGCTGGCTGTGTTTCTGCTGGAATCATCACTTTAAACATTGTTGAGATGTCATTGTTTTATTCAGAAGTGTCAGAACGCCTAGAGCTTTGGCCAGCCATCTTCTCTCATTAGTAATTTTCACACAAGTCTAAATAAATGTGTTTGTACTGTGCCCAATGTAATGCAGCTCCTGTGTGCCACATTAACACAGCTAATAAATAAAAAATCCTATTCATGATATTCTTATAACAAGCCAGCAGTGGAAAATGGCCACTCATCAGAGAAGTGGGAAGCATTAGTGGCTGGGGTGGATGGTGTTAGCAAACAGGATCCAGCTGGAAGAGCAAGCAACTTTATCAATTATTTTCAATAGCAAACTGCATTTCCTTGCCCCTCTACACCCTCACAGAGAAGGTCTGATGAAAAGCACTGTACCCATTTATCCTTAGTGAGCTCTTGAGCCAGAAAGCCCCTTTGTTGCATTTTGGCCTGGAACCTGAGATCTGAATGATCAATGCTGTTCGGCTGCTGCCTCTACACAGTGCAGGAAGAACGATACCAGTGGGCAGTGAAGAATACTCCTTCCTCAATAGCTGCCACCAACACACTAGATGCTTTTCAGATACACAACATCCAGCCTAAAAGTGCTGTCAAAGTGCTCTAAGGCACCACTGGAACACAAAATTAACACACAGGGGAAGGCCTCTGTGAATACATCAGCGGAACTCCACGCCTCTGTCTGGACTGCATCCAGCTGCGGTGCAGCTTCCTCACATCTCCTTAGCACTGCCAATCCATCTTACCTGGAATGATAACATTATCTCATTTCACAAGAAAGTGTTTTAAGAACAGAGACTTGATTTTAGAGACAAATATAGTTAATTGATAACATGTATGGTACACGATAGCATGTATACAAATTTTCCCCCAGAAAAATAGAATTTCAGACTAATCAGGTTATTTATTTCTTCCAGGTAGCATGATTAATGGTTTTCCCATTTCACAGAATAAACATATTTGAACAAGCATTTCAGAACCACAGTGTTGTACTGAACTCCCCCCAGTCTGTGGGCTTACAGAGCAAAGGTTCCCATCTCTTTCAACCAGTCCTTTTAGGACTGGATACTACCAATACAAATAATCCAGTATCATCTTACTCAGATGCACTGAGTCTTTGATAGAAGCAATTTCACAAATAGTCTGCAGAAACTCCCCTTCTCTGCAGTCCCAGTTCAGAGCTCTTTATTTCCACTGCCTTTTTCTTCACCTCTCTTTTTCCTCAGATGAACCCAAGCTCCCAGGCTCAGACAATCACATTTTTTCCAGAGCAATGGAGCTAATATTACTCCCAACAAAGTTCAAGAGAGTTACAACAATATTCATGGCCAAGACCCCTTGCCTATAAAGACCGAAGAGAAAGATGGTGCCTTCCTAACCACCAGGCTTGCAAAAATCCAAAACAAGAAATCATTCGCCTATGCTCTTAAAATAATACTTTGCTGTGATTTTAGAAAGTGAGCTACTGAAATCTAGGAGTGCTAAAGGAAAAGCAGCCTTCTATGAATCCTGAGTGGTTCGCTATGAAGATGACAGTTGCCCTAGAAACCTCGTAAACTGGAGTGGCAGATAACTGAAGTAGATGAGATCTGTCAGAAAAAGTTTGGCACCATCAAACCAATGCTTTGAAAGAATCAAAATGACTAATTGTCTGTGTTTTCTTTGCCACATCAGACAAAAGTCTTTCCTGGCAGTGAGGAACAGCTTTCTGAGCTGTGTTTTGCTATTCACTCATCTGCTTAAATTTTGAGTGTAGGATTTAAGGCTTGTTTTAAAAAAATTAAAAGCTTATTTTATTCAAATGAAAACAAAGTAATGGGTTTGTTCTTTCCCCTTCTTTTCCAAAGGTCTGAATACAGATAACCTTCTGAAAAAGTCGAGGATCCTGCTGGTCCTAAACCTTACTCAATACCACCATGAAGACACCATCTAATTCACCCCATTTCTTATTTTATGAACAGGAGATTATCAAGAAAAAATACCAAACTGGAGGTCTGACTTGTGATGCACTGATCCACCAACCTTACTTTGAAAAGATTCAGAGTTGTCACATCAAATTTACAGAATCACAGAAGCATCATCTGGGTTGGAAAAGACCCCCAAGGTCATCAAGTCCTACCATTAACCCAGCACTGTCAAGGCCACCACTAAACCATGTCCCCAAGTGCCACATCTACTGGTCTTTTAAACACCTCTAGAGATGATAACCACTTTCCTGGACAGCCTGTTCTGGTGCTTGACAACCCTTCCAGAGAAGAAATTTTTCCCAATATCCAGTGTAAACCTCCCCTGGCACAACTTCAGGCTCTTGCCTCTTGTCCTATCACTTGCAGCTTGAGAGAAGAGACCCATCCTCACCCTACTACAGCTTCCTTTCAGGTAGTACATAGAGAGCAACAAGGTCCCCCCAAGCCTCCTTTTATCCAGGCTAAAGAACCTGAGTTTGCTCAGCCATTCCTGATGAGACTTGTTCTCTATATTAACTGCTTGAGGTGGTGGCTTTTGCCAAGCCCACTAATCCCGATTTCTCATCTACAGTAAATAGACAACAACACTGAAAAAGAGAAGGTTGAGTTCAAAAAGAAAAAACCCTTCGTTATGAAGTATTTAGACTTGTGTTTCCTTATTTGGCCTCTTGCTTCTCATTCCTTTTCCCTCCCTATAACTGGCCAGTTGCCAATAGAGAAGAAGAGATAAGCAACAAAAATTGATTATAAGCAATAAAAGGAATTTAAAACTTTCTTAAGGACTGAGCCAGAGCAGGAGGGAAAACTTGGTAACTGTGGATTTGGTACACTCCTCTTCATAGGTCCTGAGTGATGCCAGTGTATCTGTGCAAGCAGCACACAAGCAAACGGCACAGCTGTTTGCATTCTCTCTGTGCACAGGGAAGCAATTTCCCCCTTTCATTTATTATTCACAACTTGCTGCAGCCATTCTGCAAATTCAGTACTTCTCCTTTAATGCAACAATGAGATTGAGATGCAGATTCTTTCCCTTGTGTTATGTTTTGTTGGTTTTTTTCCTTGAATACTGAGAATGCTGGATATGGGTTTTCTTTCTACTTAAATTTCTCTTTTCAATTTGGAGATGATTTAAACTATGCAGAATGCAGACAGGCAACAAATAAGGATTTCCTGCTCTGATCCATGCATTCTCCTCCAGTCAAGCCTGCAAAAGTAACCCTTGAATCCTCAACTTGGACACACCACTTAGAATTTAGAGAGGAGATAGTCCCAACTCTGGCAAAAATGGTTTGGGAATTGAATGGCTTCAGAGAAAATGCTGTCTCCTTTTCCTCTCTACACTAATTGTACAAACCATAGTCAACTCCTTTGCAAAAAAGCAAACATTTAACACTGATAGCCATTGCCATTAGTAACTCCCTGCTTTCGAAAAAAGCCCTTGACTGCAACCCTCAATATTTATTCTCACTTGATGTTAACATGACAGATTTGACAACCAGCTTGGGAGGTGAAATAGCATCAGTAGGCCACCTGCTCCCTTAAAGTTTAGCTTTAATAATGCAATGCAATATCATAAGACAAAGTCATCTGATGCAAATGATGCAGGAGGAAAATGTAGATTTTCTCACTCTCTCTGAAAGTTTTGATTTAGGCACCAAAATAAGCTGTATTGTTGTGCTCCTACACATGCAAACTGAACAGAGCAAAGTTAGAACCATCCCTGGTGTGAGCCTTGGCTTGGCATCGGGCCAGAAAAAAAAAGAGCATAGATTTCTTCCCACAGTGCAGGGTTGGCAGCCACTCTGCATTTCTTCTCCAGATAAAGTGGAATATCTTTGTTTTGCTTTGAGAAGTAAATCATTTTATCATTGAGGCTTCATAACATACTGCATAGGAGTGTCTCTGGACAACATCCATCCTGTGGCTCAGCATGGTTGGTTACCTGTTCACTCACTACAGCATCACTGCACTTTCTACACTCTCAGGGTTGTGTGACACAAATCAGATTTCATTTCAATATTGCATTGATGTCATATCCTGAACACGAAACCAATTTGCATGCAACATGTTAGGAGCCAGATTGCTCAGCTGTAACTCAGTGCAAGACCCCTGACAAGAGCAGAATCAGCAGATCACCTGGGCCAGGTCAGATGTTTAGGGGCAGGACTGCCCAGCAAAACCTCTGGATTTGAATCTAACACAGTCTGGGCAGTTCTTCTAACCTTTGTGAACATTAAACTTCCTCTTTGATGATGTGGTGCTTAGATTGCCTGCTCACCTTACCAAAATATCTTAGTTACTTAAATTTGTGAAATGCATTGAGATTGTAGGGTGAAATAGGCTGTGGGGAGTCGGAGCATTGCTGCAGATGTGATCAAATGTGCTGTACACTGTGGGGAACGTTATAGTTCTGCTAACGTAAGAATGCCAGCAGATAGCCCTTTGTAGCTTGATACAATTGGTATGATATAAAGGACTAAGTTTCAGAGGAAAATTTAGCAGTATGAGCCCTGTCATCCCAACCTGGCTATCTGCATGACTTACATGGGTTATTGCAGTAGCCCACCTCCAACATTCACAGTTCTAGTGAAGATTATCCCTCTTTAAGAGACACCAAGTAAGTCCCTTGTTCCCATCGATGGCAAATCCTTTTAGGAAAAATTGTGAAGCTTTAGACTGTGTGCATTCTAACGCAGAAAGCAGGGGACCCTGCTAAATAAATGTGTAAACCTGGGTTCTTCACCATCAGTTAGGCTGGGGTGAAAGCCCTTCCTTTCATAGACAGGCTGATATATTAAATGTGAGGGTCTTGACAGTAAGATCACCTCCAGATTTAAATCAGCAAGCAGAAAATCCCCGTGTAATTTCAGTAGTGCTACTTCACTGAATAAATGCTTACCCCAAATTCAGGTCAACCCAAATGTCACCTGCACTGGCTGGTGTGACATGCAGTGGGTAAGGGTTTCTCTGCCAGGAGCAGGTACCTGCAGAACTTCTATTCTATTTTTGCAGAGGAACAGGAATTGATCATTTACAGAGTTGCAAATACACCTGAGTGTCATATAAGGCAGAACCTCTACCAGAACTGAGCCTTACCAGTTACAGGGGCTCATGTTATTCCTTCTCCCCCACTGAATAGGCTGATAAATGAACAAAATCAATTTGATCTCACACATCTAACTAGCATATTAGAAAAAAATTCAAGAGCAGCTGCTGCCTACCTACAACTCTCTAATTCCAGCCCAAACAATCTGTTTCCCAGTTGTGGGAGAGCAATCCACAGAAGGACCCAACAATCAGAGTCAGCAGAGACACAACGTTGTGCCTCCATCTCTGGCATGCAGCTAATTACAAAGGACAATTATTATAATTAATGCTAGTGGATGTGGCCAAGTCTCCCTGCAACTGCTGTGGGGAATTTCTACCCCTACTTCAACCAAAAACCATCTGTCAGACAGGAAAAGCACAAAATAAAACCCCTCCTTGCCAAAGATTCACAGTAAAATGTTTTATTGCTGCTAACCTGGCAGTAACAGAGAGATCACACAAGTTTCAAATAGGAACCACACTGAGAAGTGAAAATCCCTGACTGCATATTCTCTGCCCCATCATGTAAACAGTTCACTGATTTATGCAGCAAGAGGCTGTTGTTGAAGAGGTTCAGGAATGGATAAGTTACACACTCATGGTTGTCGTGAGCTGGTTTGTTTTGTATAGAAGCAGAGATCAGGTAGAGAAAATGAACTGGAAATGCTGCTGCTGCAGAGCTCTGTCAAGGTAATGAGTTACCCAAATGCTACTTGATATGACCATTTGCACATTTAAATTTTCTCATCCTTGTACCTCAGTGACCACTTGAAAGGCAACAGGGATAAGGACAAATTATGAAAGTAGATATATCACGTTCCTGACTGATCCATACATGTATTATTAGGAGGAAAATTTGGCTATGAAGCAAATGTGTTGACTGTGTCAGGCTTCTTTCTGTGCAACACACAAAGTCCGCATAATTGTCATGGTGATCGGATTTCTTCTGAGCAGATCTCTTGCTGTAGTGCTGAAGGTGAGCTCTCATCAAAAAATACCCACTCAGTGATCTCTTTATCACTTGCTTCAAGCAAGGTATTGGCACCCAGCCCACTGTAAAAAATTTGGTGGTGATACTCAGGCATACCTGAGCCAGCTGAGACTATCGCAGACTCAAGCACTTCTTTTCCACCAGAGGAAAAAATACGGCCAAGACAAAAGCATTGCAAAGCAGGAGTGTTTTCAAAAATGCCACATAGTGAATAATATTGGGGTTTTTTTCTTCACGAAGGGTAATTCTTACTGGCATACAAAAATAGTAGCTTATAAAATTTCAATATTACCTTCTTCTGGACAGTACTATCATGTTCTGCAGTCTCACCAGCTCAAGTGAGAAGCCTCTCACATTTTAGGGCTGATCTACCCTGTGATCCCTAAGCCAGGTGCAAATACATTCACACCATCCTCAAAATGTGCACTACAGGTACCAGCAGCAATTTAGGCACAGCAGAATGGAGCACAGCTACACACCCTGCCTGGGAATATCTGAGTCATAATGCTGCTGGAAAGACTCAGACTCACAGCACAGAGCCACACATTGACACTGCCTGGGAGACAGGCTCCAAGGAGTTGAAAAGGCAGAACCAGAGTCTGCTGAAGAAAGAGATACCTGCTGATGAATCCACAGCCATTCACTTCCACCAAGTTATTACAAGATCAAAGAGGATGTGAACTGGGGCTAATAAGCCTGGAACACCCTGGTTCAGCTCCTAGCTCTGCAAGAGGTAACTTACCCAATTTAATGCAGGCAAATAGATATGGGCAACTTACTAGTATGTGCAAAAGCATCTGAGGATGTATTTCTATTCATCTCTGTTACTGAAATAATTATTGAAATAGAACTTCTGCTGCCTGCAGTGCCTCATGGGCCCGAGTTAAGGTGTCTTTGCAGGGTATTTCTGTACAGGTGCACTGAATTACGTACATGGATTGATCTGAGCTGAATGAAGATTTGTTCTTCTAAGCTCTTGTTGATGTACCACTATGCAACATTCAACATAAGTTAATTAAAAACTGCTCAGTAGTCTTTACACATAGGCTAATGGTGAATACATCTGTAAAACCAAAACCATTACACAGAACAGTTGTTTTGAGTTGGAACGTACACATGTAGGTTTGTGACATACTAAAGAAAGATGAAATATTACTATTTAATTTAAACACTTTCAGAGTAATGACAATTATGTATTTTTTAGCCCCTTAAAAATATTTGCCTTATTTCTCATCAATATTTAATTCTTCTCTTGTTAATGGTTAGCTCTAAAAGAGAATGAAAGACTCCAAAGGAATAAGGAAAGCAATTCATAACTTTCAAGAAAAATAATCTATGGTTTCCAGCTAAGTAAACCAAGCTCTTTTATGATATAATGCGGGTAAGACAATGTTTATTCTAAGGATTTAAATGTAAAAGTGTTCCCAAAAATCTAATATGTCCTTTTACATTTGAAATAACTCTTGCTCAGACTAGTCAGAGAAAATAATTTTCCTAGCTTTTAAAAAAAAGAACATCTGAAGCAGTCTTCTCACCATACTAGGGGGTTCAAATGTTGGTATATGCTTTTTTTAATATCTAAAATTACTCCTATTTTCATATTGATTTCTGGAACATCAATGAGGAAACAATCTTTGTATCAGTAGTGGTAATCCCCTGAACTACCTGAGAGAAGAGAAAAATAGAGATGTCCAAGTCAAGGAAAGTAGTTTAGTGCAGTAACTAAGCACATGGTGCAGAAAGTGTTTTTAAACCCACCTTCCTGTCAGATAACATACTCATAAATCCATCAGCACCAGGTCACTGCTGCTTCCCTCTGGGGTGCAAATGTAATTGAAACCTCACAGCCACTTAAGACCTGTTGTTTTTCTATGTTTAGGAGGCTAGAGAGGTTAGACTCAACTGCACTAATAGATCAGATCAGGCTGGCATTTATACCACCACTGTCTAACTGAAAGCTCCTTGTAAGTCTACAGACAAATGTTTTGCTTCTGATTTTCACCAACTTGCTGTACACACACCCAAACCACTCGGCTGTGAGAGTCAGGGGAGGTGAGCCTTTGGAAGAATATATAAAGAATTAGTTAAAGGAGTTTAACATCTGTTACTTAACTACATTATGTCTCATCAGTAAGATTTGATTCTACTTCCCACTGGTGTTTTTCTTTATCCCTCTATTCTCTTTCCATTATTTCTGTTCAAAGGAGTAAAAACAGTAGATGAAATGTTAAAATGATTTAAGATTTTCAGCTGTAAGAAGAGTGTATAAGCAACATTAAGGGTCTGATTTCAGTGTAAGATAGGGTATTTGGATAAATCAGATATCCCAGAGCAATTCAGCAGCTTGGAACTGCTGATTAAAGAAAGATCTGCTATTCTCTCCCTAGACTGGTGAAACACTGTGAATGCAGCTGACCTAGGTATGTTCTTTTAATTCCTTTCTCTAGTCTTTCCTTTATATATAATTTTTTGAATGTTGCCTTTTTAATTTTTTAGATGTAATTTTGTACCAGTGCTGTAGACTCTAATGGAACTGCAAGACTGTTTGCAGCACAGAGTAGACAAAAGTCTACTGGGCCAGGTCTCCTTTAGCTACATTTGGAAGGGAAGGCAGTGAGCTGAGACACACAGACATCAGCACAGGTTAGCCACCAAATTCAGGCACTTCAGCACAGGCTGACTTCTGCATTGCTGCTGCCTTACTGATGCGGATTCTCTGAACAGCAAAGTTCTCAGAAGACCAGAATGAAAGAGTTCAACGTTGAGGGTAACAGGCATTGTATTGTCCCTGTGCTGATGGAGTTTTCTACAGGGGACTGTTTTGTATTCAGAAACTGGAGATGTTCTGAAGCTTTAAAACATGGGAAAAATCCAAGCCCACAAAGCCAAGTTGATTTCTGCCTGAGAAGACAAGAGGTGGAATGGTGGTGAGCCTGCCTGGGCAGCAAGGTCTGCCCATCTCTGAGAGCAGCAGTGGGAAATTGCCTGTTACACCAGGCGACAATATACTCCACAATTTTCAGTCCTATTCAGTTCCACTCTTCTGATAGTGTTGGGTGAAAATGGATTTGCCCACATAACAATGGCTAAACATGCTGCAACTCTGCAGCTTGTGTGGGCCTTTCTCCAGCAAATGCTTCCTTAAAATTGCAGGAGTGGAGTCTCACAACCACAGTGTGTCTGTGCCTCCCACACCTACAAATCAGCCAGCAGTGCCTGGTACCCTGACATTGCACAGCCAGAGAGCAAGAAGCACACAAACCTTATTTGGACGTTCTTTTTAATAATGTTTTACAGAGCTGAGTAGAATTCTTTGGGATATTTAATCTCCCTTTGTTACAGGGAACCACCTGCTAGAATGGTATGGCACAGACACCAAGGCAGGTTGATGTCAGGGTTGGTAATGCTCAGGTGTGACTTGCAGGAAGGATATTTTGGGCTGATGTTGACATCCTACACATTGAGATATTATAGCCAAGGTGTCTGTAACAATTCTGTCTTAATTCTCTCTGTGATAGGTGGGAATTAAGAAATTATAGGAAGTCAAGTGGCCCCCATCTCCTACATGGTCATTATATCAAAACTGAGTGATCACTCTGCTGACTCAAATACATGAGGAAAGAGCAAAATCACAGTCACCCAAACATAAAAAAACAGCTAAAAGTGAAAGTAGACTGTGGTTAATTAAGTAATGAGGAAAAAAGCACACCTATTTTTCATTTGAGTTCTATGTAATTCAGATGCTCACAAGTCTTCATTGCTTCATGACAGACTGTAAGAACGCATTAGCAAAGCTTATTTTAATTCTGAGAAAATTATTGTAATATTTGCCTATGGACTTGCATAAGTGATTTACTTAATTTATCCAGTTGAAAGAAAGTACTAAACTGTATGGACTGTAAGTGATAAATGTAATGAAAATTGAGCGTTTCCACTGCACTATTTAAATTTATCCTGACGTTCCCTGGTCCCATACTTGGCCAAGCCATACTGGTCCAGCTACCTTTGCTTCCATCACTGCTCTGCTCTGTAACATCAGCATCTCCCTCCTAACATCCCTGTATGCACAACATCAACATGCTTCAGGAGACCAGCCAGCTCTGATGGCTGTGAGTCAGAGGAAACTCCTTTATGGCACCATGCAACTTCTCATATCATCCCTTTAAAGCATGTGACACTGGATACTGCCACAGGCAGCACACCGGAGAGAGAATGACTGTCAGTTTTATCTGCATCTGTCAAAAAGCACTGCTTAAAATATGCACCCTTAACTGTTGAGCCAGCACCCTTCTGGAGTCCTGTAGGAATGTACAACCCACAAGAACGATATAAGCAACATCCTGCTGAATGAAAGGTATCTTCAGGAAGGCATTAAAAAATAATGCTGGATACCAGACACTGCTACGTTCACTTTTTCATCTGCACAGTATTTGCATCATTCACAAACAAGGGCCTGGTGCTACACAACCAAAGTAACTCTGGAGAACAGACTTTGTCCTATTCTGCCCTGTGTATAATATGCAAAATCCTAATCCAGCCTCCTCAGTGCTACTGTATCCCTTTAAAAAGCAAGAGGAAAAATTGTTTTCTCCTCTACATAAAAGGAAGAGTTTGCAGTGGTCAGAGACAGAGAAAAAAATGTTCTAACCTGGAAACTGGCTGGGTTTAATGTGTGAACATTAATCAGAAATAAATAAGAAATATCAAGGTATGTATTTCACTGTGGGCATGGAGCATGCTTTGATGTTCATGACTGCCAAACCTACTCACTAAAGTAGGAAATGCCCCAAAGAGGGGGATATTAGTGCCAGAAGAAGTCAAGGCAACAAGAGTGGAAAAAAAAAGGCATAAAGAAAATGCAAGAGTTGTAAAAAACTGGTTATTTACTCCTGAGAATATGGGGAGAATGAAGCAGACCATGCTCAGGGTCTGTGAAGAAAGAGCTTCAGTGAGTTCCCCCTTCCTTTCCAAGTCATTCAGTCCTGACAGGCATGGACAAATTGAATAAAAATCAAAACCTCTGAAGGAAAAGGGGAAACAACACTTTTCATTAGCTTTCATATCTGACAGCGTGGTGGGAATCCCTGGAGAAGTGGTGCAGCGTGTGATAGCCTGGACACCAAGCTGCAGTCCGTGCCCACAGGCTGCGTGAAGTTGTTTAGAGGCGGGACAGAGCAGGCAACCAGTTAAATGCAAACCCAAAAGATCAGACAAATAGGCAAGTCCTAGAATCTTAAAAATCAACCAGCTGCTTTATTGGGAATCAATCTTGCTCCCTCAGGAAAGAAATAAGATAATGGGAAGACTTAGATTCAGTAAAGAGTCCTTCACCTGAATTCTGTACAGAAGGGCAGCAGTGACTCAGAACAAAAATGCCCAAACCCAGGCTGAGACAGAATCGAAGCAGACAGCACATTTCTGTACTACCACTGAAATGAATAGCCTTAATTCATGTGATCAATTTGTCTGCCTCTCAGACACAGAATTTCTCTTTAATATCACCCTCTGTTTCAAATCAGATAATTTTCCTTCTTTCTTTGCAAAAATCCAGATTCTACCTTTCTACTGCTTTATTCAAGCCTTCTCCCACCACTTTAGGTCAATTCCTCCATATCACCACTCATCCTGATCTTCTCACAGCTTTCCACCCAACAGTAATATTGACATAATGCTCCCTTGGAATTCACCATAAAACAAGACAGCAGGCAAAACGGTGACTTCCAGTTGTCTGAAGATACATCCTTCCTCTTTCCCTTTTCCTTGCCTGCTTCCACACTCTCTCCTATCTGCTGGATCTCTACCATATATGTCCACTTGGTCCATCTCTTTTTCAGATTGGAGAGTCCTGGTCCGTCTTAGTCATTTACAGACAGACTCGGTGATAAACTTGGTTTTTACAATTAAGGTCAGTGATTCTCCTCCTCAAGATCAAGTCTGAAATGCAACTGAAGGCTGAAACACCACTCCTGAGCCTCCATGATTAGGGTTTATCCTTGAGTAGCCAAGACCTCACTGTACATGATGCCCTACAAACACCCCCACCCCAGCTCAGCTCCAGGAGCAACAGCATCCATCAGAAATAATCAAAAACTACTGGTATGTCCTGAAAGAGTCAAAGCAAAGATGATAGAGGGTTTATGGTCAAGATTCTCCTGCATTATTCTGGCTCTCCTTGCAGCAGGCACAAGTCATGAGACTCCTTCCAAGGCCTGATCTCATTAAACTGCAACAGGATTTCACTGAACATTCTCTCAATTTTCTGTGCTTTTTGCCCTTTTTGGCAGGAAAAGGTGCTTTTGATAGCTCATCTATTTAACAAGGAAATTCCTCAGAGGGTCTTTGCTGTGAAAGTACGAAAATCCACTGACAGCTGCTGTGATGGTTGCTCATTTTTGGGTTAACACACAGTATTTAGACAGGAAGCAGTTGAGGAAAGGTACAATTTATTAAAAACAGGCTCGGTTCCAAAACTCACATTACGGTGCAACACATGGCACAGAGACAACACACTCCCACTGCAGCTACCTGCATGGACGGGCAATCCCAGATTCCCATGTTTGTGTGAGCCTGGTGCAGGAGGTGCAGTTACATCCAGAGAGAATAGGACCCACACCAGTTGCAGTCCTTCAGAACTAGAACACTGCCATAAATTCCTTTCTTGAAAGACACGTCCTGGTTTTCCACATGGTGCAAAGTGAAGCCTAATTTTTGCATTTCTTTTTGCATCTTTAAAGCAGCTGTCAGACAGAAAGCTCTCTCTGAAGGACTCACATGGTCCCTCACACCACAGCATCAGTGTAACCCTAATTATCTTTACTGCATCTTTGGGAAAGATCTCCTGCAACTTACAGGAGGGGAAAATGAGTCAGAAAGCTACTCAGTGATTTTGCTAGGTGCTCCCCACTGTAGAGCAGGATGATGGTCACTCTAACTCTTACAGAATCCTCCCAGCAGTTATCTCACTGAAAAACACTGAGGTAAGTGCACATTGTCTCCTCCACTCCAGCACTGAGGTGGACATGGGGTTTTGCCCTCCTCCCCACCCTGGTGGCTACAGCCCCCCTCCACCAGCAGCCTCTCCCTTTCTGCTCTTCTTCTACCCTCCCCAGGGAGGCTGCATGGCTTTGGTGGGACAACTTCAGTATATTCCAATCCATGAAGACCATGGGGACTCACACTTAGAGTGCAGGAAAATGCACACCTCCCTTTCAGCAGAAGAATGACCCTGATGTGCCCTGCCAGGCACCAGCTCACATCAGCACAAGGTTTGTGCTCCAGACACACAGACTCCCATTCTCCTCAAGTACCCAGCAAAGAAAACTGAAGCAGGTTCACAAAGCACCTGATGTCGGCCTACACAAAACAGCAACAAAATAGTCACTCCCAGAAAATGGTTTCTATTAAAAAAAAAGAGATTTTGCTATCCACTTCAGAAATTCCCACTACCAGGTGGTGACTATTTTACTCTCTTTACAAAAGCACAGAAACTCCCACCTCCCCCTCTCCCTGCCCGTGTCAGCAGGCTCGCTGGGATGTTTTCATGTACACCCACATTTGTCTTTCCTCACATGATATTACAGAAACATTTCGGTTTGCTCTTTTCATATGCTGCATTCCAAAGCATTTCTGTCAACAGGGAGCTGCACCCCCACCATAAGCTCATGTGTGTAGCCAACCCGTAGGCAGCCATTAAATCCCACATACAGCCAGAGCCTGTTGGTAAAGACGAGGATCAGCACAAAGCAATGACACACAGCAAGGACACAGACACACATGTGCCTCTCCTGTCCTCACTGCAAAGGCTTTTTGCCCACTTGAAGCCCCACATAAGCCCCTGATGTGTAAAATAATCTGTGCATGAAGATTCATGCACAGATTTCCCCAGCAGCTTGGTGGTGCAGATCTTGGAGTAGCTGGCTGCTGTACCAGAAGCACCATGGGCACTGGTAATTTAATGTGTAGATGGAGGATCTGGGCACGGCTGACGTGAAAGTCAAGAGTTTCTGGGCATTTAGGAACTGAGTCCTGGCTGCTGCACCGAACACAAGAACTTCAGCAGGGGCACTGAACCATGCATAGGGAGAAGAGAAGCAGTGCTTGCCTGGAAGTGGTGGTACTTTGCATTTTTCCACAATTAGAAAATTCAGCTGTGGCTGAATGGATTTATATCTGAAATATCAAAAAGAATATTTTTTCTGCCTCTAGAGAAAATAGCATCCCAAGCTCTAATTTTTATTAAAGCAACTGTAGAGAGCAGTCTAGAATGAAATTGCCATCTGAATCTTAATTATACCTTCACATTGAAACACTGCAGCGAATTACATGTAAGATTAAAAAAAAGGAGTGATATTAACATATAATGAGCCTCATCAATTACTATGGATCAGGAAAAGTACCCCTCATATTATTGAAATGGTTTAATTTGCATGACTGGATAATTCAGATTCTTCTTGGTCATTCATTCAAATCTCCCCAGAAGACATAGCCACAGAGAAATGTCCCATAGCAGTCTTGGCCTCAAATAAGTAAATTAAATACACTGTTAGTTACCCTCTCCTTTTCCAGCAGGGAAATTGAAGAGATCACCTATGGTAAGTCCAGAGAGGAACACAGATCTTTAGCCATTACTGAGCTAACTGTATATGTATATAAAATTAATATGATTTTTATAGTGCAGCAGTATGTAAAATGACTTGCATATCTGAGTTCAACTTATGGACAGAGGCTCAGTCCCATGCTGGAAACAGGAGATATATTTTAACAGTAAAGCAAGGAATGGACTTAAGGATAAAGATCAGTGTTCCCACCATTTGAAGAAGAGCCCAATAACTAATAAAATTCCCAGTCAACAAATAAACTATACTCAGATCTAAGGCTGTGTGTGAACTTGGGTTTAGTCCCAGCTTAGCCACTGGAGACGAGTACTTGAGAGATCTGGGAATACAATAGCACATACAGGGGAACAACATCGAGATGTTTGCTTCAATTTTGTCAGTCTTGGATTTTCTTGGCCATCACTGGGAGTTTTCCACAGCTATGACTGCATTGGTTTATGCCAACAAGCAGCTGGATGATGGGCACAAAGATACAAGTCAGGAGCTGCTTGGCAATGTTTTAGACACCACATTTATCCTCTCTACTTTAATATTCCTGCTCAAGAGTTACATTATTTCCCTGCTTTGCAAGGACATTGGGGCAATCCATTTAATCTGTTGAGCAGATTAAGATGTTGAATGAATATCGATCACTAAGCTCCTTCCGACTTTAGTACCATATACATACATAGGCCAATCTTCAAGACACTTCTGATGATCAGCACTGACTGATTATATTTAATGAAAACTAGTTTAGAAACACATTTGAGTCAGGTATCATTCATTCATTTCCAGATTCAATCAGCAAAGGAGAGGGGGAAAGTTTGTTTCCTTTTCTGCAGATTAAAGGCTGCGTCTGCTTTGAGAATTAATCACTTTCTGCTGTCATAAAGTCCTCCAAGAAGCAAACTGATGGATTGGCATCAGGTTACTCACAATAAACAGATATCCACATGCCTGCAAGCTTGTAAAGATTAAGGACGGAAAAGGATTTTTTGAGGTACTCGGAGATACCATCTGAGTAATGACTTGAGGAAAACAAAGGCGAAATCTTAATTTGAAAATTCACTGTGGAGTGTTTATTAGAGAACGGAGCAGAGATAAACTTCCAAAGGGAGTTCTGAAAATTTCCTCACTTGCAACTGGATAGAAATGAACCAAAGTGCCTGAGAACATACTATCAGGTGCACTCATGTTTTGGCAGGCTGATCATTTAGGTAACTTCAAAAGCTCCCTTTCTATCTTATAGCCCAGGAAGGCCCATAGATTTTATTACAAACCCCTGGTCCAGCGAGGCCCTCAGTGAGCCTGGGCTTGTTAGCAGGGAAAAGAGGAGAGGAAGGACCAACATGTCCTTAGGACACCGACATTTTTCAGGAGCATAACCCAGCCATGCACCCTGCCCCCCTCTTCTCCCAACCCCCCGCCTCAGTCACCATGCACAGAAAAGAGCCTGCAGGCATTTATTGCCTTTAAAAACTATCTATCTGACAAACGACTGCCTGGCCGTGTCCTGGCTTTAAACCAGAGGGATGGCAGGACATTCAAAACATCCCTTGTCGTCCACAGGCATCTTTGTGCCCCCACCAAGTCACTGGTGTCCCAGCCATGCCCTTGTTGTGGGCAGCAAGATAACAAAGAATGGATAATGACTCCAATTAGGAGGTGTGAATGTCATTCCACTCCCCCTGCTCTCTTCCAGGTCACTATGAATGTGTTTGAAAACTACTGGCACAGCAATTTAACGATAATTCAGATTTAATTTGCACTCTGTCATCTCTGGTTTTTTTCTATAGGCTTTAATAGTTTAATTTAACAGTCTTAAACACTGTCTATATTACCGAGACATAATGTGTGTTTGAGATTTGAGCAGCTGCATGGCACAAAATAATATTTCACATTTATATTGTGCCTTTCATGCTGAAGATGCTGAAAAATGCCTTGATTACTATATCCACAGAAGAATCAACTCATCTATCATTGAAATGCAGTCACTTCTAGGTTGGAAACCTCATCTGTCTTTAATAATTTAGGCAAAATAGAGCAGAATATTCCTCTCCATAAGTAGGCAAGCTGAGGAGGTAAAATTAAGTTATCCAAAACTGCAGTTGGGCAGGGCTGTCTCATACGCTCGCCCTCATGACAGGAAGTTTTTTATGACCCTCAGATATCTAATCAAAAGGCAGTACCTGCAGGAACAGTTTCCCTTACACCAGCATGGTTTATTACTGGTCAAGGGAAGGAAGGCTCTATTGTCTGCCGCCTGCCGCGGCTCTGCCTCTCCCCCTGCCACCTCCCTTCTGGGTCAGTAAGTCCCAATCTGATGCCAGTCAGAACAGACCATTGAAAACATAAAAAAGCAATGAAATGATTGCCAAAGTTCCTCACCCCGGCACTGTTGAGGCTGGATCCTTCAAGCCAGTGAGAAAGCATCCACTGATGTTGCTGTGCTCTGAATCAGGCTCTAATGAAGCCGAGCCCTGCTCTGCCCTTCAGCCCCATGCCTGCTCCCATCACCAGCTACCAAATTCCCAACTGAACAGGTCCCTGGAAGAGCAACTTTCATGCCTTGGTGAGTGCTCTGCTCAGTCTTTCAACAATGGCAGAGGAGAGCTCCATTACACAGGCAGACAGAAACCATCTGACGATGAATTTGGCCCCCAACTCCTTCAGCTGCCCCATGACCCTTCCTCTGACTAGAGCAAATCCATGGTGTTGCAGGCTCTTCCCAAGATGTCATGTTCTCCAGGCCCTGGCAGCCATGGAAACTGGTGCTTCCCCATCCAGTATCCCAACTCAAGCTTTGTCCCACTGCCGCATTTTTGTGACAGTGATCCAGACACCAAGTAGAGTAACAGGGAGGTGGGTGGGTGGGTGGAGAACAAATGTGCCAAGCTTAATAAAGATTCTCTCTATTTTCAAGAGCATTATCATCCATTTTCATCACTTATGAAAAGGTTTTCATTTATGAAGCCTTTAAAGCCCAGTTTAATAACCTGCAATCATTACTTGAATCACAAAATTTGCTTTTTATTATATTGTGTAAATGAAGCACTGTAGCATTTAATGTAATTTATTTTTTCCTCTTCCACTTTTCTCAATGTTTTTAAAACCATTATGATCAGGTGTTTTTCTCAACCTCCCCTAAAAATGCACTGCACAATATCTGTGGGCCCAAAGTAACACTGTTCCTGGGATTTGAGTACAGCAATGAAAGAGCAAAGATAATAAACCAGCCTTTCCTGTGTGCTTGCTGCCTCTGAGGTTTCTAACGAGATTGTTCAGACCATTCACTCTCCCTAGGGAGAGGCTTTAGGTCCCCTTATATCCAGGAGACATAAAAAGGAATTTGATCATTATTAATACACTGTCTCCAGGAGGCTATTTAAAAAAAAATTTAAAAATTATAGTATAAATTCACAATTGAATTTATATATATGCAGACTGAGAACACAGCACTGTCGATGGGGTGGTCTGGAGTTATGGGTGAAGGCATGGTAAAAAACCACCAGTAAGATTCTGCAGCTGGGGACTTGCCAAGAGTCACAGCCATTTAAGGCCAGTGAAAAAGACATTTGCCCACAGACTGTGCCTTAGTGAGCTGCCAGGGTGGCAGCAGGGGCAGCCACCTGCCTGCTGAGATGGCACAGAAATGCTTCTCAGCCCCAAGTCTAGTATGAGCTCTCTCAGAGTGTACAGGCATATTTTGAAACCAAATTATTTCTCTGCAGCCCCAGTGGGACTTATGGCAGCACATCTCACGTCCTTCATGAGGCTGGTCTTTCACAGAGAAAAAATGAAAACATTAAAACACCTGGAGTAAAACCAGAAGGAAAAATAAAACAGGAAGAAAATGTAACACTGGAAACTGGTCAAAACTGCAAAGCTGAGAGATGTGGATCCAAAATTTGGAGCAATTCTAATCAGGGGTTTGGTTCTGGCTCATCTGTAATTGAAATGAAGTAAAAATCTGCCTGAGACAGTCAACAATCTCAGCTGTTTCCGAGATCTGGCTTTCATTAATTTCATTAACATCTAAAATGCATTCTTATTGCTTGTTCATATGCTGAAGAGTAAGCGAAAGAACAACACACCAGGAACAAGTTTATCATTGTCTTTGCAGAGGAGCAGATGCAGTATCAGTCTCAGGGGCACACAGACCCCTTGCACGGAAAATGACAGCAAACAGTTGTGCAAGTGTGGGAATCTTTAGCCTGAAAAATAAATAAATTGGAACTAGTACTTCAATAAGGCCCTCATGCATTTTGGGGAGCTGCAGCAATATTATTAGTATTAATCAGTGTGACAATCTCAAGCTACACTTTGCCAGCCTTGTTCCAGAGAAACAGTCAAAAAAACAGAACTCGTGTGGAGTCCTCCCAAGAGCCTGTGCTTTGTGAAGCCAGATCTGGGGATCCTGCAAAAGGCTCACGCCCGTCTCAATTCTCATGAAAGGATAAATATAAAAGACCGAGTTCCTGGGCAGAGGGATAGATTAAACATGCTCTAGTTGGGTGTGTGTAAACAGCACTTCCAGGGTAAAATGGAATTTCCACCCTTCCCTTCAGATAATTCAGATATTTAAGAACAGGGTGAAAATGGGAACTGGGAGGCTGGTTCCTCATGCCTCTGAAAAAAGCTGCAGCAGCTGATGAGATGAATTTCCTGCGCGCTCCCCACTGCTCTGCAGGTGTAAAACCCAGCCCGTGTGGCAGAAGGGGCAGAGTGTGTCCATAGCCTCGGCAATCACAGTGAGGGCTGTGCCCACCCCAGCCCGTGTGGCAGAAGGGGCAGTGTGTGTCCATAGGCTCTGCAGTGGCAGTGAGGGCTGTGTCCACCCGCCGGCCCTGCTACAAACCCTGCACTCAGCAAATCCAAATCCAGCAGTGCTCCAGGGCACTCACCACTGCTTGCCAGGGGCAAGGAAGCCACTTTCAACCTATGGAGGATATCAGGGCACAGAAACCTGGACAAACTTTTAGTCGTTTTTCCCTTGATCTAAACCAGGCTCCATCTGTCCTCTAGTGTGAGGCAAGTCACCAACAGGGCGACTAGAGGGTGCTACAACATATATGGGCCTCAGATTCCATCCCCTGGCATTTAGAAATTCATGACATAAATTAACTGTTAAGTTCTGTGATGATGCTGATTTGCTTCACTTGGCAAAAGCAGATATTCTGCTACAAGAGAGATGATACTTTCTGAGACCTGTCATCCTTGGGTTTTCAAATCCACTGGCATGTTTAATAGCAAAAAATATGAAAGGCAAAAATAATCGTGTGCAGATAAAGACCTCCATGTCACAAATGACAATTCAGTTTAATTAAGCCAACTCACATATACTATATTCCACCCATAAAACTTACTATCAGCTAAAAATTCCCATCAAATGCAAATTTTCTTTAGTCATTTATTTATGCAATTGTGAGACAGAGAAATCTCACAAAGCAGTGGGAGCTGCAGGCTGAAGTAAACAGTGCTGTCAGAATATGCAAAACAAAGAAAGAACACAAAAAAAAAAAAAAGAGAGGGAGAAGGAAAGGACGAACATTCTCTGGCTGGAAAGTTATTGAGTGTTTGGAGCCAAAGGGGAGTGGAAAGCTTGGAAAGGAATTTCTACATGTAACAGACTCTACCTTATTTCCACGCCCAGCATCTCTCCCTTTTAGCTAACAAATGAAAAATCTTTTGGGGGGTAGACGTAGGGTTAGATTTGTGGTTTTAAAGGTCATTGCCTAAAACCAGCATCGCAGCCGGCAGAAAGGAGCTTTGCAGTTGGTCGGCTCCGGCGTATCCCACACTTTGAGCAGCGCTGGCAGTGAGGTAATCCCTGAGGAATGTGTGTGCGGTTGGATGGCTGTGAAAAGAGAGCGGTCAGCTACCAAAGCTCTTTGCTGAATATTCACGTCACACACACACACAATCATTTTTCTTGTTAAGTATTGAGAAGAATGGGAACATTATAAATGCAGTATCTTCTCTGGCTACAAGTTTAGCTGCTTTAAAAAGATCTCCCTCCCTGCTCCTCCGCTCCACCAGCTGCGCTCCACCCCCAAACCAAATCTGCACACACTGAACTTTGTAAGACATTAAAAAACTGGGAGAAAAATTAAATACAACTGAACCAAAGCTAAAGAGTAGGAAGTTTAAAAGGTGATGATGCAGAAAACTGTTAAAAGCATTTCAAGGTCACTTGTCTACCTAAAAATTTGAATATTGAACACATAACCCCATGCCACATGATTGGGTTATATCCATAGTCAAAGCGAGTGCTTTCCTCTCCACATGTTGAGGAGTCCTTTTGCCGACAACAGATGAGTTTGCTTTGCCAGTGCCAAGTAGTATTGATAGTGCTAGTTGTTGACAATATTTTTATTTGCTTGAGGCACTTAGCAATTTGTTGCAGGGAGAAAGTGTAAGTGTTGATCAGGCCTCCCAGCCCAAAATCAAAGAACATCATGGAAAGTTTCCCACTTATTTTAGTGAGTTTTTTATCAAATCCTAAGCAGGAAAAAATGCAATATAATTATTTCAGTCACTTTTCTGATCGTTTGCCAATAAGACTAGACAGATAATCTTCCCTCTTTTTCTTTTATTTTCCTTTCCCACCCTTTCTTCCTGTTTCAAATGGGTCTGCATTGGCATTTATCGGTCCATTTCCATATGTACTTGGTCACCCCCTGCTTAGTTCTGGTGTCTAGGGCTCACAGTTTGCCTGAACAGAAGCAAGATAACAGCACCTCACAGAAGCAATTTTCAAATTAATGGTATCTACAAAAAGAGGAGAGAATTAGACCAATCACATGCCTCATTTGAAAATAAAATTTTTTCTGTTTCCTAACAAAAAGTTGCAGATACTTGAACTCACAAGACTAGATTAAGTTTCTAGGTCAGTAAACCCCTGATTACGAGATGATTAACTTGAATGGCACAGTTAAATGCCAAACTCTCTTCTTGCAGGAAACAAACAGTTTAAACACGCAATTCTTGACCTACTCTAGTACCTTTAAACTTACTATTTAACACAACGAAAGAAAGAAGGATGGTGAAAAGTTGCCAATCCACTTCAAAGCTTCTTCTATATTTGTGGGTAAGCAAAGTCCAAAAAAGATTAATGAATGTTCTCAGAGAGATGAAAACTCACTGGGAACAAACTTTCTAGAACTAAGCAGCAAAAGACTCAAACAGATGCTCTGTACCAGGGGCCAGAATACAAATTTACTTCAAATGTATTACAAATTTTAGCTTTCAACTTCTAAGCATGCATATAGAAATGTCTTTACAGCTGTAACTAATTTCAGCACAGAGGTCTTCAACAACGTGGCACTGGGAAAGGTCCTGGATGGTGTCTGGTACTGTTTATTTCCAGCTGAGGATTGCCCCACAGTGTAACTTCTCTCTCCCTCAGGAGACATTAACCCTCCACAAATACTAACTGACCAATCCTTAAAATCCAAATGTTTCCTCTAGCTCAAAGCCCTCAACTTTACCAGTGGGAAAAGTGAGATCCAGTGGCCCCAAGGGACCCTGAGGTACAATGCCCTTGTCTGCTGGGGAATTGAAGTTCCCTGTGAGACCACATCCTAACACTATGCCGAAGTATTTCACAACAGGATGTGAAATGCCCACTTCAAACAAGGAGGACCCCTTTTTCACTCTCCATTAATGAAGTTCATTAACTCACACAGACAAAAGGTGCTTTCTGGGTTTCTATTTCTACCACCATGACTACAGCAAAGTCTGCTCATGCTTCACTTACAGAATGGTTGCCCCCATGGAGTTTCTGCAAACAGTGCATCTCCCATGCAATATCTCCAGGAAGCTGACTGTCTGCATGAAATCATTTCCATAATTTTGAAACTCTCCCAGTTCCACATGTTTGGAAAGAGACAACCAGGGGCAATGGTTAAAAAAAATTACACTACTAAAAAGTTATTTTCCTTTCAACTATTGTATCAAGTTCATTAATACCTTCTGCTGTTGGTGAAATGATCCTCCATTAACATTTCAATTTATTATTGCTGCTCCATTAATGAGACCACAAAAAATGGAAATGAGGCCTATAAATATGCTAAGAGTTAAAGTCACGAATTGTAACAGCGTGCGCACTTCATGAGTAATGTTTTGGTACCACTGGCATTCAAAACAGCATGGAAGGATGGCTCTGCTGCATAAGCATCTAGCTTAACAAACAACACCACAAAAGGTCCAAACAGAAAACCACAATTCCTGAAAAGACAGGTTAAAATATCAGCAGAGTCAAATCAGTCTTAACCCCAGCTGCTGAGTTCCATGTGGTTCATTGTTAAAATGCTTTTTGGAGAAGGACTTTCTCAGTGAAGGTCATTGGGACTGTTAAACTTCGACAAGCAAATCCTGCAGGAGGAAGGACTTGTCTCCATGTTCTTTGTTTTATAAAAAACTTTATTCCGTGTTAAATATCTGCTTACTGGCACCTCATCCAGTACTGGGGAAGATTTATCTCTTTACAGTGCATCACTTCTTCCAGGAAAAAAGGCAGGCTACAAATAGAGAATTCCAGTCTTGGGAACCACATTAGGATTCATCTGAGAAACAAATTTATTGCCAGGTAGCCTTTTAGATCCATCAGGCTCCCACAATTCTTCTGTTGATATTTTCTCCAACAAACAGTGAATATCCTCCATGGGTCAAGAAACATCCTTATGCAAATGGCATTACTGCAACTTGCATTTTCAATTATTAATATTCCACTTCCCATCCTACAAATGTTTTCAGAAAAGGAGGAAAGCAGAACCTCTTTCCCCTAGGAACAAAAACACAAAATGTGATACCTCACTGAGTTAGGAAAGGAATGGTCCTTTCAGCAGAGGGATGTCATATCATGCCAGCAACACTCTTGTTTCTGCATTTCATTTCTCTCTACTGATTAAAAATGATCAATTCTACCCCATTTTTTGAGCACAGCTGACAGCACTAGGCTTATGCTAAATGAAATGTGTAGCACTAGCACTATCATTTTTCAAGGAACAAATTTATAATTATTACATTTTTTTTTTCTGATTTATTTTCCAGGAATTGCAGATTTCATGACAGGGACTGGCTTTGCACTGAGGTCCTGCAATGTCAGTGAGAAGAGAACACTGCAGGCTATGCTGCTTTTAAGCATTAACACAAGAAATGGTCTAAATTAGGCAGTTTGCCACGGCAGCAATAGGAGGTTTGCAAAAAAACCCAGACACCTTCAGTCAGATGAAATAAAACAAAAACATGAAAAGCAAACTATTTAATGAGAGCACAGGCTATTTCAATAAATCTAGTTATTTGATAAGCAGACTGCCACTGCCAGCCTTTTATCATCTGTGAAAATGCTTGATAGATCTTCTGTGTTTGCTTACAATTTCAGACCTTCGCCTTCTGATCAACATCAGCATTTTGCTCCAGTGCCTCTAAGGACATGGATTGCTAGCAAGCAGCCAGATTCCACCTTTCAGAAAGACTCTAAAGACTGACAACACAGGCATGGGGCTCAGTGCTGTGTACATATGGCACACAGGCTTGGTAGTTCAAGGCTGTTAAATGTTCAGCCTCTTCTGAGTTTGCCTAAAGGGAATGAAAATGGTTCCTGTGGAGAGTGTATGCACATAAAGATGTAACAAACATTTAATTTTAGCATCTCTGAAACAGAATTAGTCTGTGCATTCTTCACTGCCAGTTATTAGTGCTGTTGCTCAGATGAGGTGGCTTTGGAGGGTTATTAATTCCCATATTACTGGTCAGCCTCCCCCACAATGCTGAAATAAAGGCTCCTGAGTGTGTTTCAGTCTTACTTTCCCACACTTCTTTCAATTCTTCCATAATAAGCAGATAAAGTCATTATTTAGATGAAAAGGACTTCAGTCCAACACAGGCTCACAATACTTTATCTAGCTTTGTGATTCAACTACATATTTTACCTTCTGTGTAAAAAAAAAAAAAACCCTCACTCAGAAAAAAAAAAAAAAAAAAGCTAGAAAATAATTTAAAATGTACAGCAAGTTCCAGGGAAACTGCTGAAACAGCTACATCCTGTGTGCACTGTTTGTTTGTGCTGAACCAGTTAGCAGGATAGAAAGGCTCAGATATGATTTTTAAACTAGGTTGATGAAAAATGTTTCACTCTCCAACAGAGTTGATTTGAAAGGATTATTTCTCTGCTTCACTCTGAGAGAGCAATGCTGCCAGATGTCATGAATCCAAAATGCTTTATCTAAATCATAAGGTATCGCCTGAAATCATGTGTATTTTACATACCATGCAGCCTCTTTCTGTCCTTTTGCTGAAGTTTAGGTATAAAGCTTAGAGGTACTACTGAAAAGACCCCAGAAAATTCTACAGAGATTGAAACTGCTTGAACTGGAGCAAAGCAGAAGTTACTCCATCAAAGTCAGCTCTTCAGTACTGAAGTTTATCTCATTTATGCTGGCTAAGGATCTAACTCTACTATCTACAGATTGAAAAATGCCCAAAAAAAGCCCTCTTTTATATACTCTACCAAATATAAAATATGTGAGTGAAACGTAGGCAGAGATTCATCTCACCCTACTTTATTCACCTGAGCTAAGCTTAGGCTGCAAGGCCTTGGTACGTCAGCAGGAGATCAGCAGTCCCAAAAGTCAGCTCTTGTCACCCATGGGAAGGCCCTTCTGGTGAGTGACCCTCTGGAGATGTTCATCTTCTTCCTCCACTACTCAACAAAACTGGTTTATGACAGACTGTCCCAAAGAGTTGTAACAAAACAATCTGATAGCTATGTGCAATATTGATCCTCCCCTTTTTCTCTCCCACTATTTCTGTGTCAGCAGGAGTCCACTGATTTCTGCAAGGTTATTCACACTCAAATCCATCCAGATATAATACTCCCCTCAAAGCCATGTTCACCTGGACTGAAAGCTGCTGAGGATGCTGATTTCAGTTGCCCTAACTTCTTTAGAAAAGGTGCTCAAAATGCAAGAGACTCACAGATCATCCTTTATATAAGGCCTTCCATTCTTTTCATCCAGGTTTTACCTCAACAAGAAGTTTGGCTTGACACCAGACAACTCTGCCACAAAACCACTGAGAAATATAAAATACTGTAACAGCCCCTTACCACGGGATGAATTGTCCTGGACGTGAAGCAAAAGTAGATATTGTTCACACTTCACTGCATCAGTTTACAGTGAATTTTGCTGAAGTTTTTGAGAATTAATAAGCTGTCTGCTTCTCTTTCAGTGCTCAACAGTCAAGTCTGTATAGAGAGAGGCACAGAAACAGTATCTGATCTAAAGCTAGAAACTAAAGAGCTTATTTCCCCTCATCTGGTGAAGAATCCAGTAAGCCTCTTACGCATGTAGTTGAAACCACAGTAAGGACAGTATAACCCTTCCTAGAATTGAAGGATCAAGAAGAAAGTAAGAAACAAGAGGCAAACGAGTTGTTAAATACATTATGCTTGGGGAGAGCTTTAATCAAAGGTGAGGCACTGGGTAGGTCCTTCAGCAGACACCGCAGCACTCATTTCATACAGGGAGCTGGGACTGTGCCTAGCCTTGACTCGGGGCTGATTCCACCTTTGAGCACCTCTCTCTTCCCCATCTGCAAAATGGTGATAACTCCTTATGAATAAAAAGCAGTATATGGGAGCTAAGCCTTATCCTTCATGTTTTCAGGCAGGCAACACCCTGGGGAAATCAGTGTGGGATTTCCCAGGCAAAAGGTTAGAGGACAGAGCCCAAAGCTGTGGGACAAAGCCTGGATAAGGAGGAAGGGGTGACCCAAGTACCATGTCCTTCACATATCTCCTGGGTGGTGGAAAATATTTCCCAAGTTTGTTGTTGCAAAGCAAAGCTGAGAGATATTGCTCCACTACAAACACAGACATTTCATCAAAGAACATCAAAACAAGGTTTGCCTTTGTTTCGCCCTTCGTAACTTAAAAAGGCATCTCCCGAATAAACAAATTCCCTCCTTGTTTCATTGTCTCCAAACATGCTGCTTCCACCTGGAGCCAGCCTCTGCAGCAGCTATCATTTTGCTCCAATATGGTAAATGTCCTTTCTTCCCTTCCCCCTCCTCTCCCCTTTCCTACCTGGGGAATTCAGCTGCTTGCAGAAAAACTTGAAAAGAGAAAAACTGAATAAAATGTTGGCTTCTATGACCCAGAAATAAGAACTGAAAAAAGAGTGAAACCTTATGCCTTGTCCCCAGGGACTTGGAGCCAAATCAAGGCCATGAAAACAGAATATTGCCCTTTGTTTACAATAAATAAATAAAGAAAGAAAGAAAGAAAGAAAGAAAGAAAGGACTACTCACTCCTGCCCTTTGGGATATGTTTTCTAAGGAGGAAGAAATTCCCTGTAGAGTTTATTATGTGTAGAAGGGATGTGTGCCTCCTAGGGAAAAGCAATGGGGGTAGTTTTTTCCCTTGGTGATTTCTTTCCCACCTTTATATCACTTTTTTATTAATTTTTGCAAGTCTCACTCCCCTTCCTTCTGCAATCATTGAAGCCACACAAAGGAACATGCAGGTAATTCAGCCACTCATAACTACACAGCATCTCCTCTCCTATATAAACGATCAGTGTGTGGCCTGGGTTTCATTTGCAACTGTAAATGAAACAGGCCTACAACTGTGTTCATAATCCTCCTTAATTGAATTTCTGTGACAAAACCCAGACAAAATTATTACCCTCAAGTTAACAGTTTGTGCAAAGTAGCCAAGGGTTCCTGGGAAGCTTTAAAACAAATGCAGGACAAAAGTGGATACCACAAAGCAGCTATTTGGTGTTGGTACCATTTGTTTGAAGTGGGGGAGGTTTCCCTGGAGGAACAAAGTCATTTTAATATGAAGGACAGGCCAGGAATTCAACACAGGCCAAAAAAGTGAGAATTAAATAAGCAGTGGACGAGCTTGGATGTAAACCAGCACATGCTGCTCCCACCACAGCTACTGGAAGGAGGTGTTGGGCTGTCCTGGCTGTTTGAAGGGCAGCATCATTCACAGTTTGGTGTGGCTCATGGGACAGTCTCACAAATCCAGAAGGACTTTAGGCAACTGTTAGGTTTATGTTGAAGCTCACACCCCATTGAAAGTGTATCTCCTTTAAAGTTCTCATGTAATTATTTCCTTCAACTAGATCATCAGTTCTATGGTAAACATGCAGAGCCTTAGTAATGATGTCAGTCTTCTGGTAAAATATCTAATCTTACTTCTAAAATGTGAGAACCACTGCTAAATGAAAGCAGTGATGCAAAAAGGGCACTGTCCTGCAGGGCACTCCCACAGTTTGCAGAAGAAAAGAATTAAAGTCTTTCCTGTTATCCAAATTTCGTGTTTGTTTTTCTTTTAGATGATACAGATGTTTTCTTGACAAATTGGGCAAAGTTGATGGGAACAGAGATGCCTATTCGCAACAGCTAATTTTGTGTGTCATGGCCATACTCTTGGACAAACATTCTATATTTTACCCCAAAGTACCATGTTTAAGTCATCTCTGTATCAACTGGTAACTAAAGCAAACTAGAAAAGTTATTAGGGATCAAAGCAGACTCTTTTTGCTTCAGTTTACAGAGTTGATCAGAGCAGGGAAAACCATGTCATCCCAAGGCAGTGCCTGCCTGGGTTACCGCCCCACATGCTCACAGAAGTTAATATCCTTTGCATTTGAAGCAGAAGGCAAGGCTACAAGGGAATGGGGAAGGCTGAGGTAATGGAAATAGAAATCCTACAATTCCTCACTATGCGCCCGTGTCTTGTGTGTTACCCAGCCCTCTTTGCAGGCAGAGCTGATGGAAATTTAGGGGTAGATGAGGCTGGTGGGGCCTCATGTTTAAATTTCTTCCAAGTAAAATATTGCTATAGGTGATTAAATGAGCATTCCTGTTCAGAGACAGGCAGGCAGAGACCAGAACTCATTTCCACAGACCTCTGTGCCACTGCAGCATACTGGGTCTCTGTCCCCACCCTCACTTGCAAGGCACAGCTGACATAATGAGGGACCTCAGAAGAGTTTCCAGGAGACATCTCCCAGAGATCCCAGAGGGGTAACAATCAGATGCTACTGCTTTCTTCAGTGTCTCTGCTGTGCCAAGCATTTCAGCAGTTGCATTAATACCTGACTTTGAGAGATTGCTCATTAGCCCTTGGGTCCTGTGCCACTTTAAGCAACCTTTTCGGAACAACTTTTTTATAGTTTGTGTGCTCTGTTTTTCCTCAGGCCACAAGTTAAACACACTGAACAACACCGGAGAAAGAAATAAACACTGAGTCAGAAATAAACAGATGCATATGCACATGCCTAATATCCGCCCCACACACATACACAATCAGGGCCAGAGATCAATGTTTTCAGGAAAAGGCATGAGGGAACAAATTATCACAGTGCTTTGTCAGTGGTAGCAAAGGAAAGAAAAAGGAACATTCAGAAGGGTGATGAAATGTTTCAAGAAAAAGCAATATATTTTTATGTACTTGTAAAATCCATTGGCAATGACTTTTCTGGTTAATTGGTTTCATCTTATTAAACTGAAAACATATTTGTAAAATCCAGACACACTCAAGCATAAGTCCAAGTTCTTCACCAAAAGCCAATACACCATTTCAAAAAAGAAAATTCAGCAATACAAACTATTTTCCATTAGCCTGAAATCACAGCACTGTTATTGGGAAGAGAAATGGATAGAGTGCTTGACTTCTCTAAAATGCACTTCGGAAAAGTCACGTAACTCATTTACCCCGAAACTGCTGTCCTCTTTCTCCCTGGCCCTGTGAAAATGGATGAATATTTTTGGTCCAATTATGCAGTGATTTATAAACCAACATTTTGCTATCTTTCCTTGCACTTGTCATGTTCAACTTCTTCCCCTTTATTAGACCACTCTTCTTCCCATTAAATAGTCCCTCTGTCTCAGTTGCCAAAGAACTGCCAATGGGCCCCTGATTTTACAGAAGAATAGACTCAGCTTTACCAATGGAAAATGGCCTCTAATGTACCATGGACACAGCACAGTGAAGCATGGTAATTTGCCTGTGTTAATGATGCTACTTCACAATAATCAGGAAAACAAAAATCTCTAATAGCTAAATGACATCCAGCCCTTCTGCCGCCTGTTGAATTCAAAATCAGTGGAAGCAAAACCCAACATCCTTTAGGAGATGAGCTAAAAGTGGTTGCAATGTTTCTTTTCTTTCTCCCCAAATTCCTGATCAGCACTGGATCACTAAAATGGGTGATTTGGTGCAGGGAGCAAGACAAAAAAAAAAACCCAAACCAAGTGTTTTAAAATGTTTTAGCAGCTGAAAAGCAAGTGGAGAAATACTCATGAACATATATGTAAATATTTTTGGACATACTTAACACTGGCATTATTTTGTGTAAAATACCACTATTAAGCAGCACTAAAGTATAATTCAAAATTTTCTCTCTTTTAGGTGAAAAGACAAAGTCATTACTGTGGGAAGAACAGAGCAGCAACCTGCATGTGTCATTGCTTCCTTCTGAAGATGCTCCAGTTCTACAAAGCTCTGAGCTCTTGAGTGCTAAATCAACCCTGAGAAATGTCTTCAACCACAGCTCTCATCAGAAAGCTTCTTAGAGCTGGGTTCCCTAGGCTGCCTGGCTGGGCAAAGCACTGATTGCTTTGGCCAGTCAAAGAGTCATTGCTCCAAAAATCAATCTTCAAATACAGCACATTAAGCTATTCCGTGGGAGAAACTCTGCTCTCATATTTGGCCAAACACAACAGGCAGAACAGCACCGGCTTTGATGACATTACTTGGAGTGCACAAGAAGGGACCAGGGATCATAAACAATCATATGGTGGCATGTTTGGTAATCCTTTGGCACTGTTGAAAGGTTGGAGAATAGACTCAAACACAGGTTTATGAAAAAAAGATGAACAATATTTACAATATTGCTCATATAAGAAAAGGCTTCTATGATATTTTCCAAGGGCAGAGGGAGTGATTTGTCATCCAGTTGCAGTTCTGTGGATTTTGTAGCAGTCTGATTGGCACACTCCACACGTTCCTTGTCCAAAACTTTCTGGTACAGCTGTGCAAAACGGGAGCAGGACTTGAATTCAAGAGTGGCTGAGAATATAGGACCAAGCCATTTCAATTTCATCTCCATTTCATTTCTCAGACTCACACAGAATCACAGAATCATTTAGGTTGAAAAGGACCTCTGAGATCATCGAGTCCAACCTTTGACTGACCTCCTGCTTGCCAACCAGACTATGGCACTGGGGGCCACATCCAGTCACTTCTTGAACACCTTCAGGGATGGGGACTCCACCACCTCCATGCGCAGCCTTTTCCAATGCAATTCTTGTCCAGGCATTTTTCCATCCATGATGTTCATTACTTAATAAACCCTGACTCTATTAAGAGGCAGCTTTTACTGTATAGTGCTTAGGGGGTTGCTGGGGATGGAAGGTGGGGGGGAAGTAAGATTATTTACTGTAGAGCTCTACACTTGATTCTCGTGTGCTTACCACAGGAAAAGTTTGTCAATGCAGGTTGAAAATAAGCACCTGAAGACTCTCTAAATACCTGTTTATTCAATTTGGAGTAGCACTTAAGGAGAGTACTAAAATCTTCAAGACAAATACCACATACCACATATTAAAAATTCTCCAAAATGTTGTATTATTAACTTTTTTACTAATGTGCCTGCTTCAACTAAAATGCATGTTCTAAAAATCCCACAAGATGGGTGTTTCAATTGCTGGTTCAATGTTTGATTTGCAGAAAATGTGTCTATAGCACTAGCAAACAGGCCTTGGGAGAGACATAAGCAAAGGAGCAGTGATGTGCCTCAAACACTGAACGATTCACTGTAATTTTAAATATTAACATTTTCTGAATGAAGAGTTTTGATATCTTTCATCTTGTGCTTTGCAGACTTTGCCAAGTTGAGACCATAATACTTACAAGCAATTTATCAGCAAAACCATGGCTGACTCTACAGAGGCCTGATACTTGAGAGCTGCCCAGGCAATCTCACTGTGAAGTGAAGGGGCCAAGGAAAGAGTCCCAGCTGTGGCTCTGCAGAAGTGCTTCTCCAGTGGGGCATTCAATCTCCCAAGCAGGCCTTGCTGAAAGCTGCTTGGCAGTGTGCAAAAGGCATGTTGTCTTCCAGGGGCTGAATGCAAAACAAACTTCACCCATGGTGCAAAATTCACACCTCCAGCAGAACTAGCAGAGATGCTTTTTCAGATGGGCCAGGGCAGGAAACCAGAACAGCTCTCACTGCTAGCAATGAACAGCCACCCCCTCATCCTGCCAGCAAAGCACAGTACCACCCTCACCTCTGGGGCAGCAGAAGCCCTGCAAGCAAAGCCAGAGGCAAGGACAGGGCACGTTCACAGGCCACAGCCACTGCTACTCTGGGCAGGGACATCCCTGTGCTGCAAAGCCCTGGGCCCCTCAGTGATCACATCAAGGGAGGCTGCACAATCCCTCCTCTGCCCTTATCTAAAGCAACAGCAACACAATGAAAAGCCATGTGAGCAGAATGGAGAAGCTCACACAGTCAAGTTTCTTTCTTGGTGTCTCTCTTGGTATCAGACTGCTTGTGTGAACAGTACTGCTCATCTTACAGGGTTGCCAACACGGTGCAAGGTTCTTGCCATAGCAACTTAAGTATCATCCATGATTGTCCCCCTAGATTTTGCAAGATGAGTGCACAGGCAAAATCATTACACCCATTAATTTTAAAGTAGTGGTACCTCTTTTGCTTGCTATTTGCCAGGCAAGCACAGCCACCAAGGTGTGCAGCCATTTTAAATGCCAGCCCCAGTTCCTATCACCCTCTTTTGCTCTTCACCTTCCTTTCACTGTGCATTTTCCTCAAGATCTTTCTTCCTTGATTTTCTTGAGAAAAATGGCCTCCTTTATTGATTAAATTACAAATTCCAATGCCGGATGATTGAGTTATATGATAACACCTGACAAAAGACAATTGAAATAAATGGAAAAAATTAGCACTCTCTTTATTACAAAAGGTTTAGATGTTGAGTAGCTGACTGAATTAAATGGAGATTGAGCAGATCTGAGAGAATTGATTAGGAAAAACAATGCAGAATTCAGAAAATTGATACCAAAATTAACACCTTACTAATTCACCTTTGAAAAAGATGGAAAATACTGAGAAGGAGAAGGAAGCTGTATCCTTTTTGTGCATTGGCAACCAGGAATTTCCCAAAAGCTTACCTCTGTGATAAGACTCCTAAGACTCCTAAGATACTGAACTCTGATATCAAGTTACCAAAGGCAAACAAATACATGACCAGGTCAGCAGCCTCTAGGGTTCATTTGTTCAGCTTCTAGTAGGTCTTTTTAATTAGTATCACAAGTAAAAGAAGGTTCTTGGCCTTTGTTCTGTGCCTGGGAGCCAATGGCATGCCAGTTTTTGATAAGGCAATAATATCATTTCATTTTATTCACTGCTCATAGATGCTAATGAGATATTTTTAATTTTGTCTGTTTGTGACATTTCCTGCAATACTGACAGATGTCTTGGGCTTTAGGTGGATTAGGCAATCATTATTGAAGATCTTAACTTGAACAAGATGCTGATAAAGCAAAGCATCTAAAGTGGCACCATCAAATTTGAAACCATGTCTTCTCTCAGTGACTTTCCTGCAAGCTTGTTGTGAGGTAGACAAAATCTAGCAAAGATAAGTTCAAGCAAAGCTCTGGAAAGAGTGTAAACACAGCTCTTAAACAAGGGCTGCAAACATGGTATTATTTACTTACAGCTTCTGCATTACTGAAGTGTCATATTCGAAGTCATGCTCCAGGGAAAACCTTAAGTGACCTGTGGAAACATCAGAAAACGAGTCTTCAGTGGATATGTCTAACTACGTCTTCTACCAGACAGGGAAGAATTTTTACATTATTTGGAAATCAAATGTCATGAAAATATTATTTAAGTTTAACCACAAAGCAATGTAAAAATGTTCCTTAACGCTCACCTGAAGGTTGCTTCAAAACTAGCTTCAGCTGCAATTATTTGCTTTCTCAAAAAATCCTAGCCCACAGATTGGGTAGCAGAAAATGTTTGTGGAAACAATAAATATTTTAACATACCAAATCTGACTGAGAAATTTTGTGGCCCTGTCTGAACTTTTCACAATCCCAAATGCTTCATCCTCACAAAAGAGACAAGGAATCACCCATGGCCCAATTTCCAAGTAGGAGATTTTCACCAGTGAGAAATGTAGGCTGTGAACACAGATCTTACTCCTCATTGCAATGCTCTGTTTGGGACCACCCCTGTCCCCACCATGCACTCCCCACCTGCCTCATCATTCACTCCTGCTGGGGTTCACTGCACCTTCCATTCTGCCAGCTGAACTACAGATGCACTCAGGTTAGTCAAGAATTATTTGAACTGCTCAAGTCAGTGCAGGAGCTGCAGCCAGATGAAGCTGTGTGAGTGCAGCCTACATGATTTGCCCCCAGTCTCACAGCAGGCATGGCAGGGCAGAGAGCCCTGCACTGTGAGCCACAAACCCCCTCTTTGAAACACCAAAAGCAAAGCTCAGAATGAACAAATTTGCCCAAGAAACCCACATCTGAAAGGTTATTCTCACTGTTTTCACCCTTATGTCTTATCCAAGCCACACAACAGTCTCATGAAAGTAAAAAGTCAAAATTATGACAAATTCTAACTAATTCTAGATTAGTTCATACTAATTTATCCTTTAGTTATGGCAGCACCACAAAGCCTACCCTGTGCCTGAATCCTTTGCGCTGAGCACAGTGCAGACATTGGCAGTGGTAGTCTCTGCTCCCTGGAGCTCACCAGCAAGAGATCAAAGAGCTAAAAGTGTAGGCAGGGAAAAGACAGAGACAGCAAAAATTGGAGGACACTTCTGTACAATGGCTTGTGAGCACAAATCCCACTCAGCCAGTAAGAAACGAATCACTGTGAAGAGATTCTGACCCTGCTACCTATTATGCTTGACAGACAAACTCAGTGAAATAATTTATCTCATTATTTACATGGCTTCCATTAGACCAATGTCTGAGCATTCACAAACCAGATGGGTTTTTCCTCACTGTGCTCCTGAGAAGGAGCACATGCTGCTAACAGTACATCATAGACAAGGAACAGAGATACTAAAAAGACAAAATGCTTTTTCCAGGGAAACTAGTATCTATAGATCTGACAAAATCCTATATAATGCCAGAGGGCTTCGGTAGGTTATGGGATGGGCCCATCAGGCTTTAGCCATAGGCAGACTTCTTACCACCCTGGTAATTCTTTTTTGAACAATGGCTTCTATGCAGTATGAACCAGGAAAAGTGAAAGGGAAAAAGTGAAAGGGAGAGTAAATAGGGAAAATAGGAAAAAACATTATAAAGGAAAGTCATGATAAATGTAGCACTATCTGAAAAAAAAAATCCACCAAACTGCAGAAACAGAGGAGCCAGTCATGCAGTTCACTGAGAGGACTGAAGCAATTGTTTCCTTCATGAAACCTCATTCATCACATTTCCATAACCCAGAAAAGACTCTCACAGTCCCCTCTTTTAACATAATAAGACTAACATGCATACAGGCTCTCACATTCCTTTCCTTCTCCATTAGTCTTTCCTCATGGAAGAAATCATAGGAAAGGGATGAAAATGTGAACATTTCTGCAGCTGTTCTGCCAGGGCTGAATCCTGAAGGTGAGACACCCAAAGGAACCCAGAGGTGACTCAGCACCAACCAAAAGGACTCAGTCTTCACTGTCAGGTAACTCCTGCTTCTTTAAAATGGTGACATTGGAAATGCTTCTTTGGTGGTAGCCCAGGAGGCAGATCAGCTTGTGAGAAAACAAGATCCATCTGTTAGCTCAAACCTCCAGGACTGGCAGGTAGTCTTTTCTATACAGTAAGCCATTGGACAGCACAAACTGTAGGTTTAATCAGCAGAATAATTCTGGTCTGCACACTGCCTCTCTGAACGTAATAGAGCTCCCCTTTGGCTAGAGAATAGAGGATTCCCTAAATGAATCCTTTGATCTGCAGGACACTGAGCCTTCTCCTGAAATTTCTTCTCAGAGGTTTGAATTCCCTGCCGGGTTACAGCATGAAACCTTTCTCATCTCTCCATTAAAGCAGCAGATAGACAGATGGGATAGTCTTTATCTTTCAGGACTCTTGAAGTTCACTTCCCATCAATTTTAACAGGAATGCTCAGAGCTCCTGTTAAGTTTAAAGGAACCAAACCTATAGATTGTGCTCAGTCAAAGCCAGGAGAATCCCAAGCCTGGTAGTTCCTCCACAAGGCTGTCATCAATTAAAAAGAAGCAGCATAATATAAATAATAGTTTAATGGCCAAACTTCCCCTTTCACACACAATGCCAGATCATTTTTGAAAACTCTTCAAGCATTGCAGACAAAAAGCCCAGTGAGTGCTGTTAGTGGAGGTGGAGCTGTATCAGATCCACCACTGGGCCTAAATGTCTTCTCTTTGTTAATGGGTTTTATTCTCTCCTCATCGCCAGTTGAAGGCAACAAGGCGTTATTGCCCTTTTGCAAGCCACAAAAAATCCAACACAGCAGATGGACTGCACACCTCACCCAGGGTCCCTTGGGACACCCACATTTGCACAGAGGACTGATCCCAAATGCCACATACCCAGTGCTCTACCCTTCCCTCCAGCCCAGCCTAATTCCCTGAATTTCATGATTTTAAAGTCTATTTAAAGCCCCTGCACCTATGGGTGTGTGCAAGGAATTAAGGCTGAGCCAAAAAGTCTTAATTGAGCAGCTCTGGTTGAGATTCTTGGTAAGTATGAAACACAGAGCTGGGAGGGTTTAACCCAAAATGGGAAAACAGTGGCATGTCAACTGGATTATGTTGTGAACACCCAACAAGATACAGTAGCAATGCCAGTGTCCTCTTCCCAGTCAATCTGCCCCCTGATCTCTCCACTGGTACCCACACAGCCTAGCACAGCTTTCCCAAGCCTGCTCCTTGCTTGCATAGCAAGCACTGCTACAAAAAAGAGAAAACAAAAACAAAAACAAAAACAAAAACAAAAACAAACAAAAAAAAAAACAAAAAACAAAACAAAACAAAAAAAAAACCACCAAAAAACCCCCCACAAAAACAAACCAACAGATACAGAGGAAGAGCTCCTAATACCTCTTGCAGTTTCCCAGTGCAATTGGAGTGGCCAGGCACAGTTACACTCTGGAATGAAGGCAGCCAGGAGAGCCAACAAGGTTCATAGAACACAGCCATGGTTTACTACTCAAACCATGCTAAGCTCTTTAGGTAAGCTTTGTTATTACAGATGGTATTGCTTGCCCTAGATTTGATGTCCAGAATGGGGTTGCTTCTGTAATCCTTCAGAGGCTGCTTATAAATCAGAGAATGCTTCACCTCTTGACACATGGCACTAATAGATGATAATGTAAATGAAGCAGTGTTTTAACCTTAACAGACATTTGCTTAGGTTATTGTAGACAAAAATGAGGTCAGGAACTGCAGTCACAAGCCTTAATCTCAGAGAGCCTCAGTCTGGGGTCATCTGGAGCCCTCTGGAGCTGTGTCCGTGGCTGATTTGTACAGCGAGCAAAAGGCTGAGGGTGTCGAGGGGGGCTCTCTTGTCCCATCTCTGCACAGCTGCACCCCACAGTGCCCCGCCCCTGCACCTCCCAGGACTCTTCCAAGCCACTCTGCCTAGTAAGAAAAAGCAACTGCAGTAACATAATTGCTGTGGAAACGATTTTGAAGGCATCAACCTCTAAACTCAGAGAGTAAACAAAATCTGCTTCTGTATGAGCTCTTCCACTTTTCTCAGGCATCTGAGGGATGTCCTTTAGAAACCATGAGATAAGAGCAGACTCACTGTTCAGACTGAATATCTGCCTGGTTCCTTAGATACCAACGAAAGCCCAAAGGCATGGCTTGGCATCTCATCCCCTTCTTATACACTCTTTCAGAAAGTTACAGCTGATTTTGACACAAAGATGATGAGAAATGGGGAGCTGTTTGTGCCATTCTGGGGAACATGCCAAAGCCTGTATTAACACCCCCAACCCTGTTAAAAACAAAATAAAACAAAAAAACAAAACAACAACAAAAAAATACCCCAACCAAACCAGCAAAAAACAACCCTCCTGTTTGCTACTGATTAGGCAGCCAAATTAAAACTGATGAAGTGATTGGATAGGATCCAAAGCTGTTTATCTGCACATAAATCACAGACATGCTTTACTCAGCCAGTATGGATTTATTGAGCTAGAGGAAAGACCTCGTACTCAGAATGCTGATTATTATAGCAATTAAAATATCAGTGAAGAAAACATTTTGGGTAGAAAGCTGTTAGGGGCTACTGGAGAAATCGTTCCATTAAATATGAATTCAATCAGGTTTCAAATTTTTTAAAAAGGAAGTTTTAATAGAGGGTTTCTTTTTTCTCATTTAAGTATATGTTGTTAGAGAAATCAAATTCAAAAGAGGAAAGACACAAAATAACTAGCTGGACATGCCAAAGGAGATTAGAAAGGAAGGCTGATACATATTTTATGATTACAAGGGAATTAAAAAAATAAATTGAGAGATGTACTGTCAAACCAGACACAGTGTTAATAGCTAAAGTATATGGCAGTAAGAACTGCTGTTCCCACAGCTATTAATGTAAAACTGAAGATTTGGAGCAGGCTGTAGCAAAGGAATATAAATCACACTTCTTCTTCTTTTTTTTTCAATTTGAAAATATATATAAAATAAATGCCTAGCCCCATCATTCACTCTCTGCATCTCAACCCCCCGGCACCAAGACTGTCATTTCAGCAAGCTACAACTTCCAGGCAAGTGAGACAAGTGACAATTTCTTCCTATTAATCATTGCTAATTTATTTATGCAATTTTTCTACTTATGAGAATCATTGGCCTGGAGATTATTTCCTCTTTCCCCTTTGAGTCTTGAGAAACTATTTAACATGGGAAGTAGTTGAGGGGGGTAAAGAGGGGAGAGTGTCATGTAGCCAAGTTACGCATCCCAGCTGGAATTTGGGATGATGTCTTGCAGTTCTGACTCCTTCAGCCAAGTTTCATACAGGAAGCGCGAATGCGCCAAGGGCACAGTGAAATCCACTGGAGCCAATAAAGAGTGTTTGACTCCATTAACACGCTCCTGCTGTGGATCCCTTCACGAAACCCTCGGTCACCTGGCCTCCAGTGTGCTCGTCAGGGAGCCAACAACTTGCACAGGGAAAAGGTACAGGAGCCAAGAGGATCCTCTGATGAAGCCTCACAGATTCAGAGTGTGTTTGCATGTGGGATGTGTATCCAGAGCCCTTCCAGAAGAGGCAAACACTGCTGATATATAAGGCTTATATGGAATAGTGGCCATGAAAGGTCATGGTGTCACTAGCGAGGTAAAGGGTAAATTGCTGTGAGGAACTTCATGAGGCCCCTGGAAGATAACTCACCCCTTGCCCAGAGACTCCTCTCCAAGCCTGGGATGGGTCCAGAGGTACCACAGAGGAGCAGGCATCCCCATCAGCTCATGCTCACAACAACCTGTTTCAACTAGACAAAAGGACTTGGAAAACATTTCTCAAATTCATAGATTAAAATTTTGTAATGCATGCATTACAAGTCTGATTGTTATTTCAAAGGTATTAATAACAAGAATAATTTCACCTAACATAGAAATACCTCTGTGTAACTTTCTGGAGTAAGAGATAACTTTTGAGGAAAGTAGCTGACAAATTACTTGACAAATTTGTCAACTACTTTGGAGCCATCAAGATAAAAGGCTTTATACATTGTATGATTTTTTTATGTATATATATAAAACACTTTTATTGGGCTGTTGATAAAAGCCTGAGCTACAAAGGAACTTTTTCCCCCAGCTGAGAAAAGGCAAGCTGCTAGACAAATCAGTTCAATCTCTGCCTTTCAAACAATATAAAGCAGTATAACTTTCAGGAGTAACACCTCATCTGTTTTTTTTTTTTTCCAGACTGCCTATCAGGAATCAAGCAGTAAGTAAACATTTGAAAAGTGTTCCTCTGAGAGCAAAGGTTTAGATTTGAGTCACAGGATCCATTGAAAAGAAAAATTGCTTCTGTGCATTGGGACAGTGCCTTCCCTTCTGAAAAGTTTCTAAAAAGAGCAAATGGAGATAATCTTTTTACAAGGTATAACCCATATGGAAATTCATTATTGTTTCACTTTTAAAAAAATTGACATAGTTCAGAAAGTGAGAATGGAATCACTGTTTTAAAAAGGTTAAAAATATACAGAAGATTTCCTAACAAGTATAGCCAGTAAAGGCATTGTTAAAGTGCTTTATCATGGTCTTAAGCGAAGCTCCGATTGATGAGAACATGAGATAAACAAAAGAAGTAAAGACATAATAGAGCCCTAAATCACTAAGAGTATTTAATCCAGAAGTGGGGGTATTTATACCCAGTGATTGTTGATTAAATATTTTAAGGATCTATTCTTCTCCCAGCACAAAAAACTCGCTAGAGTGGCTTCAGCACTGCAGCTCCCTGAAGGCTGCATCACTGCTCGTTAGCCCCGTGCAATCACCACTGTGGATGCAGAGCTGAAAGGAATCATTGTTCCTGCTGTACAAAAGCTAAACTGAACCTCCAGGGAAGGTGAATTATTTGCACAGGATTTTACAGCAAACCAGTGGCACAGCTGGGGGAAGGGGGGGAACCCCAGTTTATGAGCTGGTGCCTCCCAGACACCATTCCTCATTGCTTGCAAGAACACCCTGGAGTTAGGCATTACTTTCATTCCTGCCTTTTCCACACACAGCCATGACTATTAACTTAAGACTGTCACCAAAAGCATGTACAGATGCTTGAAAGGTCACAGAGGCAGGGCCCGGGATAGTGCTCGAAGACAAAACTTAGCTCTAGGTTCTGCCTTCAAGAGGTGTGAAAGATAAACTCTTTCCTTCAGTGGATTTAAACTGGAGATGAAAATTTGATCCTAAAAGGCCTAAAGTAGACCTACAGCTGTTTGGAAATAGTTTTCTGTCATAGCCAACATTTGTCTTGAATTCAGTCTTATTGCACAGCATTAAGTATGGCAGGCACCTGAGGACAGAGCATAATCCCACACCAGAGCACACTGCATACACAGGCAAGGCAGGGTAAGTCATGGAGCCAGACAGAGTGTCCTGGATGGTCACATCAAGCTGCACACTTTTCTTTAACACTGATTAATGTAGCTGATTAGATGAGTCAAAAATTCAGAGAGAGATGTTTTAAGGGACAGATGATCTTTTAAACATATAGTTATGGTTCTCATTAGCACTAAATCCATGAATATGAATGTGAAAAGAATTCAAGGAGAGACAGGAAATGACTGCAAACATCTTTAGTTAAAGAAAATTCCTATTCTTCCTCCAAAGAGTACAGCTGCACCGTTCTGGGCAAGGCAGATCAAAGAAATAAGAGCCACTGAGCCAAGTTCACCTTTTGCATTGTTTCTTCGCCAGACCCAGGATACAGAGAGCAGCTCTGCCCAAGAAATTTCCAACATGACTCTTCTGATTAAAGCTTGATCTGCTGAGATTGGCACATCCAAACTTTTGGTTTTGCCAGATCTTTCAATGCAGAGATGTGAGGGGACCAGGTCTGCGTTGCCGGTCCTGTTGGCTGCTCAGCTTCTGCCAGGTCACACTGCAGGACACGGGTGACAGCCAACAGGGCCAGGGCTTTTACAGGCCAGTGACCCCCAGCCTGCAGCAGCCATGCCATGAACAAAAGCACTCGGACTGGAAGGCCAAGCAAATTTTAAGATCAAACTCAGAGGGCTTTTAGGATCCCTGATATGCAGGCAAACACTTCTCAATAAAATAACATTCCTCTGCCCCTAGACTGTCCAGGGTACAAGAGAGACTTGCTTGAGCAAGCCTCTGGAGCATAAGGAGCACATGGCTCTGTGGCACTCGGTCCCTCTGGATATGTATTCTTGTCCAGCAGCAGAATTAAGCCATATGATCCATCTCCATCCATTCTCCCTTGTGAAATGACCAAGTCTGTGCTCAGTATAGCAACCTGCAAAGGAACAGTGTATCTGGGATTTCTGGGGCTTTCTGAACACGTCTCTGAAGACTGTTGCCTGCTAATGGCACCACTTGATTGATTGATTCCTGCAGCCTCCTTCACATCTCCTCTCTTCCAGAGGACTCCCAGCCTGGGAGCTGTCTGCAGGACTGAAACTGACACTTCCCCTGGAAAAACATTTTCTGGACCCGTATGTCTTTGCCAGACATACCAAAGGGAAATGAATCCACACGACTGGACCAGATCAGTTGTTTTGGAAAACTCTGTATTGGGTCTATTATTCTACAAAATCGGAGAGAAACACTTTATATTTCTGTCAAAGTAAAAAATTAATTTTCAATAAGGAATTTAAAAATGCCTTTCCATTTTCCAAACTGAAACTACAACCTTTCTGAAGTGGAAACTCTTCCTAGTTTCAGATAGCACAAAATGAGCACAAACTATAAATAGTACCTTCTTATAGTGCCCCTGTGGAAAATCTGTTGAGTTTTTGTGGGATATATTCTAGGACCAAACTAATCAATTTCCACTCAGCATTCCCCTGCTTATACTACATCACATCTATCTGTCCTGAGTAACTGAGAAGTAGTAGGTTCTTGTGTAATAATGAACTATGGCAAAACACACCAACACTATTTTGGATTTGAAGTAGTATATAACCAGGGCCTGCAGCAAACCCACCTTTTTAGTTAACTGAAATTTCCCTGCCCATTACGCAGCAGCTAAAAAGTTGCATCAAAATTGTATGCAGCAGGCATACATTTTTTTAATAACCAAATGATTAGAGGAACCTACATGGTTTACAGACAGTCTGAAATATAATGTTCTCAACAAAGTCAAGAGAGAAAGTCCCACTGAGTCTAATGACAGCAGAGTTAAGTCATTGAGCCACTGGAAAAATGCTACATCTGATGTCTGTCATTTTCTGCCTTTTCCAAAATCACAAATAGGCTGTGGCAGCCTCAGGAACAGTGGCCAAGTCTTCCAGCTCCCAGATTTGTGCTTTAACTACTTGACGTATCCTCTCATCACTGGAGCAGGAGACAGGATGATCAGAGACCAAAACTCCTCACATGCTGAGCAATCTGAAAATATCATGTTTCAGCCCAACAGAGATGTGTGTCATTCCATCACTAACTCACCAGCCCAGAGGACAAGTCCAAGACAAATGTCCCGGCAGCAATCCAAGGTCAGAGTCCCAGAAGGTAAACCCGCCAAGAATGGGTGATGTAAATGCTTCCTCTCAGAGACAGTCCCACTGCAGCCTTCTCTGAATCCCTTGGACTCCACAAACTTCCTTCTCTGGCATGCCTCTTTGGACTTTTTCCTTCTAATTTTCACATCAGCTTGTTTGTGGATGATTTATCTATTTTTTAAAAGAGGCACGTTTTTCCTTCATTAAAAAGAAGCGCGTCTGTATTTGGCTGATACAAATAATGGTGTTATAAAGTCCTCTTTGAGGAAGGATCTCTCTACTTCATGTCCTTCCTCTTTCCTGAGTTATGTGACAAAGATCCTGGGAAAATAGCTCATAAACTTCATGGTAAGCACCACCTCCTCTTCTCCCTTTTCCCTCGTCACAACATTTTTGGAACCAATTTAAATTATCCCATTCTGGGCCTAAGCATGGAGTCTGATATGTCATCATTTCTGAAGGGCCTATTTTTCATCCATCACTGACCAGGACACAGAAATCCCTATCCACTGTAAACGTGACTCAGTTTCATTTTTCCAGAGACCATTTGTTTTTACTTTCTGGTATACACGAGTGAATAAATATTACTTGGTAGGCTAGAATTTCATGAAGCCCAACTAAAATGAGGGCACTAGATCAATAGATGCAGCATAAACATATGGTGAAAACTTTGTAATCATCCCCAAGACTACAGAAACATCCTGTGAGGCAGCCAGGAAAGGAACTGAAATCAGTTTTCTGAGTCCCTGTGTAGATCCTTAAACATGAACCATCTTTCCTCCATATCTCTGTTCTCAGAAAACACGTATTTTCTCAGTTTTCGCCTAGCTAGCAAATATCAAAAGCTAGCAGTTTTCTGTCTCCAGTATCAATTCGGTTACAACAATTTTAATTGCAATTGGTTTTCTAAGTCATCATCTCCTCTCACAGCAATTTTTGCTGAAAATGTACCTCCTGTCATTGCATGGGCTCCATTCTTATCAAGCTGCACTGTTCTCTCCACATTTTTGGCACTGCATGTAAAAATCAAAGTGCCAAATCCCTCTGTGAACTACTCAGATGCAGCACTTATATATGCCTATCAAATTCAGAGAGAAGTCAAACTTCGACCCTAAGTAAGTTGATATATTAAAACATGACAGTGCTTCTTTGGCTAGAGGAAAAAAGAGCTTACTTATAAAGCCTCTACTTAATTCTTTGTGTCTGTATTATAAAACAAGCAATTATAAATTTCCTCAGATTGTTCTAAAGAGTACAAGTAAACCTATCAAAATGAGATGCACATGCCAGCTTCATAAATGCTTTTCAAAACAGAAATGTTAAGCACAATTCAGCATCGCTTCAGGTCAGTGTAGTCCTGTAGTAATTAAAAGTGCTAAGAACAGAGCAAAGACTACATTCAGAGCAGAACCCATCCATTTTCACCTGTAAAGAAAACAAATTTCAAAGAGAACTCAAGAAGGACTGAAGGAAACTTCAGAAGAGCAATGAAATCCCCAAGCCTGCCACTATATGCAGAGCTAGTGATGGCTCTGTTAGTGAGCTGAAGAGGAATGGCACAAAGCATGGAGAATCTGCCAAGCCAAGACAAAATGAAGAGTTATAAACAGTTATAAAGATCTGGGTTCCCCTGGAGATGAACTACTCTGTTCAACTACAAACCCGAGGCAGACACAGGATTTAGTCTATGGTATCTAACCAAAAAAATGTGACTGACGCCTACTTAAAGGAAGGAAGATATTTTAAGTAAGTCCTTAGTTTAACAATGCGGGAAAGACTTCCCTCATCCCACAAAGCACTGTCCATTTTACATAGGGATAAAGATGAGACCTGCTAGGGGAAGGCCACCTGGCATTTGCACTCTAAGGTGCAATTCAGTATCACATAAAAGACTAAAACTTGAATCAGTTACGTAGCTCGGTCCAGTACATGCTACATATTAGTTGATAAACACTGGTCATGTTCTATATAGGTCCAAAAATATTTTGACAAAACACCATAGAAGTGTTAGCTTTCCTATGGTCCTGGAACACTACTAGTAAAACTTTCATAGATTATTGTTCAACTGTTTCAATGCCTTATATGAGAGGTGGATTAAATCTGTGACTATGCCTAGTCAAAAAGATTGAGTTACTGCACCAACATCTCTTGTACTGACTCCTGATAATTTGCATTTACTTTCCTCAGCCTTTACAGCTTCTTTATTTGACATTTACTGCCAGTGCAACTGCTGCCATTGCTTCCACAGAACATCACAAACACTTTGTTATTAATTTTCACCAAAGAGCAGAGAAGATCTAAGAGCAACTGGGATGCCAAGTCCTCCAAGCAACTTACAAACTTTTGATTGCAACAGAAACCTAGAAGCAAAAACTTGAAATCTCACAACTGGAGAGAGGAGTTTGCAGCTAAAGTGACTTATACATAAGTAAGGGTATGCTGCAGAACCAAGAGACAGGACAGATTGCAAAAATGGACTCATTTGCACTGCAGAGGAAATAATGTCCACAGCAGTACAGATGATTTTCCGCAAGTGTTTATGTGTTTGCACTGGGGAAAGGAACTTGACTAGCAACGAGGTTTCCATCTGAAACTTTCTGGTAGCTGGAAACTGCTAATTTTCCACTTCTTCAATGAAAATCTCAGAGCTCAAAGCAGATCCCTATAAAGCAATGCTTTTACAGGAATAAATTAATCTTCCAGCAAGCTCTCTAACACACACATCCATAGTAGCATGTAACAACCAGTGATAATATTTAGGCTGACCTATTTTCCTTGCTAAAAGCAACGTCACTCTATTTTTCTTTAGGACACCTCCCATTTTCATTTCAGATAATTACAGAATAAAATCTACTGTCTTCTCCACTTCCATTGCTGTTGACAGAGACCAATGCCTAAAGACTTATTTTCCAGTGTACAGTTAGATCCCTAGCAAGCTCTGCCCAGATTATTCCATTAATTTTCCAAATGACATGAGATCACAGTTTTACATTCATTTCCTGATGATTATCAAGGTCCTGGAAAAATTGCATTTAATTTTGAGCAGCCCAAATCCTTATGAGAATTCTCTTTCTTAAACACAGTAATTGTCAGCTGTTTTGGACAATGGGAGCCACTTCCGTGCACTGAATGTTACTCTTTCATTTTCAGACATTGCAACACTCATCAGTTGGCAATCATTAACTGTTAGCTGGGATCCCTATGCAATCTCATCAGTTCTGTACTTCGTGCCTATCAGTATGTTTAAAATAAAGCAAGAACTATCAACTGTATATCTGTGCTACGAAGAGATAAACAGTTTTGTTAATCACTTGTCTTCATTGTATCAGAATCACTGATTTAAACATCAGTATCAATTCTTGCACTGGCCACCAGTTCCACTAAATCTGCACTCAAAATTTATTTGGTTCACTCTTATTAAGATGTGAGGTTTTGGCAGTATGCATTTGTAGTCTCTTTTTCATAAAGCCTTTCTGGCAACACAGATACAAGGCTGGTGGTTTCAGACATGCTCCTAAAAGGAGCTGTAAACAGACAGGAGCCCAAGAGCCCATTTGGAGCAGCAAGCCCTGCAGGCAGGGAACTAAGATCACCCACTGCATAACAACAGCCATGGGATCAGCTCTGCTTCAAGAAACAGCAGGAGCAGAATACAAGAGTAGGATTTCCAACAGGTACCTCTGAGGTGTCCACTGTCCTCGAAACAGTGAAGAGTGAAGCACCCAAGCCCTCCATAACCCGATGAAGAGTCTCCCCCAGCCTTTCTATGACACGGTTCTGACCAGGCACAAAAGTCATGAGGCTGTAAATCTCCATCACCTGTACAAACACATGACACTTAAGTTTTGTTTCATATTATGAAGATACAAACTATCCAATTTCTTTCTTAAATGTTAGAAAAACAAGAAGGATTCTACAATGCTACTCGAGTGCCTTTATTCTAACACGGATTATTAATGCAACTGATGGTCATGATGGACAAGGCTGACAAAACATCACTGGACTCTGCCTTTGAACTCACTGTATCAGGCAGGAGAGACTGAGTGCCACACTCACTGATTTTGGAAAACACAGTATTTTTACCTAGTTTGTCATAACTACCTCATTAAGCAAACGATTTCCCTCTCTGCCTGCTCCTAACCATCTAAAAGTTTAGCCTCATTTCCAATTTGAATTTGCCCTTTATTAAATTGAATTCACTGCTCTTTGTGTTACTACTTGTGTTATGTATCATTTCCTTTTCCCGGTATTAAATGACCCTTAAGATGATCATCCTGCCATTAAGCATTTCTCTAGATGAAAGTGGCTAAATTCATTCCTGCTCCTGTATCTCCTTTAATGGTGCAGTCTTCCTTTGGTGTCTGGTTTCTGATAATAAGAGCATGATCTTGGTGCATGATGCTATAGGTGTGATCTTAGCAACAGCATAATGACACATTTGGAAATTCTCTTATCCCAACAAAGCTGTTTTTCAGCCTTCACTAAAATGAGCAGTGTTTTGATCCATCAATAAATACTTCTTTTCCTGACTACTTTCATTTTGCATCACTCATCTCAGGATAGATTTGCTGATTCACACCAGACATTTCCCTTTTGGTACCACAAACATCTATACATGGAATTAAAAACCCGTTGGGTCTCAGTACTGCCCAAGCCTTTTGAGAGCTGGGAATTTGGTTCACAGTGATGTGAGAGGCACGGGCTCATGCTGCCAAGCAGGAATGAAGTTAAGAACTCTTATGTTTTCCTAAATCTTGAGCTATGGGATAAAGGATTTATTTTGGAGCTAGGCATCCAACACCAGTAAGGCTAATGCAGTCGTGAGTTTCAACTGAACTGCCTGTCCCTTCATTTACACATTCTTTTAACTCAGCTGTTCTTCACATACATTCTACCTTCTCACTGTTCAAGTGCAATTTGACACAGTCATTTCCTCACTTGTGATCCTTTCCTCTATGTCTTTCTCTGGACCTGAACTAAACCCCATTTTGGAAAGACATTTCTGAGCTACCTTCATATGCTCAGCCTCCCATATTTCAAAACAGCATCAATGGACAGAAGTAGTAAAACTTATCTGATCAGTTTAAGTACAGACATCCCTCACAGATGGTTACTGCATGTGTGCACGTGCAGTCACACAATCATACATGCTTCTTCACCTGTAGGGTCAAATCTCTTGAAATTCTTCCATTATTAACTTGCAAATAATTTACAATCCAACCAGAGGCTCACGTAGAAGACTGCTAAGAGTACCTATATTCTGCCCACCAAAGCTGTTTGCTTCTAAGGCTTCTTTTTTTTTTTTTTAAACAAATATGGATATGGACATAGATACAATCTGAGCACATATATGTGTCTATATCTATATATATATATGTTTGTGTCTTTATGTATGTGTGTGTATGTGTATATGCCTGTATATTTATGTATGTAAGTATAAATGTATATGTATAGTTACACAGACACTTATTTGTAATTTTGGCCTCATATGCCTCCAAAGAGCAAAACACTTGAAAATTATTTTTCCAGGAGGGCTATGGCAGCGTGGTGGAAATCTCCCTGCTCTTGATTAGTAAAATGCTCTTAAACTCATGTAGTTATAAACTGCCAGAAGTAAAAATCTATTGAATGTAAGAAATGTGCTTTAGATAAGCAGCAGAGAATAAAGTACAGGATGGCCCAGTGTTACTTGGCTTGACAAAGTTGTACTTTCCCTGGATCAGCAGCAGAGCTTTTAGTGATCTTTCTTTACTTTTAATGAAACTTTACCACAGAATGTCCCCTGTGCCATGACCTGGGATTCATAAAAACAATGCAACAGCCTATATACTTTTCTGATTCTATTTTCCAGACCCAATTTCACACAGACTGTTTATAAGTCACTCACCAGAAGGCAGAAAAGAAGAAAAGAACATTTTCCATCTCTTTACTGAAAAGCAAAAAGCCTCAAACCAAACAAAATTGTACACAGCTGTGTGACACCAGCAGCAACTTTTATGATACCATATGCCCCGCTGAATGGTGTTTCACTCAGTTGATGTAGCCTTACTGAAAGGTTAATAAAGAGGCATGATCTTTGGCTAATAAAGGCTGAGTCCCTTATAAAGATGGATTTCAATTTACAAGGAGAAAGAGGGGAAGAAAAGAGACAGGCAGGAGAAATCTCTGCTGAGGGCACTGTTGCCATGCCATGATTTGCAATGCAAGGACAAGGGGCCCTTTATGGGGTTTCACTATGACAGCACATGGGGCAAGCAGAGACAGGACCTGCTCCAAAGCCCCCTGCAGGGTTTGTTCCCCAGAGCCACACGGCAAACCCAGGGCTTGTTTTCCAGCTTAAGGATAAGAGAAACCAATATCTCACTTCTCATCTACTTCTGTGTCTGACACTATTTATCAATCTGATGGACTGTGTTACAATTAAAAAGTTATGAAGGGGTTGCCAGCCTGGGGGACTTTTTTCATCTAGAATGCAAAAGAAAGTCAAGGTGCAAACCACTTTAAAAGCACACACACAGAATTGTGAGATGCACCATCCCTGAGAGATGGGGATGGGCCACCCACAGGCACCAAAAAGCCTTCAGAGAAAAGATGGATCCTTGGCTGCCCTTTCTACCACTGCTCACAAAGCGGGAAGCCAAGGTGATTTTTACTGAAGCAAGCCTTCCTTTCACATATGCAGACATTTCTGCAGAGCCTGGCAGGCTTCTTCCAGCCTTCCAGGAAAGTATTTCCAGCACACCCTGTCCCAAGACCCTCTGTTTCCCCCACAAATCCCATCAAGGTAAATAAGTGATAAGACTTCAGGATTAGGTCTACTGACCTCAGAAGGAATTTTGCTCAAACAAGCATTAAGCCTGGAAGGATTTTGTCCTTACTGAGAGGCTTCTAAAGGTTTCCCACATAAGAGTTTCAGGAAAATGACTTGTGGAATTTACATCCCGCTTTGCTCCCTCAGACATTTTGGCAGCTTATCCTGGAGGACACCAGAGCTGGCACTCAGACAAGACATCAGCTCACAGCCCAACAAATTATTGATTTTCTTCTCACTTTGAAGCAAGGCAACAACAAACTCCTAAATGCACTGCATCCTTCAATATCTCCCTCCTGAGAAATACCCATCTGTAAACTTGGCAGTGAGGGGGTGTTTCCATCTCAGGCCAGCTCAGGTGGACAGAGCTCTGTGCTTATGTATTTTGTTCTCGATGACCAGGTGAGATTTCTGCCCAGAGCAACTTTCAAATCCACACTGAGGAAAAGAGAGACATATATACAAATGTTTGAGTGCACATATATGAAATTGAATTCGGAGTGCAGAAGGTGTCCAACAAAAAATGGGGTTAAAAGTTTGTTTTCCCCAGTATTACATTATTAAGAGATAAACAGAATTTTCCATGCGTCATACACTTAATGAGCTCCAGACTGAAGACACAAAAAGATCTTGACATTGGCTTGAAGAAACAAAATGTTCAAAATGATCTTGACAAATTGAGGCACTTTATCATAAAAGACACATCATCACATGAGCATCAGTTTTTTGAAATTCCTGTTATTTCTCTGCAACTAATAGCAACGTGACCCATGCTTTCTTGTTTTCCTCCAGCTCTCTTCACTGCCCACTCACTAGGGATGCAGGTTCTCCCTTGACCCACTGCTCTGCAAGGGCTATGCCTTCTCCTGCTGGTAGCCCAACTCTGCAGCCCTCAAATGCCAAAACCATCATGTAGTGTTGCAGCGTGTGGTAACTGTGAATTGTGTCCAGGGAGGCCACAGCTACCAGCAGGGAAACAGACCAAATAAGTCTCTTTTTCATTAGGCATGAGAGTCAATTTTATTTCCCCCCCGATCCCGCACCGGGGTGAGAGGACAGGACCAGGAGCCAGAGAGAGAGGGCTTAAAGGGAGGCAAGGAGGGGGCTGTGGGATTTTATGGGGTATTCCAGGGGAGGAGTCTTAGCGTTTGCGTCATAAAATCAGATTACAGCCTCCTCAAGTGGGAGGACTCCACAATGCAGTCACCAAAAAGTGATGGTGATGCAACACTAGACTCACATCAGGAGCAGACTGACGAGTAACATCTACTTCTACCTCTCTGAGTGTAGTTGTGAGAGCAGATTTCTCTAGTGTCAAGGGCTTGAAATGAGGTCATTTGATGGAATCCATCCTTGTTGGGATGTGCAGGAGAGGCCAGGAACCAAATCCAAGAGCTGTAGCTTGCAGTCATTCGCTGCATCTCGTATGTGATGCCTCCCTCTGCCTCGCACCAGCTCGCATTAGGACTAGAAGGGGTCCCTTGGGCAAATTGTGCATTCTCACAACTTGGAATACAGTTAAATCCAGCAACTCATCTATTCTGCATTGAAATGCTTCCCCTGCACCTGAAATCAATATGGTCTTCATGCAAATTTTTACTACATGTGCTGCATGGATTCTAAACATTCATTCAGTCGACACACCTAAATAGCTCAGAAAATGATATTACAGCTTAGCAAGTCAATGATCTGCAATTTTATATCTCCCTAACCACATATTTATAAACAACACTATCAACATTGTTAAGGCTACTGTGTGAAAGTCTTATACCATTTCTAAATGTATTTTTTGCAAATGCTACTTTTATCAGAAATATTAAACAGCAATTTTTTTTTTCTCCAGGCACTCTTTTCTGATTAAGACTGATACAACAGAGATTTCAAATGTGCAAAATACTCTGTACTACAAATACTTTTTATTATCCTTGTGAATTGCAGTATGTCCCAATTTCAAAAGTCTGCTTTGTTTTAGATCATGTTGCCAAGTTACTAAAAAAATCCATCAGCAGTGGACTGTTTGCATCCCAGAGTCATAATAGTGTATCCTGGTGATACTGAAACATCAAGATGTAAACAATAAAGAGACAGAAGGATGTTGACCAAGTGGCCAAGTCTAAAAAACCTGCATTTCTAAAGCAAAGCAGGAGTTTGACCATGGGATAGTACTGGTATAGGTACCTGCAGAACTAGGTGCCAATTTTAGCATTTCTGAGATGAATTTGCAAACTGAGTTCGTATATTGGGCTCACAGCAGAATAGAGACCTCAACAGATGCAGATTTCTGTATACTGAAGAGGCTGTAATGATCACTCCTGGCCCCAGGGCAGAGAAATAGGAGAACATTTGTTTTCAATATTTAAATCAACTAATGCTGCAGGATATCTCATCATTAATACAAACATACATAATAAGAGGCAGGGGACAGCACAGACAGAAACCAATCCTGCTACAAGGGTTTGCAGCCTTAAAATACCCTGGATAGAAATCAAATGAGCCACATTAGCTGCAGCAACATTTTTTAGGAGATGGACTGATAGCAAGACAAGGCAGATAGTGAATCTTTTATTGGGCTAATATATAAGCTGTAACACATAAGCCTTCAGGCCAAAGAAGTCTTCAGGGGGCTGGCAGCAGAAAGAGTATTTCTGGCCTGAAAGCATCTCAGTGTTTCGAGCCAACACAAAGTCTCCACCTCTGCCCATTTTATCTCAAGCAGCTGAAAATATTTTTGCAGCCTGCTTGTGGCAGTGACAATGACAACCTGCACAAACCCAGCAGGCCTAACAGAAAAGTCCTTACTGCTTAAGTGCTCTGTTTGGTCTCTGTCCATCCAGGCTATTTATAGAGCAGGCACAGGGACACTCGCAGCCCAGTCATGGTGAGGCAAGTTTTGCAAGAAGTACAGTCACGAAATTAACAATTCTCTGTGAAAACACACAAATACTTTCCCCTGTCACTAGTACTTGGCTGTCCCTGGAAGTGACCATTGCAAATCTCCTGCAATTACAGTGCAACATAAGGGAGGAAAAATACTGTTGTCAAGGTGTTTCCCAGAGACGAAGGGACGTGGCCAGGAGTGACGTCCTTCTCTTTTGATAAGGTTTCCATACAAACATAAGGGCCACTTAGCAGAGATTTGAACAAAGTGTTTCCAAACTAAAAGACTGAGGGGGTGTTGGTTGAGTTAAAAAGCTGAGCTCTGAAATTTGGCACTGCAATAATTCAGACCCTGCAGAGACAACTGTAGAAGCCAAAAAGAAAAACAACTTTATTGTTGTTCGCATAATATCACAAAATTTGTGAAGCACAGAGAGTTTAAGCAATCTGGCCACCAGGATCAGAAACTTAACTGTGATCTCTTGCATCTGCAAAACACCTTTTCTGGCAGTCAGTGGGATGGATTTTTCAAGTCTCTAGGAAGCACATGAGTACTGAAATAGGGTTTCCAGCAGCAGTAAGGTTGAAGTGGTCAGAAAATCTTTGGAAACATTTTTCTTTGAGCCAAAACAATTTGTGGTATCAGTTCTGCTTAAATTGTGTCTGAAACGCAAAAAAAAGAAAGAAAACTGGGAAAGTTATGAAAAAGGGAAAATCAGACATGGAAAGCTTTGAGAAGCATAAAACAATCCGAAATAAGGTTTTGTTTCTGCATGTTCAGTATTATGCACCTGAAGATAAATATTTCTTAAAACAAAGCATTTCTGTGAACTCCATACAAAGCTTTCTCCTTCCCTCACCTTAGAATTTCCTTTCCAGTTTTGAAATTTTCTGTGTTTGATCCTATTCAGAATAAGTGCAAACATTAAAATCCTATATAAAACATAGCTTTTGTCCATACCATAACTTACACCTAAAACTTAATTTTCATTTGTAAGGACAATGTACCTGAGTAGTTCACAAAATGTTCTGTGCCTCTTTATTAGACTTTTTTTTTTTTTTTTAATATAAACTCAGCTGCTCAGGAAGACATGAAGCCAGGTAGCCCTAAGCCCTAAGATTGCATTTTCAGACAAGTCAGTTAGAAGCATAAGGCTATAAATAATCTGATCCCAACTATCCCAACAAACAGGAAAAATAATGAAAGAAAAGGGGAGAGGGAAGGAATTCAAACAAGCAGTGGATGCATGATAACGACAGTGCCGGAGCACCACTGTAGTGTAGCCAAGCTGTGGCAGGAGATAACATTCATTCCCCAGAGAAACCTTTGGGTTTATGACAAATCAAGGATGATGCTCAACAGCCATTTGATGAGCTCTGCAACAGCTGCTGAGGTCTGCACGCCACTGCAACACAGCTGGAAATGCACAGTGCCACAGCATTAACTGGATAATGACTCAGGGCTTGCCAAGCACTGAGTATCACTAACTTTTTCTGGTGAGTTATTTGTGTTCATAATCAGCTGTGAAACTCTTTAGGAAAGATGTCCTCTGAAAAGGAGGATTTATCTGCAAAGCAAGCCACTGTTGTTGATAAAGTTGTCTGGCCACAAAGCCTCAACAAACCAGACTCAAAACCATTTTGCAGGCTTAGGGCAATTAAATGTTTACCCAGTGATGGAAATTTAAGGAGTATTTAAAAGACAGAAAACATGGTAAATCAATGAATTGGTGGACCTTTGTCTATGAAATGGAAGATGTGCTGGGGGAGCAGAAGACACTCATCAAAGTAGGATCAAGGATGAAAAATTTTACATCATTGGAGGGTCATTTTTGACTTGGAAAAAAATCCTAATAGTGCAATCACTTACATCTTTATTGTAAGACATCATGTGCTCAGCTAAAGGCTGGCACCAGCTTTCCCAGTGAGCAGAATCCAGGGAACAAATTGTGGCACAGGGAGTTCTAGTTCCCTCAGTCTTGCCAGAGAAAAGCTGTATCCACTTCACTGCAAGAAACATTAAACATCAGGCTGTGTGCAGCCACCCTAAAGGGAAAACAAAGGGCAGAACCAAGTTTGTTGGTTCCCTTCACCCCATCATGGTGAAATGAGCCAATGTAGGAGGAAATATTGTGGACAACACAGTGGGAGATTAGACTCTACTCCCCTGTGCACAGGGACAGGTCCGGCTAACCCAGCTCTTCTAGTTTGGCTTTTTTTGTGCATAATACAAGAAAACCCCTGGCACAGCTCTCAGCCATAGCATCTCTCCTTTCACTGAGTGATTGCTCTGGCCAGTTACGGGAGCGTCTCTCAGCTGGTGGTGGAACAGCGCTGCAGTTGTCATCACCATTCCTGGAACTGGAATCATCAGCAGCTGCCCTGTTCTGAGTGAGCCCATGAATCACTGCCCACAAAGAGGCAACAGGGGAGGGAATGGCAGGTGAGGATGATCTGCAGAAGGAAGGCAGGGGGTACATTCCTGTCTTTGCCGAAATACATGAAAAATCAGCCTCAGTCCAGACTTACAACATTCACACATTCCCACACTGACCAGTCTTTTCTCATCCCTCCCAGGTCAAAGGCATTTGCCTTAAAGAATGTAAATTAAATAACAATCATTGCCTTCTTCTTTATTATACTAATGCCTAGAGCATGGAAAGGCGGGCATGGAGAATCTAGCAGAATCTTACTCTGATTTACATCAAATGCCATTTGTACTTTTCACTGGCTGCCTGAGGGGGAGGGAATTCACAGAATGAATCTGGGGGGTCTTTATCACCACCAAAAGAAGAGAAGCACAAGAAAAGAACAGATGGGAGAGGATGAGCAGAGGAAAAGGAAGTATTTCATAGAAGTGAGTTTATAGCTGTTGTTTCTTCAGCATTTCACAGGTTCAGATCGAGCACATATGCTGAGGAAGGAGAGGAGGTTTCTGCAGCCAACAGCAGAGGCTGTGGTACTTTTCATGGGGTTTCTACTATTCGGAAGCTGAGCCCTAGGAGCTATTCCATAATAGACTTTTAGGGATGACAGTGATGAGAGCACTGGTTTTGCAAACATTAGAGGAAAAGGACTCACTTTAATGGATCTCAGCACATTTGACATGCTTAGTAGGGACAGAGCCCACACAGCCCACAAAGACAAGGACAGAGCATTTGCTATGGATGCCTGTTCATGTAGCTGTATCGGGGAGTAACTGAAAGAGCCTGGTGGTGCAGAAGGTTCCCCAACAGGAGCTACAATGCTGAGAAAAGCTGTATTCCCCATATTTTCCTTGGGCAAGCTGGTACCGACTGCACAGAGCACAAACTTCTCTTACTCTGCTCATGTGACAACCCAGGTGTGTCACGCTGAGTTCTCACTAGAACGTGGCAATCAAGCAGAACAAAACAACATCCAGCCTGGTTGGACTGTCTCCTCAAGCAGTCTCAGTGGTAATCAGGCCTTTTATTCCCTTGTGCATGATGACCCATCAGGAGAAATCATCATTGTCAATGCTCAATTTTATCCCAAATCTTGCACTGGCTGGTCATTTCTTTAAAGCACTGGTTTCTATAGTTACGCAAAAATGAGCATTGTTCCTGGTCCCTAAGGAAATGAGGCCAAACGTGCAGTATGAGTTTCTCTTCTTCCTACTAACTTGAGAACTCAGGGACCAGCTTTTATCCAGAGTAAAGAAGAGTGGAGGCTTCCATTAAGAGAAGTAAGTTCCCATGAATTTCATGAACACAAGCTCTGGAGAGGATATAGTTCCAGGAAAGGCTGAAATATGAACTGAGGCTGAGAAAGACACAGCTCTGCCTGGCTACAGAAGTAAAACAAACAAACAAAATTCAGCCACATTAATTTCAGAGAAATTACCTTCCCCAAACGTAAGGCTTAAAAACCATTTGTTTCTAAGGATCATTGAATTAATAATCATGAAAACCAATGTTTTTTCCAAAAGTTATTTTATTTCCCACCATCAATTCAGCTTCTTTGAACTGCTAAAGATATGTGCACATGAATGGCAAACTGAATGCGTCCTTCAAGTGCCACATCAAGATTATGCTAGAAAGGGACCACAGTACCCTTTGTTCCCTCACTAAATCTGCCCAGGGGATAAGTTCAACCCATACCGATGAGATTTAGCCAAAACCCACTGCAGACCACAGCAGAGATAAAGCTGGCATTTCTGGCACTGCCTTAACTAGGGTGGTTTAAGATGCCAGTATTTCAGGTTTCCTGAGCAGGTCTACCGTTCAACTTTCATTTACATCATCACTGATGGAGGGGGCACCCACAGAGAATTAGAGCTCTGAAAATATCTCCATGCAGACAGGGCCAAAGAGGCCTCCTCCTCATGGTGATTTACTTCACTGCAGCAATGAAAATTCCTGTCTGGAACCAAGTGCCTGACTGCAAACTTACCACAGCTCCAGGGCTAGCAGAGTCAAAAGGTCACATTATTTATTTGTTGCTCTTCCAAGATCACTTTCCCATGAACTAGATAGATTCTCAAATGCCTTCTATTGCACAGAAGATTGTGATTAATCTAAGTCTTGGTTCAATTTGGGACTAGCAGTATTTTCTTCAAAAAACTCTGTCTTAAATTCACTCCTTGGATTCTTAGCAGTTTTAAAACTGGACAATTAATTTTAAACTAGAATATATAAAGGTCTTCTTTTGCTAAGAAAGTGTAGTGATTGCAGAAAATAAATTGCTGTAATTCTTAATGTAATTCTTTGCCCAGCAGAGGAAGAATTCCATGTTCAGGATCTTCAGCTGCTCTCTTTTCCCCCTCTCTGTGTTGAGACATGGAAGAGGTCTGTTCTGCTCCCAGTCCTGTTACCCTGTGTGCTGTTGCATGTAAAACTCAAATTTCATGTGTGTTTTCTCAGCTAATAAAAGTGCTTCTCTGTCTCTGAAGTATGGTATTATTTAATTTTTATGTAATATAATAAAGCATGATTTTATACGATCTCTCGTAACTCCCTCTTCTTCATAAAGCTGCAGTTCCTGTAGCCATGTTGTTACACAAAATTCTCATTACACCAAAAACTTTTTTAAAAGAAAAAAAAGGAAAAAAAAAAAAGAAAGAAAAAAAGAGCAGCTTTTAGTGCTCAGAGTAAGAAAGATGAGATTGCAAAGGTGAAAATACCATAGGTTCAAAAACCGGACCAGCCCTAGCAAATCATATTACAGCAGTTTAAGACATCACCATCCCCAGATGGCTGCCTCAGCCATTTGCTAGAGGTTTCCATTGCTTGAGGCAATGGGCAGAGCAGAACATGTGTCTGCACTTAAGCACAACAGCTTAGAGCCAGAGATCTCTGCTCGGCCATCAGCCTCAGGTTTGAGCTAAAGGGGAGGTTTTGCACAGAGCTGGAGGCAGCAGAGGCTTATCTGCCCTTCTGCCTATTCTGCTGTGAAACAGGGGCCCTGACAGACAGGGCTGACCAGACAGTAGGGCCATGTCTCTCGCCCCAGGTTCATCTGCCCTCATTTTGTACCCCAACATTTCACAGAAGCTGTTTTGGAAGCAGCAATGCTAATGCTGCCTTAGGAATCAGGTCAGGATGGCTTCCATGCTCTGTCACCCCATAATCTCAGCTCTTCAAAATCCTCTGTAATCCCACCCTGGCCTTGCAACACCCCTCTTCCAAATTTCCTGACATCCTCTCATGACAGACTCTGTCCCACACCCTCAGCCAGGACAGGGCTTTCTCCCCATACAGCCTGGCATGCAGATCTGAACACTGCCCATCACCGAGCTGACAGGCCAGCCCAGTCAGTCACTGAGACAACTGCTCCTCCATGGAGGCATGGATTTGGCTCTCTGTCCCCCACACAACTACAGCATTTTCATTTGCCAGTCACAGGAATGCTTCTTGTCCCTTTCCAGGGGAATACCTGTGCACCAGGAACCATCAACAGCAGTGATCCAGTGGTCCAATTGCTCTGCAAAAGGAGCTTGGGGATACAGATGTTGGCTACGCATAACCTAGCCATAGTTTACACTCATGACCTTGGGGGTTTACTCCCCCCAAATACAACACTTAATTCTGAGATTGCCTTTCCACCCCAAACACTCATCAAAACATTAACAAGGCATGAGGTCTTATATGCTAAAATGGGCACATTCCCACTGGGAAAACAACCGTTCCAGAAGTCTCAAGCCTGGCAGGAAACTGGCTTTCCAAGAGCCTGGAGTTATGTGGGACAAGTTAAATGATGCTACTCAGCAACTGTTTCCCAGAGAAATACAGCAAGGGCCATGACAAGGCCAACAAAGACTAAAAATATCCCAGAGTTTAGCCCATGCCCTACATATCGTTCCATTTAACATGCCACAATTAAGGCTTTCTGTCCACACAGAGAGATGTATGAAGTGCAACACCGTCACACAGCTGGGAACAGCAATGCCTAAGAGACTCAAAGACAAGGGGATAGCGCTGCTGCTCAGCACAGAAGACACCACAGTCTCAGGAATAACAGCAAACCGAGGGGAATGCCTCAGAAGGAAAAGATCTTCTCACTGGGTAATGGGAAGCTGGAGTAAAAATTCAGCACTTTAGGTGGATCCCAGCAATTTGGTAAGTGTAGCTGCCTTCGACATTTAAATTTCTCTGAGTTATGTCTACAAATTGTAGTTGTCTGAGACTGCAAAGCATCTGTTTAAAGCAAGCTCTAATTTGAGACATTTTTCCCTTTGATAATATGACGGCATCAAATTCCAAAGTGCTAAAAACCAGACAAAAATCAAGAGCTGAGATGCTACAAGATATGACATTTTTCATGTAACAGCAAGCCAGTCTGACAGTCTCATGGATCCCAGCATGCTGTTACTACGTGAAGCTCTAATGCCATTGATAATAGTTAAAGGATCGCTGTTATGTTTCAGAAGCCAAAAATAATTTTAAAACCTTGAAGTGCCTTTAAACAAACGTTACTGAAACCTCTCCTTGTGGTCCTTGAATTCCCATCGGGTAGACACCATACCCTTCACGTAACCCCTGGCCGCTGATTAATGAAACTTGGCAAAGGGTAGCAAAGCCATGCCAAAGGCAGCACAAAATCCCAAGTTTCTTCATATCCCAGGAGAGAAAATGCACAGACAACAGCAGCACCCCCCAATCATTTCCTGACTTCACTCTAGCCAGAAGTTTGAGATAAGAGTGCTCAAATAGGCAGTGCTTTTCCCTCTGTGTTCCTGACAATGGCTCCACATTCAAAGCAATCACAGCTATCTCCTGTGTACAATTACAGCCTTTTACAGTCTCACCTTGTCTAACTCCCCACCACGGACCACAGGTCTAGTCAGACACTACGTGCATTTGCAGTAAGTTCTCATGTATTTGCCTGGATCTCTGGCTCCTGTAGGAACTCTGCTGTCTGCAAAGTTAACAGGCATGAAAAAGTTGGATAAATTCTCACGTAAGCTAAAACTGAGCTTTTTGGATCATTAGTGTTCATAGCACCTAATCAGGCTACTGCAAGAATAACTAACCCTTTCTGTTCTGCACTGGCCTGAGCTGCAAAGGCCAAACATCCAGGCTGGCTGTGTGTTCATGTTCTGCATCACATCTCAGTTGTTCTGCTTTGTTTTATTTATGACTAAAGAGCAATAATCCACATGCCATGTGATCAGATAATCTATACTCTGGTCTGCTCGCTCTGCAGCAAGATTCAAAAGACAGTATTCAGCAAGCAGCAGCATGCCAGCTTCTTGTGCACAAACCAGCAGCTTGGGACCACTGGTGCACAGATAGGTCAGAGCAACACACTGCAGTAACGATCAGACACAGCCACAGACCTGAAGACCTAAAGCAGACTAGCCCATGTCCCAGGTCTCATCTGGAACAAGAAGGAATGCCTGTTCAGCCAGAGCACTGCAGCACTCGAGATACCCCCAACATACTCTGTGCAGCAGAGAAGGGAGAAGAGCTGTGTTGGGGAGGAAGGGTAACTTGCTGCCTGCAGCCAAGGGCAGAGCCAGCCCTGGTTTGCTGCTGCACTGTGGCGGTCTTGCCAGAGATGCAAAGCTCAGGGAAACCCATCGAGACAAGTCTGCACACAGCCTGACAAGTCAGTGCTAAAAAAGACCCACACAAATTTCCCACCCTGTGCAAAGCCACTATTCTTCAGATCAACAATGGGGCAAATGGCTTGCTACATTAGAGCAATTAACTTTTATGCTCTTTGGCCATTTGTAAACAGAAATCCCTTCAAGCAGGGATCCTGAATGTAAGTAATTTTTTTTTTTTTTTAAGTCAACTAAGGGACATTTCACAACATGTATCCTATGTGTCATATATCACGACATGTGCCATGTGTCATCGTAAACCCATGCTTCTCCCAAAGCTGCACCTCAGTCCTACTGCTCAAAATTTGTCAGCTGTCCATGCCTGGTGGCAGTTTCCATTGCATGTGGTAGAGGGTAGGTGCTGTACGTGCACTAAGGCAGCAGAAAGGCTGTTGAAGACATTCCAACATGTCTGGAGGTAGCAGTGCAAAAATCCCAATCCCAGTTCTGCTTTTGATTTCCTCCTGTGACCTTGGTTAAGCATCTGTGTGCCAGCTTTCCAACCTGTGCAAGACCCCAGATCCTGGGGTTCTTGTGAAGATTACCTTCTGTAAGGCTCTTAGGAGAATTAAAATAAAGCATTTCCCTTGTAGTTGCACAGGTGTCCATGTGGAATAGTCTTGGGCTTCTCAACATAAATGCAACCAAGAGCTTCTGCAGCACTGCAACCATGTTCTACAGAAAGGACCAAAACCTGTATTTAAAGAGAAGAATGAAAGGCTTCTGGGAATAATTTTTAGCCAGCACCTAGGACACTGCTTCTGGGAGCTTGTGCTCTGCAGAACTTTACAGGATGATTTAAGATTACTCAAAATTTCATTTTCCTGTATAAAAGAGTGAGACTGGGAAAGCTAAAAAAGAAGACTGAGATGACAAAATGCAGAGAGAAAATATCAGTCAGGGATGACAAAAGAAATGCAAAGTGTTAAATGTCTAGGGAAGGCAGGGCAAAATTGGAAACAATATCCCAGGTATGAAAACCAGAAAAAGCCAGGCTATAAGAAATCCTTATATATCAGTGAGTGATCAGTAGCTCCTCTGGGAAGAGGTCTGAAAGAACTAATTCAACAGTGAAGTGGGAAAATGCAATGAAGAAAGCACTGGTGTGACATTTACAGACTGCCTGGAAACGTCATAGTGAAAGTGCTAATGAAGTGCACGTTGTTAATTACCACTGAGCAAGCTCCCCACCATGCCAAGGTGCAGGATCACAGAGCCAAGCAGACAGGTTTGCTGATCATCCCATCACAAGCCATGGTTGAACACCAGAGAATTCACAGCGGCTCATAGAGCAGGTGATGACAAAAGGTTGGAGCTGGGTGATGGGAAGAGAAAGAAGGATCTGTACATCCTCTTTTCTCCCCATGGAGCTACACACTGTCCTTGCCACAGCAGCTCCATGGCTACCAATGCATCAGGCTAAAAAGTAGCAGCACAGACCCAGGTGCCACATGCAGACCCACCATTTCTTGGCTGTCACACACTCAGCACCTGGGCACGGCAGGAAGCTCATCATGCAGTACCACACAGACACAGCTCTGTGTGGCCAGATGTCAGGAAACACTGATCATTCAGATGGCTGGATAACAATACATGGCACTGACAGAATACCTGTGATTACCAAAGCACTTTGTGAGTATGAACGCAACCTCTGTCACTAGGAGACAAATTAATATTTGTCCTCATTATACAGGAAGGAACTGAGACACAGAAAGGTTATGTGATTTGTTCTACACAGCAAAAGTGAACAGCAGAGCAAGGAAGATGATGACTGACAGACAGCCACCAAATTTCCTTCACTCTCCTGGTTTTCCCTTGCTCCTGGCTGTGACAGACTGCAATACATTTGTACTGGCAGCTATGGGGAGAAAGTACAAAACACAGAGCTGGGACTGGGCATTCATATGGGTAACAAGTCTATCCAGCTTTGGGATGGCAAACTGGATAGGGAGAGGCAAAAGCTTTTGCAAAATGCTACCCAGTTCAGAGCCAATCCCTGGATATTAGGAGCTGGGAGAAGACATTCACAAAGAACCATTTATTGCATGCACACACCCCACAAGTCAGCCAATTTTTACCAGTGTCAGACCCAGCAGATGCACAGCTCAAACAGGAATCCAAATCCGGGCAGATTCCCACCAAAATCAGAAAAGAGACAGAAATGCAGAATGGACTTGTTACTAGCTGACACATATGAAGAGAGAACTTGAAACAATTCAGTTCCTGGCTGACATATCCTGCTTAGGGGCTATTTTCAAACCACTAAGAAAAAGAGAATAAAAATATTTCCTCCATGGATCTGGACTTCTCTCCCTTCCTATAATACTTTTGCTGTGCTTGCCAGATGGGAAACTGCTTCTGGCCAAAATGTCCCCAACCAGGAACAGAACAGAAACGGAGGCGTCTGGTAATAGATATCACCTAATAACAGAGAAAAGAGTTATTCCACTTGCAGTCCATGCTGGTATCTCTGAAGGACCCGGAGAGCCATGCATTCAGAAGGTGATTTCATAAACCCTGGTCTGAACTTCTGACATCTCCTTCACCGCTGAACATCAGCCTTGCTGTGGGCTAACGCTGGGTGCCTCATTCACCTTGGCCTTGTACCCTGTGAATTCACTAAGCCTGTGGTGAATGTGGAGTGCAGCTCAGCTTCTGAGCTGCAGACTTGGAACTATTTCAAACCCAGCCCCCAGGCTGAGCTGGTTACACTGCCAGCAGTACAGGCATAAGCGTAAGTCACTGCTGCAGGTCAAATGAGCTGATCATCACTCATTTCTCACTCTGAAACCCCTTTGCATGCCCTGTCCGGCCTTGTCCCGCAGTGGAATGGTCACACCTTTGCAGATTTTGTCTCTTCTCCCATCTCTAAATTAGGCTCAGCTCCCCCTCCAGCTCCCCAAGGCATGCTGTATTGTACTTCATGGCCTTCAGCCACACGGAGAATTTAGACTGCCCAGAACTTGTAGGGTCAGGAATCTTGGCCATCTCTACGTTCAGTTAATGAAAAGGAAAGGAGCAATGCTAGGTCTGGAGACAGCTGCACTGCTCTGGAAGGGAACTACTCAGAAGCACAGCTGCTCCTTTCCCACATGACAGTGGCAGCCCCTTCAGGCTGCCCATTTTGATCTGCTCACACTCCATTTTTAAAAAAAATTAGTATAGCTTACTGCAGAAAGCAAGCAGCAAAAGAAGATCTCACCCCAAGAAATAATAAAGATTTCAATGAAAGAAGGTTGCAAATGTCAGGGTGCATGTTAGGGGACAGAGAAGCCCACACAGGTGGCTACTACATTAAAAGTCAGCATTTGCAAACTCAGGGTGGCTGAGTTTACTTTCTTGCTGTCTCCTCTTCCCCTCCCACACTTGATGGGAGAGCTTGACAACCTATAAAATCCAAATGCCAAGAAACAGCAGTTTTGTCATCATTTGTACAAGTCAGGCTTATAGTGCTGGACAGGAGGAACTCCCAGAGCACCTGAGAAGCAAAAATGTCTCAACCCTCACATACAGAGCTTCAGAAAATTCACAGGAATTTCCCCTACTAAAAACCAGATCTCAGTACCAGGATCCCACAGGGCAGCTGCCCCAGCCTCCAGCCCTCCCTGTGGTCCCCCACAAAAGGGAAGGAAATCTCAGGGAAATAGCAGTGGGTCAGCTCACAGTGTGGAGGCAGCCCTGTGAAAATCAGCAGGGAAGGAGCTCTGCAGCTGCTCGTGGGGTTTTGCTCACCATAGTCCCCAGAGCAGAGGGAGAGGCTATGGGAAGGACAACCCCAAGGGCTGGCTGGGAAAGAAAGTTCCCTGATGGTTAATGTGTCTCTAAGCAAGAGACAATCCACCTCCTTCCATGGAGTAAAGGTGAAATGTGGGGTCTATGCAGCCTCACATGGCAGTGGGAATGCTGCCTCAGCACGGACACTTTGACCTCTCTTCCAAGCAGATGAAAACTATTGCGCCTTATCGGCTCTCCTATGCTGGAAACCTCCCACAGTCCCATACTGGGGACTTAGAAAGAGGTCAGGGAGAGAGAAATTTACATGCTGAATCATTCCCAGACAAATCGTTTCCTTATTATACATGGCAGCCTCCCACGGACAGACTTGCCAGAGGGCTCTCTGAAATCGTATTAGGTGCCTTTCCCTTGCTTCTCTTTATCCCCCCGTCATCCTTCTCTCACTTGAAACGTTATAGCTTACAGTCCCACTGGAGAGGGTCTGGGGGTCATGAGCACGCAAACAGTCCAAGGGGCCCAAGGAAGGGAAGAGCACAAGGGCCTGCTGTAAACTGCTCCAGGCTCAGCCACTCACGCTCCCGGCTCATGCTTGCAGCCTTTTGCGGGACTTGCAGCCAGATGTCAGGATCCAGCGAGCCTGGCGGCAGAGCTGCCCTTCATACCCGCAAGGCCTTTGCTCTGGCACGCTGCCGATCGCGCCTGCAGGTCAGGTGTGCGCTCTTACCACGTCTGCTCACACCCCGGGCTCTCTGGATGCAGACCAGGAGCCACAGAACTGTATTGCAGAGAGCATCAAAGCGGGGTTTGTTAATAAGTCCCGAGGAGGCACTTAGCTCTGTGCCATGCCAAGGCTCCGGTTGCAGCCTCTGGGCTGGAGCTGACTTGCACCCAGCCAGCCAGAAGTGTGGAGAGATGGGGGTAATTCCCCCTACCAAACCGCAGCACCCTGCGTGGGGGATGCCTTGTGCTGGGAGGCGCAGGGCTCCTCGCTGCAAGGGCTGTGTGCCCGTGCCTCCCGTGCTGAGGCTGCCTGCGAGGCGAGGACGGGCAGCAGAGGAGCACAGCTGCGGCTCCAGGCCCCTCTGTGAGGCCTGGGGAGGAAAACAAGATACTCCAACTTCACATGGGCAGCTTCTGAAGTCAGCACAGTGTCTTGATGGCATTACAGCAGCATTATTGTGCACAGCTGGGGGGTAAATTACTCCTTATGTAACTTTTATTTAACATAGCAACTTCCCTTGTAAATCTCGCTGTTTGGGCCCCAGTCGCTGCAGGGACATTGCCAATCGAGGCTGTGACAGAAGTAATGCCAGATCTGAATCAAACACACAAACACTTCTGAGGTTAGTCAAAACGTGCTCAAGCTCTTTTTAGCAGGGCTGCATCTGCAAGCTCACAACACATGCTTGGGCCACTTCTGGTTTGTTACTCAGATTCTTCTGCTAAGGAGGGCTGGGGCTGTACCACAGCATTCCAAGGTTTCCATTTATTCCCACAGAACTGAACAGAGGTTCTCATGCTGCCTCTCCACTCGAATGCTTTGGAGCCATAAGAATCATTAACACGTCAGGGAAAACAGAAATCTTCTCTAGACACTCACAATTTCCTAAAAATTGTATCATCAAACCTGGCTAGTAGCCATCTCTCTCTCATTTGTTTTCTCCTACTCTCTGTGCTCTGCTTTATCTTGGGGAGCATCTGGCTGTCAAAGCTCTCTTCTGTTTCAGGAGGGTTCAGCAGTCAGTTACTGACAGCCCCACGATGTTGTAACAGGTACAACATGTAAGGGTGACCTAGCACCATGAGGCGATTTAAAATGCCGCCACTGGGATTTGTAGAAAACTGTTTCAGGTTCCAGCTTGGTAGTGACTTGTCATCATAAGAACTTTGTTTCTTGGTGTCATTTCCAGCATGAGGCTGAACTCAAATGGTGTCCGTCCTACAGAGTTACAAATCCCATTTTAGTCTCTAGGTTCCTCTGAACCTTAACAGATGTGCTGTGAACTTCAGGTAAGTAAAGCAAGTCCCAGGCCTGGGAAATGAAACAAAACTGCAAGTAGAATTTTATTGCTTAGAACGTGCTCTGGAATCTGGACTCACAGGAATTTGCCCAGCACACACGTAGTTTCTCCTATCAGCAGAGCACCTCCTTGTCCCTTGTGGCTGACGTGGCACTGCAGCGTCACAGAGTCCTCGTCTCCAGCACACTCAACACAGAGACATTCAGCACAACTGAGAGTTCTCCCCAGAGAGGCACTCCTGCAGGCACTCCTGAAGCACAGAACTCCCAAATCTGCCAAGCACCAGCTCCCCACCCTCTTACTCCATCTGTCCATGGCCTGAATCAGCTCAGGGTGGCCTGGGTTTTTGTTCTATTTTTCCTGCAGCCTATGGAGCCCTACGGTCCCATTATTACATCAGGCAAAAGAAATTGAGACCACAATTGCCCCAAGTTGCTCATCTGCAAAACAAGAAAGGAAAAGGCTGGGGAAGGATTATCCCTCCAACTGCAGTACTGAAAGGACACGGAGATTAACCAACTTGCTTGGAGTTACACAAGCAATCTATGGCAAAGGCAAAAATTAAACCTCCAAGAATCCTCCAAGTCCTGTGCTAGTGCCCTTACCACAGGCCTTTACTCTCTGCCTCTAATGGAGTGTCTTCACCTTTCAAGGGCAAAGCAGGGAAAGTGGCAGTGCTGCTTTGTTCCCTTCCTGCAGCACCAGCACAAAATGAGAGTTAGAGCACAGCCAGGTGGGACTGAAAACAGAGCACTTGGAGCAGCAGTGTCAAGTAGGTAAACTTTTCTGACGATTAATGAAGATGTGCTACAGCCAGAGACCTCCTTTCCCCCAGCTGCAAGCTGCTTCCAGCTCCTGAAGTGTTTGGATCACTTCCCCATTCCCTCTCTGTAGCATATCTGGCAGAATTATGGAGATGTGAACATTTGAGCAAGAAGAGCTGATTTACCTTTGCTTGCTCTGCTTCTCACCAGTGCCTGTATCCCCTCAGAACATCTGCTTTGTGTTTTATAGCAGTTTTAATTGGGAGCAATGCTGAATGCTTAGCAACTGGCTCTTTCTTTAAGTTCCACAGTCAGGCTCCAAGACTATTTTTTATTTTTAACTGGACAATTCTGCCAGGGCAAACCTGAAAGCACAACTGAGGCAAGTAACTGCTGATACTCTGAGTGTTTTGAGAGAGAGTGCCCGCACAATTCTTTTCCTCTCAGGTTTCTTCCTTGAGCAGTGGGACAGAAAGATGAAGATGCATTTGATCTTCTTAAATTGTGAGGCTACCTTGATTTGTGAATGCATCTTTTCTTCAGCAGAATGGGCCAACCATATTTTTAAAATCAGTCTTGAAACATCAAATTAAGAAAATCAAGTCATATAATCAGAACAGAGATGGACCTACGCATCCCTGAGTAATTTTTGTCAGGGCCAGATATTTCAGATGACCACTACTCACTCTCTCTGCTGACAGAATTAAGCTGCCATATCTGGATGTTTCTCAGATGTAAACCTCACAGCAAAATGACATGAACAAGCCAAGTTTAGTAGCCTGAAAATGAAAAAAAGTTTCTATGATTTCTGATTTGATTTCCATCCTGAAATATAAAGGTGACTGATAGACCAGTGCAGGCTTGACACAGGGCGATCATAATGTTCACTTTCAGAATCCTGAAAGTCCTGATAATAAAAATAAATAAGCCAATTTCTCTGGGAGGTGGTAAAGAAACAAAGCAATTGGCACCCAGCATTCTCCACCCAGCCTCGGACTGCCTTTCTACAGAAAACAGATTGTTTCCAAACAAAAGCTCTTTCCAAGCCTGCCACAACAGCCCTGCTTCACGCTTTAAAAAAAATTCTGCATGCATTCAAGCCTCCTTATGCACTTTGGTGGAAATCCTATACTCTCCGTGATACAGACTGAACTCGAAGCCAACCAAGTTTTCAAACTTTGTTTTGAGATCCCAGCTTCATGCAATACCAAGGCTCCAGGCAAGAACTCTCCCAAGTGTAAGCCAGCCAGATGTAAGGCTGGTTTATCACCCTTTATACAAGCCCAAGCATAGCAGAAACAATGAGCTTTGATATAAAAACAGGGAAACAATCATGACAGTGAACATCTGAAATGCCATCAGAGTCATCAGTATGGTTTTCCATATGTCACTATGTCATTACGTCACAGTTTGGTGGACAGGAGATGGGTCAATGACCAAGGTTAATTCCAGTCCTATCACTGTCTCTTTGGACTGAATTCAGTCTTCGTTTAATGAGCTGCAGTTTTAACAATTTACTTCCAAGTATGCCAAGTCTCTATTTGTTTTTTTATGTGGCTTGAGGCTTATGTTAAATAGGATCATAACATTTACTTACCTCACCAAAGTGGTGGAAGATTTAACGCACCAACTTTAATGCAATACAAAAAGATAATGTCTGAAGCAGTTTCAGACTCTGGCCTGAACCCCCCCAATTCTGTTTTTAAGGCTCAAAAAATCATATATTTTTGTGATGTTCTTTCTATTTTGTTCTGCACAAAAAGGCATGGAACTAAAGGTAAAAGAATTAGAATCCAAACAGCCCCAATATTCAATACTGCAAATTCACAGCAAAAGCAGGCTGGAGGGAATGTAGCTAATTTCTTTTTCTTCTTGTTTTGTGATTCAAGCCAGTTAATAACGAAAAAAATGAATTAAAGCTTCATAAATCACAACTTTGACCAGAAAAAGAAGACAAATGGGAATCCGTGGAATTTTCCTTTCCTTGTTCTATGAGCAGCATTTATTACAGTTCTCAGGTAAGGTTTTTAAGAAAGTCAGTTGAAAATCAAAAAGGCAAAACTGATTTCTTGGTTGACAGCAACTCTTCCATTGTGTTTGCAAGACATTTTGAAGATGTAAATGATTACTGACTTTACTTAACTTCAGCACAGGCGAACCACTGGAGAGGAACAAAACAAACTGGCTGGCAGTTCTGAAAAACTGTAACCCAAGAAGTGCCCACAACATGCTCTGACCCTGCACACAAGTGGATTTTTTATGGAGATTGCATGACTTCAAGCAGTAAACTTAAGGCACAGCTATGAGAAATAGGCTTAACTCTTACGCAGCCATTTTCATCCTCATAGTTAAAAGCATTACTTACCCAGAACTCTGCATTACCAGATCTGTTTTTCATGATGGGACATGGATGAGGAACGCACAAGAGTTAAGGCTGTAACTGGATTACCCAAGTCCAAGCTCAATATTGTGGGCACATTGCTGTGCTGCCTGTCCTGGTCACACCAGGGAGTGCAAACATGCAGAAGACCTGGCCAAATCATTTAATGAGACTGAGCCCTACAGGAAAAACTAAGCAACTGTCATCTGCTCAACAAGGAGATAAAACTAGGAGGACCATGCCCCATTAACCACTTTGACTTGGATGGGAAAGAAGTGTCTTATTCTGCCTGGACCAATCTCTCTCTGAGTGTTTATGACTCCTTTCACCTACATCCACCCATCTCAGGTTCTTTAATATCTCCAGTAAAACATTAACATAGGAGCACTTGGAACAGAAGTCAATCAAACAGGAAGCATTCACTCCTCTCCATGCCTTCCCAAATACAGTTTTTTCCCAGTGCTCAATCAACATCCCAAACATTCCTCCCTTTCTTTAGGAAACACCTGAGCAAACAGGTATGTCTAACTGGTGTGTCAGACTGCTCTCGAGTCCAGCAAATTTTCTGGGAAGTAGCTCATGGCTAAGCTGTCCTGTCTAATAGTTGATCCCTTTCTCAATCCTTGGGTGAAGACGGTACTCAAGGGAAACCCAGCAGGCAGTGTTGTGTAGACCAGAAGCTCTGGTTTCATTTTCAGATCTCGGCTGTTGACTTGTGGTGCACTGGCGCAGGTCTGTCAGCCTCTGCCTCCCAAAGTGCATTCACTATTTAAACAGCCCTCAGGAGAGATATCGCTGCTGACTAAATGAGGGAGGATAGGCTGTGACTACATCAGGCAATTTAGGAGCAGTGTTAAAGTGCAGGAAGGCTGGGAGAGCTACCAATGCCTTTTTAGCTTTTTCCCATCCTGGAAAATCTGCAACCATCTGAAGCCGTCTCCCAGGACATGTTTGTAGCTGCCTATTGTAACAGATCCCTGGCTTCTGCCAGACCTTCCTGGGTGTTAACCAAAACAGCATAAATACTAGAAGGCTGAGAGCTGTTTCACAAGACCAATAATTTCCATCTGTAACTCAGCAGAGTATTTGAACCCAAGGCCATTGAAATGAATGGCTGGTATCAGACATCCGCTACATGACTCGCATCACCCTCCCACACTGCTTTGACCTCAGCTGAAACCATTTGCAATTTTACTTCTTCTGCAGTGGCAGGGATTAATGACTGATCATGGACCTTTACCATGAATCTCCGGGCTTCTGTCAGCCAGTGTCACAAACTTAACATTATCTAATTGTAAGTTTTCCCATTTAATTGCAATATACACCTGCTCAATGTCCCTCTGTGTGTGAAAAAGCATCATACTTCATTTAAAAAGCCCTCATTTAAATTCAACAGCTAGCCGCACAGATTTAACCATTAAACTGATTTATGTTGCATAAAAGATCAAACCAGATCACACCTTGTGGCCAAATAACCATAAAAGGTTTCTGTAAAGATCATTAATTCACCTCCCTGGGCAGTTAGTTTAGCAGTAAATATGACTTAGATGACTTTATCCAGTTAACCTTAATCAATTTGTTATTATGATTAGTCACCCTAAATAATAGAAATGTGAGAGGGGAAGGTGCTACAGTTCAGACCCTGGTAATGAACAGGCTGCTGGTGTGCTGACCCCAGATTTCCACACTCCTGGGAAACAGGAATCCATCCTCTGCCTGCACCTCAGGGGACCTCAGCCAACCTGTGCTGAGGAGAGCATCTCAGAGGCTGGGCTTTGTCTGATCCTTTTCAGTGGCCTGCAGGCAGGCAGCTCCCACGATCACAACTCAAGAAAGAGAAGAAGGGGCAGAGGGGGACAGAAGGCAAGAACAGCCCATTCACCCCATGCTATGAGGAAAGCTGGCCTAGTTGTCCACATCCCGGCTTGAAACCTGACAAGGTTTAATTTGGCAGACCTTGATTTGTCACGGATTTCCACAGTGACCTTGGCCAAGGTATTTCATCTTACTGTATCTCAGCTCCCCAGCTGTTAGGCAGAGATGACAGTGCTTCCATCTCTCACAGGAGTGGTCTTTAAGTTCGTGAGGCATTCAAACATCACAGCTCTGGGAGCCATAAAAACTCCTTAAGTAGGTAGGTCCATCACTCTGGATGCTCTGTTCTCCTCTCACCCTGCATGGCTCTATTGACTTCAACCCATTTAACCTGTCATGGAGAACATGATATCAGATTCAGGCCCTTGATCTGGCAAAGGGATTGCCTCTTCCTCACAGTCACTGCAATAACCAGCAGAATGGGACCCAGTGGTGTCTATAGCAACGTAAGTGGTCATCAGTTCTAAAGGAAATAGGCCCATATCTTGACCACCAAAGTAATCCACACCTGAGCAAAACACCACTGTACTGACAGCCCAGCACTCCCTGTGCAAACTGACTGCCTTTTACACCAGTTTGGAAACAGAGGGAAGACGAGAAGGGGCTTAAATTATAACATTCATACTGGTCAGCAGTAAATTCATGCAGCCAGTGGAATAATATTGGTGTAAGGAAGAAAACAGGACTCAAGGTGTTTGGGTGTCTGCCCCCAGTCTCCCGCAGGGCAGAGCCTTGCTCCTGTCACAGCTGCACTTGGTACGCAGTCAGCACATCAGTAAATCATCACTCCCCGCATGAAAGGGCTCATTCTGTCTGTGTGCATTTCTCTGACTGTGTTCACTCTCATCAGTGCAAGGAAAGCACTTTATCCTTCATTCTTATGCTCAGCTGCATGCTTCTCCAGCCTTCCCACGTTGTGTACGCAAGTAAGAATGTAGAACATTTCTCTTTGCAATATCCACAGATCTCCACCTCCCAGGGAAAGGACTCCAAACTCACACCTGTATTCAGCATGAAGTGCTGGACACTTTCTCATAAACTCAGTTCCTACTTCAGAGTTTGAACAGAAAACAAAGTTATCATCAAAACCATTCAGTAAGGACTTTTTCACTGACCCCAGCAGGCTTTAGTTGAGATTCTCTGTGTTCAATTACTTCAGTCATTATCGCTAAACAAGAGGCTCAAGCATACCTGCAACCTTCAAAGCTGCTAATGTGGAACACAGGACATGAGAACAGACAATGCAATTCACCTGGGAAATGCAACATGCTAGTAGAGATTCCTTCCTCCAATGTCAATGATTTTTTCCATTAACTTGGTCATCTTCCCATGATCATCTGTTCTTGGATGTAAGTTTAGCTTGCTACAAGTGAAGAAGGGGGATTATAGGTTTTCACAGCATACAAGAAATCTCTGTGCCTATGAAAATAGTTTGCAGTCTTTGGATGTGGCTGTAGGACAGTGGCCAAAGCAATATTGTGGAAACCATATAGTCTATCCCCATTTTTAGGGACTAAAATCCACTAAAATTAGAGTGCCAAGTCTAAAAATGAAATCTGATAGATTTTAAGACAAGTGGGGCCTCACTTTTAATCATTTAAGAAGCATTTACTTAAAATTCAGCATATATCTAGGGGTCATCGATTTCAGTGGCAATTATTCATGGGTCCAAGTTCTGTCTTGATCTGGGATCTGAAAGCTTCAACATTAGAAAGAAAATGCACACTTTTCATTTTTATTATTAAAGGCATATCACACCAATCTCTATCAACAAGGAGTCTTTGTTTATAGAATATGATATTAAATTTGGATTCCTCTCAAATACTGGGAGTATTTTGTTACACTATGCATCCAGGTGCCACATGTGATTTTGACAGACAGGCTCATCTGAGAGGTGCCAATTAACAAACACTCTCAGAAGCAGAGCGTGACAAAAGTCACAACATCATCAGAGAAGGAATGTTTTCCCTCACAGGAGGAGGTATCAGAGAGGAAGAAGTTCGTTCATCTCCTCCAACAATATATGAATAGCTCCCCTCAATTACCCCACTGCTCCTTTACTAACTATAAAGAGACATCATGAAGAAATGAATATATATTACATTTCTCTTTTACATAATACATCTCCATCATTACTAACGAGTCAGGGAGAGTTAAAACTCGATGAAAAGGTTGTTGATTTTTTATCATCATGTTTGTTTTTAAACTCGCTGGAGTGCTTAAGCAAGCCCGTGAGCTCCACATTTGTTCCTAATTTGCTCTGAAGGCAGGGGGCCAGCGGCAGGGCAGAACAGGCAGTGTCTGGCACTTCTGCTTATTTTCAGATAGAATTTAAGGCAGGAGGCCAGACCTGGAGGGTGTTTTAAAATAGTGATCTTGAATTTCTACAGTACTTTCCTTGGGAGGATATAATGGTGTCTTATACACTATAGCCACAATTCTACACTGAATTAATTCAGGCTTCATGTATGAAAAAGAGAATGAATTTGAGAAGGATTGGGGCTAGAGATCACTGTGGCCACTGCTTAATGCACACTTGCTGTGAAACAGAGAAGAAAATCTTACATGAGTTCTTATTCTATTATATCTGCCAAGAAATAACCATGCAAAACAAAGACCTCTTCACTTTTGAAAAATGCTAAGTGGTAATTAATGATTTCAAATGTCAGAAACTTTATTTAATATCTTTTCTGGGGGACTAGTGACACCATGCCTGACCAACTCATCAGGATCAAGTCTCTCATCCATATCATCATCTGCCAACACCTTGAAAGAGTCCTTCTTTAGGACCAGACCTGTTCGAATATAATTTCCTATACAATATCTGGCCAGGGCACAACATGCCCGAGGCTGTGACTACCCACTGCTGAGAGGTGGGGCTTTCTGTCCTGCTGGTAACTGAAAATGGCCCAACTCACCCCCTCTAGTCATGTCTTTTAGACAAGACCTGTTGCTGACTCACATCCTGCCAAAGAAGTAACAATCTCACACAAGAACCATCTCAGACTTTCATGTTGCTTCCTACTGGGTGTGTACAACCCAAACCTCATCTGCAGCATGAAGTAGGGAGATGCTTGTTTATGCTACTAAACTCACTAAGCAAGAAGCTTGGCAATGCAAGCTTGTTTTTACATATTTTGTCTATACCTTCACATAATGGAAAGACAAGATATTTAGCAATAAAGCCATCAATGTGTTTTCAAGTTATTTTGTGCAAGTGCCTTGATGCTTAGTTTTTCTTATGTTCTCAAGTGAATTGCCTTTAAAACTTTCCTGTTTTGGAGATAAAGTAAAAGATCCCATTTTGCTGGGCAACAATTTTAACTCTTTGTTTTTTCAATCTCACACAAGGGTAGCAGGTTAGTCGCTGTTTTTATTGGTATAGTGAATGCCAATTATAAGGTGTGTGTTAAGTTCTTATGTTCTAGATATGTGGAAAAACCAGATCATATATACCCTCTACATGCAGCTATCCAAAGTAACAAGAAGTTGGAACATCCCAGGTAACAGAAACAAAGATAACAATAATAATAAGAAGATAATGAAAATCATAAAGACACCTCACTACTGTCAATCAGCATGGATCCTGCATGGCCAGCTCTGAGGCAAAGCTGAAAAGCTCTGCCTGATCTGCACCAGCTCCCCAGATCTCACTAGGCTGAGCTTACATGCTCAGTCTCCACAGAGGTCCTTTACAAGCAAATCCTGCGTGTAAGCAAATCCTTCTGGACCTGAGGGCCATGGGGGCTTGCAGCCACAGAGCTCTCTGAGTGCTCTGCTGATCTGGACCCAGCCCCAGCCATGTTTACTAGTTCCAGCTGTGCCAGAACCATTCCTGACCCCCTGTTCAGTGTGGTGGTTACAGCATGAGTTCTCCCCTCTCCCACGGGAAACCTAAGTGTCTTGTGGGCCACCCTGACCACACCTGTAACATGATTATGGCCTAAAAGAGTTCACAGAGCTACATGCTAGTTTAAGAAGCTTACTGATGGACTTGGCAGACAAGAGAAAGTGTAGGATTTAACTTTTTTCTTTTTTCTTTAAATGTGGAAACACTTTGCAGATGCAATTAACCTTGTGTGGTCATCTCTTTCCACCACTTCTGGCAGCTACGTAACATTCTCATTCGAATTGCTCCTTTGGTGTGGAGTTTCTCTTCAGAGAGGTTTTTTTCCAATTTTCCCTCCCTCTTCAAGTGGTCTTAAAGAAAGGACTTGGTCAGCTGGACTTCAAATGACCCTTGAATGCTGAGCTTACTTTCACAGCAGGATGCTTCAACTGCTTCATCAAATAAGTCTCAAGCTGACAGGTTTGTTGATTGGGAAAGCAAAGTCTCAAACTGAAGGTAAAGGGTATGTCACAAATATTAGTGTAAGTATGGTGAAGGCCCTATATCCTTGCAGAGAACAGTGTTTGCCCTAGGCTAAAGTCTGTGCTAATATTTTGAATTTATATCACATCTTCTCAGCTGATCTTACGGGAAAAAGGCCAATTGGATTTTATAGCTCAACAGCTAATAGGATTCTACAGGATTTGATAAAGAAAGAAACTGCCGTTATAGATTTAACTATCCCGTAACAAGGAATATAGAGCTGTGTTAAATTTCAATATTTTATAAAATATTTGCACTGAAAATAGAGCTGCAAATCCATGTTATGTGTTAATAGTTTAAAATTAAATACCCGGATGCCTAGCTGCAGCTGAACCGCATACTGAGAAAAATAAGTTATCCTATAATTTTATAGCCTGAATCTCTGACATCCGCAGTATCTTCCACTCCAGGTGCTCCCTTTGGAAATTTAGATTCAGAGAAAGAAAATTGAGACTCTGCAAAAGCTTAATCCAGAGCCAAGGTAGATCAAAATGAATTCAGGCACTGCTGCTTACAGAAATATCCACTGTGGTGTATGGCACACTAATAGAACCTGGGCTGATAGCTCCAGTTATTCCCTCTCCTGAGGGAGAGCAACATCTGGGATCCTCCCAGACATTTGTGAGGCTCCTTCTTTTAGTACCACTGGTGCCCTCAGACAGGGATATGGCAGCCTGAGCTGCTCTTCCAACAGAGAGAGCTCCCAGGGCAGTCAGCACTGCAGCTGCCCAGAGGCAAGTGCTAACACCAAAAGATACCAAGAGCTTCTTGTTTTTACCAGACTGGTTTTGAGGAGAACTGAACTGAACTAGCAGAAAAGAAAAGAATCATTAAAAATTTGTATGCAGGCCCAAGGGTGGAATTGACTAAGAAGGAAACAAAATCTTGAACTAAGCATGTGAGGGACCTCAAAGTCCCAGGCAGACAAGATAGTGAAGCATGGATTGAGCCCAGCTGATACTGACAGCTCTCTACAAACGTGACCCATCAGGTCCCTCCTGATGAGCTGATTGGGACAAAAAGAGCTGCCCTGCAAACAGGACCTTGCCAGAGAAGAGCCAAATAAGTGTATGACAAAGACCATACCTAATCCTAGGGAGAAGATCTGAGAAGTCAGACTCAGGAGCCAGAAGCCATTTACAGCCATTTAGAGTGGCAGCAAAAAAATAAACTCTCAATTACAACCTTGGAAGCAACAGGCTTGCTGAGCCAAGCATCATCTCCTAGATAACAATCTAATGAGAAATCTCTCCCCAGCTCCCTTTCTCCCTCCCTCCTCTCTGTGTATATCCCTTTGATGTACAGCTGCAAGGGCTGGCCAGGTGCAATCTGTTTCAGTGAGTAATATGCATATAGCTTTGTAAAGTATTTTTAAGACTTCAGGTGAACCTGGATTCAATGTTTCATGTCTGTAAGTGTCAGCTCCTGATAGGGAAGTTCAGCAGCTGCTGGCTGAGTACATCTCCTCACTCGGAAGGCACTGCACCTCTCCTCTCCAGTTTGCAGGCACCTGAGTGAAGAAGCTGAGGTGCAGGACAACCCTGCATCTTCCTACAAGAAAAGGCTGAGCCGGGAGCTGGCTCTTGGGGAGGGAAAGGTAGTTGAATGTCAGTTTGTAAGGGATTCAGTCATTTGAAGTCTCTCTGAACCTGCAGGGTTCTGCCTGTGAACTGAGGACTGAAGAGAGGCAAGGGGCTGGGGATTTTTCATGTGTTGGCTTCTATAAACTGGTCCACCAGACACACATGTACTTCTCCATTACTCAGCTTCCAAAGTGAGGCCAAATTGTTCATCCTGGCTGTGACTCCTTTGCACAAGTCCAGCCACACACTGTGAAGCTGGTTTGGATGATTCCCTTCTCTTCACCGTGCAAAGATGAATCTGTTTAAACTTGCCTCCATCCCCAAGAGTAGGTGTCTGGAGTGCACTGCCGGGCAGACACCCAATACAGCTCTCGACAAGCTACGCTGAGCCTTGAGAGAAACATAATCACTTTCTGTTTGGCACCTGGGAGCAATGTAACCACACTGCCAAGCTGATGCAACCTGCTTCCAAGAAGACTAATTAACCCAAAAAAGGCATCACGCTGGTGTCATCACCTGGCTCTGGATTGCTAAACAGGCACCTCCCGGGGTCACCCGGGCATTTCCGAGAAATGCTGCTCAACGCTGCTCTGCCCGACGCGAGCTGCGTTCGTGGCAAACCATCTGCTGCTGCCCAGAGCCGGAACTCTGCCTGACAGAGGGAGCTGCTGCCCCACCCGCCCCGAGGCACACACCCAGACAAGAGAGAGAGGCTGCATCCACAGACAGAGTGCAGCACGGTCATGGCAGAAAGGTAGCAGTAAGATAGGTATCACCGGACGTCATTTTAACACACCCATTTGCTCAGTGCTCATGACTGTCCTGCTCATTGGAGCTATTCTCCAGTATCAACACATGCCACTCCCTTGACCCTCAGTAAGTGCCGACAGAAGTGTCTGAGCTCAAAGCCAAGTGCCAGCCCTACACAGCAATGTACGAAGGTTCAAGGAAACATCCATTCCCTTCTTCCTCTGCCAGGGAGTGAGTGGATGCTGGATTCCATCTACAGGTTTTTGCCTCTCACCACACAGACAAGGAACAATTTCCAATATACACGCTCATTACGCTCCAGCGGAGCAGACAATAAAGGAAAGGTAAGCGGCAGCCAGAGGACTGTCTGCACACAGCAGCCAATGATGGGGAAGCTGTCCTCATCGTGCAAAATTGACTCAGACACTTCCAGAAATTCACATCAGATATCCAGCCTCTCTGAACAGATAATAAATACGTCTGACCCAATAATCCAAGTGTTATCTGTGTTTCAACTACCAAATCAAACAATACAGCTACATACCTGATGTAATTTTAATAACATAACACCGCAAAGGGCAACGGACCGCAATAGCGAAAGCAGACAAGGGAACATTGATTTTCAGATTGCATTCCACTATAAACATCAAGCTGCTGGTAGTTTATCTGAAATATAAGCAGACCTAAGCAGAGCAAGAGACTGAAGTTCATGCATTTAGGCTGAAGACTGCTTAATGTGCCAACCCCAGTGGGTCCTGCAGGCAAGCTGCCTCTGCCAGCCATAAACAGGAATTCTTCATTCAGGATCAATGCAACTTCAGCTACGGTTGTACTAATTGTAGTAACTGGATATTGACAATGTTCATGTGCATGTTATGCATTACAGCTTCCTGCCTACAGGGGAGGAATTTAAGCTTGAGCACAGATGATTATATGTTATCTTAAAGCTTTGACCAAACTCCTTATGCTCATGGTATGTAAGTTTTAACACCCTGAACACATTCAGCTCTCACTGACTGCTTGTAGTCCTAGGAAGTTTTCCAAGTACAGCCTCTGGGGAACCTGTCCATAGGAGAAGGAGGCTCACTGCTACCTTTTGCTGTCATTTACTTGGTTATCAACCAGGTATAAACTTCCCCAACATCAGATGAATTATTCCTTTGTACAGTCAGGAAATTAAAAAAAAAGCAAATTTTTGCACACTGTACTTTACCTTTAATTAGAGTCAGATAAGGGATCGAGTTTCCTTTCAGAACCTACTTCACACCTTTAAATATATATGTGAGCACACATATTACGGTTCTTTGGCTAAACCTTAATCCCTTAATCCCTCAATCTACCTCCTCTTTCAGAAGATGCAAGATTCCAAGCCATACACCAAATGGTACACTTTAGACAAAAAGGACCTAAAACTTTAACCACCCTCTCTACAGGTGGGTTGAATAAACCTGTATTCCTAAATCTAACACTGGCATGACCTAGCAAATGTGGATTTATCTTCTGATGAAGATGAGCTCAAACAATATACCTTAAAAAGGGGTCAAGGTAGGAGCACAAAAGAAGACATCACCCCTGGATGCAGGGAGAGCTTTCCAGGGATGAATTCTCTATACACTGATGCAGTGCATGCTGCACAGATTCTGCCCTGAGCATCTGCAGCTGCCTGGCTGTCAGAGGCAGACACCAGGAGAAATGGGGCTTGGAATGCTATGTCTACTGAATGACATAGAGGAGAACTTCTAAACTCTGCTGGTTTTGAAGGCTGTCAGTTTTGATCCTGTGCTACTGTAATCAAGAGGAAACTTTCCTTCTTTACTGGAACACTGAACAAACATCAAGGGACCTCCTTCTGTCTGGGCCAGCAAAATCTGCAGCCAGATCTCAGCAAAAAGTCAATACTTACTTATAGCACAGTATTATTTAATGCTTGGATTTCCCAGGAAGTGCAGTTGTCAGAGAATGGAGTTGGCTGGATTGAGCAGGTACAGCCTCCAAGGAGATGACATTGGTTGGATACTCTCTTGCTTCCATGGGAGTCTGAGGAGGACTCCCTACTGATTTCATCAGCAACAGGATCATCAAGACAGATGATTCACTTACCTAGCTGACAAAAACATCATATTGGCATTCATGTCACACTGGTCCAAATGTTCTCTGAAAAAACATTTTCTGGTTCTTTCAGAGCTTTTCAAGAACCGCAGAGGCTCAGTGAAAATTACTTCACCATAACTGCCTCTCTGAAACTTTTACCAATATGCAAATATTTAAAATTGTGAATTTACACAAGGGAAGATGCTTCTAGACAACTGTCAGTTTTTCTTTGGCAGAAATACAGAGCTGGTCACATTTTGGAAGGTATTTAAAGCCTAATATTTTTCAAAGAACAGGAGCCTCTACAAAATAAATAAAGCACAGAGCTTGTTTCTCCACTGGACACCTCCAATTTTACACCAGTGCAACAGTATGAAACAAATGGTCAAGAATGACTTATGGTCATTCTGGGAAACACATATTTCTGTGGGAGATTTAGAGAATTCAATCGTGTTAGCTTATCAAAGAGCGGGTTAAGAGCTGTAAGTACCTGCACAGTATCTGCTCCTAGGCAGGTCTCTAATCTGGCACATCAAAGCACTAGAAGGTGAAATTAGAAAACAAACTGGAAAAAGCAGATATTTTACTCTTTACCTACTCCTTCAACATGGGATGCCATAGACTGTCAATTTCTTAGATGTCTAAGTTTGAATTACTCCCTGCTATAGGTATGTTCTAACACAGTCATATATTACAGGATTAAATTCCAGAATTAACACATGAAATTCCATGTTCTGAAGTTCTACAGAAAATCAGGCTAGACACTCAGAGGCTATTCTGCTTTAAAAAGAAAAATAAATACAGAAGAGAGTTATTGAAGTTATATGAAGTTAATTTACAAAAAACATGCAATGTAGTAACAACACTATCAGATTATTTTTACATTTAGAATACATTTTTGCAAAAAAAAAAAAAGCGCTGTGTTGACTGTGAAACAGCAGGTAAAGTGTTTTTACAATTATTTGTAAGGAAGTTGGGTCCCTTGCTTCGAAAACTCATGCAATCTATTTTGAGGTAAAGTAAGGAGGTCTGGGCTTTGTTTGGGTGGATTTCTTGTTAATTTCTCCCCTATAAAATTAATATTGAGGCATCTTCACAATTCTCACACATGGAAAAAGCACATTCATAACCATGAAGATCAACAGTTTTCAGCCTGGAATGCAGCTGACCTTTCCTTTTTCAGCCATTGCAGTTTCTTAGCTTCCACGAATGGATATTAAGTCTTTTTTCTTTCTTTTCTTTTCTTTTTTTTTTTTTTTTTTGGAAACATTCCATTCACAGTGTGCTAGGGGATTTTACTCAAAGTAACACATGCTCCACAGATTAGCAGGCTCTTAAAAATATGCTTGTTTCTCTTTATGGGTCTGGTCTATTAAAAAGAAGTTAACGGAAAGACACCCATTACTTCTGTGGGTATTGGATTGGGGCCTAAATTATTGCTAGTGCTGAACATGCACAGTCAGAAAGCATTTCAGAAAACATGTGCTTTTGAGTATAAAGCGGATTTCCCTGAGATCCTTTCCAAACTCCAGTGACTAGTTCTGGAGAAGACATCTGCTCTCCCATGGAGCTTCTCCCTCTAATCACAGGCAGGAACAGGCAATCCCTGAGTACTCACAGTGGGGTTTGGTATCACTTATCTCAGGCTTTTTTCCCTACACACACACACACACACACACACACAGGTCTTTTATACACCAGGTTCTCTGTTTCCCATCCTACCTGGCAGCTTCTCCTCTCCAGGCCATCCATGGGAATATTGCTGGCAGCTCACAAAACCCGAGTTGTCAGTGAAGCACCAATTTTGATGTGGTCACATTCTCCTCTGCCTGCACCATGCCTCACATACACACTAAGCGTATATGTGCATCAAATGCATTTGTGAGTTGAGGAGAAAGGTCTCAATGGATCCAAGTATTGCATGTGATGTACAAAGGACACTTTGCATGTTTAGAGTCCTAAACATTTCCCTGGCAAGACCATTAGTGGGCTTACCAGTTCATTACAGAATGCTAATTATAACCCATCAGGTGACCTGAAACTACTCAGCAACACTGAGTTAAGTATGCTTCCATGGGAAACACCAGAAAGCTAAACCTCTCCACAGCTGGCTTAGAAAAGATTAGTTTACAGAGATGTCTGCTCCTTGTCAAAAAATTCCTTCCATTTCTTTCTTTCATGTTATACACAGACAGATCATTATTGGCTTGAAATTGCAGAATCCATTTCTTCCCCTTAAGAAAATCCATGGTAAGTCTTACTGGGTTAAACTAGTAATTTAAAGAACTAAATGAAAACAGGCAGAAATGGGTTTCTGAAGATAAACATAGCTTTAAAAAATAGTTATAGTTTTTAATGGAAGCAGAAGTCTGTGTATAGAGAGCTGATTTTTTTTTCCTAACTGAAATCAGAATTGGAAATCCAGTTGTGACCACTCTGGACCACTCAGCCACTCCCACTTATTCCAGTTACCTCTCCATTTCCCTGCTACTGCAATGCTCACTTATTGCCTCTTGTCTTTAATTAGGCATCCATCTCCCAAACTGCTTGTGGCAGCAGTGTCATTAACTGCAACAGGGCCTGGGGTCTCTCAAGCTGCACAGAACACTCGCCCCTCTGTACAGGGCTCGGTCTGACTTATATTGCCTGTTTGGAAAGCATCCCATATGCTGAAGACCAAATCCTAACAGAGACCCCTAAGGCAAGAAAGAACAGGAGCCTGCTTACACACTAGCACAAAAATTTTAAATTCCAGATTGTTTTCTAGCACCAAGCCATTTCTTTATTATTACAGCTCTCCCATGACTTTCCTTAACTGGTTTTAAAGCTCTCCAGAAGGAGATAAGTCATTATTTACAAACACAGAAACTGCACAGGAAAAACTGATAGCAGAGTCAGAAACACAACCTCAGCTCCCCAGTCCTAGGCCAGCACCACATACACCAAACTACACTCACCTTTCCAGAAGCTGCTACAATGAACTCCTTTAACTGTTGCATTAGCACTTGTGAATGTGCTGGGATAATTTTAAATGCCTCCTACCGAGGGAGACAGAGCAAGTTAGCTTGTGCATAAAATATGCTCATATGCATTTCTGATTTGATGTCTACAGTATCATGAGTATTTTATGCTAAAGCCGAAGAAAAACCTTCAGGATACTATGTGTTTCCACCACACTGCTGAAATGGCAGAGTATAAAGACATGCATGGGGAAGTCAGGAATTGATTCACACATATGTCCTATCTGTTCCAGTTCTAGCTGCATTAACAGCGAGGCTCCTGTGAGCTCTCTCTGCTGGATATGCTCAGTGTCGGTCTAGGGAAGAGAAAACTATTCATGTCCAACTCCTAAAGAAGCTCCTGCCTTACCAACAGTGTTGTGGCACTGCTGAAAATGCCAGACACAGTGGAGCTACACTGTTAAAAGCTCAACTCATCCATATGGAGAGGGGAGACAGACATCTCTCAAATCTGCACACTCACCAGGTTTCTTTTTCCCTGACAGTTTTGCTTCAGCCCATCTCAAAGGTGCACTCTTGAGCACTGCAGCATTTGAGCTCTGCTCTCCTCACAGCATGAGAGCTGCCTGACCCCAATGGCCCTGAGGTGATAGGGGTGACAAGTGACATCTGACAAAGAGTGACAAGAGAGAACATTTGCAGAGCTAAGATATGCCAAAGAGGACCCTGGAACATGGAGCTGGGCTCTTAGCTGGAATAGTAACACTTGGGTCCACACGAATTAACTGTTTGAATTTGATCATACCCTCAGCTCTTGAGGAACAGATTGTGACCAAAGCCAAAAAAGAGACCTGGCTAAGGAATGCAAATAAAGTAAGAACTGCCTTTAATAAGTGATGTATTCAGTTGGTCCTCACAGTCCAGGTGAGTACAATGTGTTCCAGACTTCTTTATATTCTGGTTCTACTCAAAAAAAATACACAGTTAATTCAGTCAAATGTTGGGGGAAGGATCATTCATCTAGAGACAAGAATGCATCCCCTGCTTACAGAGCTACTGCTTTCCACAAAAGGAGTCAGGGAGTCAGAACAAACAAGCAACTCAACATGCAGTGGGATCAGCAAAGCCATACATCAACAACAAAGGAGAGCTGATGCAGAAAGGTCATTTAACTTGAGCTGAAACAGTACATACTCTACCCCAGCTCATCTGCACCAAAACAGTGGGTGCATTCGCACCCCTAATGAGCAGCTAACCTAAGAGGGCAGGAACACCAACACAAGTGGAGCCTGAAGAGAATATGGGAACACAGATATGACATTTAAAAGCTGGAGAAAACAGAGTGAAAATGGTGAAGACAGCTCTGTATTTTCTGAACTGTCTCAGGAGGGTGGAAGACGGGAAGCAGCAGTACCGTGGGAATGTCCTCTACATTTCTGAGAGAACGTGCTTCTAACTTTTGCACTTGCAGACTCCTTGTTTCCTGTCCTCCAGCAATTAACACAGAGGTTATGCCTGACACACAGGAGCACACAACAGGAAACAGCTCTGGAGACCTTTGGGAAGCCCACACCCGTGCTGGGTTGTAACACTGTGCTGGCCCTGTTCTCCAAGGACAGGCCCTTGGTGAACCAAAGGATGCACTGACAAGCTGCACCTTCCATAGGGGCTCACCAAATGGGACAGAGGTCCCAGTGCTCCCCAGCAAATGGATAGCAGATGGCCCTCAGGGATTAAGAGAGCTCTCTGTGGATGTGCAGCCAGTACAGATGTGACCATGACCATGCTCCTCACTGCTTTAAGTATTTTCTTACACAACACCAAAAGTTTTTATGCCTCTGACTCAGGAATGGTTAAACACGTCCATTCAAGTACCTGTTATAAAACAGAAAGACTATCAGCTTTCCTTCAACCAGGGAGCCATTCCCCTGTAGCCTGGAAAACCCATAGGGATGGTACAAAACAAAAACCTGCCAGAACTGCTCAATGTAAGTGTGCAAATGCATCCAGGATCCATACATATTCCATGGAGGGGAGGGCAGGCTAAGCCACCCTGGCAGTGTGTGCATACAAAGTGGAGGCTTTGCAGTGCTACCAAAGAGAATACATGAGGTGTCTCTTTGCCCAGACAAACACAATAGTCAGATTCAAGTATTCTCTGTGGATGGCTCAGAAAAAAATGCTAACACACTAAACAGCATTCTAATGAGAGAGTCCTATCCCTGAAGACCTGATAGTTTGATTTATATGGGACAATCTTGTCTGCATAGGGAATAAAGGATGGCATACCTAAAATGTTCGAAATTGCCATATGATTTAATTTGCCATATGATTTTCCATGTCCTTCTCCTTTGCTTGGATTTGGTCTATTGTCTGATAATACAGAAGGTGAAAGAGGAATTTCTGTTGGAAGCCTCCAACATACCATATTCTAAAAACATTCAGGGTTAATAAGAGGGAACAAGGCTTTTCTTAAAAATGCTGTTTTCTTCACACTCAGAAGACATGGGAGCCCATTGAGGTAGAAGAAGCTATAAATTTAAAATGCAGCTCACCGACCTAAATGGTGGCATCTAGAATTAAATACTGCAACACAGACAATCCAGGGTCAGCACTGGTTCTGCCACTGACCCCTGCTCAGTCCTCCAGTCAGCTGCAGCCCTGGTTATCATCTTGAAAATGGATTTCAAAAATGGAGTCCTAAGCAGGCAATGTGATTTGTGGCTGTGTTACAGCTAGTTAAAAAGGTACCAGCAATTTTGGGCAACCATAACAATACCACTCAGTGGATTTCACTTCAGATTCAACTCTTTTTTTTGCTACACTAAAAGAATAAGCTAAGACAGCCACTCCCCTGGTAGTGTCAACTAAAAACCTGCAGAAATCTAAAAACCTGTCCCAGAGCCATAGGTTTAGGATCCAACATTTCAGCTTGAACTCGTCTGTAGTTTAAATCATCAAGGAAGAAAATTCTTCATTTGATTGAAACCACTCATGTACCGAGCTCTCCTTACTGATCGAAGAAAAGTGATTATCTGCCTTTTTTTTTTGAGAAAGAAAACGACTGTTCCTAAAAAAGAGCTCACAAACGCCAATGTCCATTTTCTATAGAGTTCTGAATTACATTTCACAGCTCCAGATAAAAATTAATGACCTCTGCAGTGTGGAGAATGCTCCAACTGGGATCACTTTTTCTTTTATTCTTAATGCCTTACAGCACAAACATTGAGCAGAATGTCCTCATAGATATAATTGTGTTATATCACGATACTAGACAGGCACGGTGCTGAGACCAGACAGTAATTTACTCACTGAGGCTCTGATCCAGTTTCATTGAAATCAATGTAAAGGTTTCCTCCAACTTGAATGGCTATTGACTGGATCAATCTTTTTCTCTTCATAGCTGAACACAGCAATTTCCCATTATTGTTCTGTGACCTTGCTTTCTCATTAAACTTCACTCAAGGGGTTCATAAGATACAGAGTACTGCATATGGGAGATAACTCAAGAGATTTATTCTACCCAATCATGTCTAAATAAAGTAGTGACAAGCAGGAGAACATACTTCTTTTCCTACCATGCAGTCTGCTGGCCATCATGAGAATATCAAGTTTTACTTTAAAGGAAAGGTAAAATCTTACATATAATATCCAGACCTCGCCCTCTACAAAGTCATGGAAATGTGTGAAATGGGGTAAGCTAAGGACGAGCTGAACTGCAGTATTGCTGGGGTTTGTTTGAATCAGGCACTTCAATGCCTGTAACAAAAGTTTGGCTGTTTGTGCTCCTTTATTGAACTCTGCTGGGTCATCCAGTCTGTCGCTCTCGCACACAACCACACTATTGATTCTTTTCATAAACAACCATGATCCCCACTAGACACACTCTCCCTTTCAGAAGCTGTGACAGAAGACTGCCTCTCACTTCTCTAGTGGCTGGAACATTATAGTTCCCAGTCTGAACCCGCAACCAATGGATACACGCCTAATCCTGTGCCAGCCTAGTACTTTAGCTTAAATCATTCTTTCCTTACCTGGTATTAACACTTGTGATATATTTGTGAACACTTGTGTCCCCTTTCCACCTCACTGGCACTGCTGGGCCAAGCAAGCTAGGCTCTTTTCATTTCCTCTCCAGTGATGGCTCTTCACTCTGTTTAGAATACTTTGTACCTTGCAGTACTTCAAAATACTTGCAAAAGTTTAGACAAATTATTATATTTTACAGACAGATTAAGCTATGATGACCTTTTGAATTACTCAGGGTACAGAATTACTCACCTGTAATTCCTGCATTTTGGACATAATTTCTGGTTGAACTAGGTCATATATTTAATAAGCAAAGAAACAAATTCATAATACTCTAATGCATCAGGTACTCCAATGTGCTCAGGTAACAAAATGGTCAGAAATTCAGTGAAGGACATTCAGAGGGTAGAGCAGTAAAAACCAGCAGCCATGAAAAATGCTGCATTGTTTTAACAAATACATGTTCTGTGATATGCTGAGCATCACAAAGTGCTTTCAAAGTTAAACTGGTTATTTATCCTACATTTATAACAATACCAAGCTTTTCTTTACAATAGGGAATCTTAGAAACAATTCCTTTTTTTTTTTTATTTCTGTGCAAATATTTAAAATCATTCCAGGAGTACAGAGGGAAGACAGTAATGAAGAAAACACAGGGCTGAAAAGGGAAATTTATTAAAGATAAAAAGCAAACTAGTTTTCAGGTTTTGATCCAAACCAAAAAAAAATATGGAAAACATAATGGCATCATTGGGTCTTACATTCTATTTTGAAAAAAATAATGCAATGTACCAATAGGTCTTCATGCAGCAGAGTATGTTCATCCCTCTTGGCCACAGATCTTCAGCTGCTGCAGGTGAGCAGCACGCAGAAATATCCTACCAGGATCCAAGACTTCCGTGGACTGACCCTTCCAAAAAGAGCTGAGACACCCTGGGCATCTCACCCTCCTTCATGTCAGTGACTCCAGTCATCTGGCCCTAGGGCTCACTCCTACAGCAAAGTGCCTCCTTCGATTTGGGATTGCTTTGAAGCAAGTGGAACTATTTGCAGATGAGGTACTAGTTTTGCATGAGCAAACACAGCATAACCTGTGGCTTAGCTTTAAGAGGTCCTGAGCTCCCACAGCTTCCATTGGCTGCCTCCGAAGCTCAGAGTCTTCAAAAGCAGAGCCAGCATATCCTCAGGGCCTGATATTTCCCCAGCCTCAGAAGCACTGAAAACTAAAGCACAAGAGTTGTCAAAGGAGTGTGTGGAAATGTACTAGATTGTATACTGTAGATTAATACTAAATGTGTATCTGTCTAGTGCTCCCTGCAGCTGCTCTGCCAGTGAGACACCAACCAGGACAGTTCCACAATTAGAAAAGCAGATGGGCTGTGATATTTCCATTACAAAGAGCCAAACAAGGTCTTGCTACCCATAGTCCATGGACATATGCTTCCCCAGGACTGATGATTTATGAGCTAAAAAATGGCGAGGCAACACATAAATCTGTGAAGGTGTTCTAGGCTAATAAAGAAGATCAGTGAAGACTGGGGTTTTTCCATCACTGGCCATGTAAACACTGCTGCAATAAGGAATATGAGTATTGTTAAGTCTGAATCTACAACTTTCCTGTAATGTCTGGATTTAATTTCCAATAAGTCTGAGCTGTACAAGAACATTTTTCCCACTTTTCTTTGGCTCAAGAAAGCTTGAGCTTTTCTTTTTCCACTTTTCTTTTTCCACTTTTCTTTTTCCAAGATCTTGTATTTTGTTACAAGGAAAAGAAAGCAATCCATAAAATGTTTTTAAAACAGTATATCCTATGGATATAGGGCAAGACATGTCTTTAAAAATACAAACCAAACCTTCTTCTTCTGCCCCTTCAAAGGTTTTGCAAGTCTTGCAGTTATTGCCCTGTCTTTATTTCTGAAAACAACTGTGCTTTAAGATGTGGCCATCCCTTCTTTCTATCAGCTTCATTAAAAGCTTCATTAAACGAACTGCTTCACTTTGTACTGAAACAAATTAGGAATACTTACATGATCAGTCAGCTGAGCAGCAGATAATGAACAGCTGAGAGACAGTAAGAACCTAAATCAGTACAGCTGTTTAAACGCATGGACATGACTATCTTTCAAAATCTGCCATATCCTGGTGAAATAGATAAATACTCTAATAGACACACTTCTTCCACACCTAGATTTCCTAATTGCTCTTGTGTGGTCTGTTGTAACCATAGGGGATCCAAAGCAGAACTGAGGGCAGCAGTTTACCCTTATTGCACCCACTTCTTAGCTGATCTCACCCTCGGGTGTTGGCAATAGCAGCGGGCAGGTTCCCTTTTTATCTGAACCCCCTCCAGCAAATTCCTCCAGCACTGCAAACGCATTCTAGTCTACGAACAGCTCTAAGGCAGATTTTATTGTAGTCCAGAAAGCACTTGCATTTGCACCAAAAAAAACCACCCCAAAACAACCAAACAAAAACCACAAAAACAAAACAAAAACAAAAAAAACCAACCCAAGAAAACTTAAACAAAGAACTATCACTGCGGAAGTCCTGGCAGTTTTATGAATGCTCCTGTAAATATGCTTTGGCATGAACATCTGCAAAACGGACTCACTTAAGCCCCCCATTTTTAGTGAACACATCTCCCATTCACTCAGAGTGATGACAGATTCACATGTGGCGTTCGTACATTACACCAGCGGCCACCAACAAGTGAGAGCCATGCAAAAGCACAATGGACTACTCTCAGGCAACTCTAAAACTGAGATTTGTCTCCATAAAAGCCTATATGAACACTTACTTTAAGTAACAAACAAATTTATCAAGTCACAAATCCCTGTGTGAAGACAAAAACCAGAGCTATGGCTGTTGAAAGCAGTTGCTGTGATTTAGATAAGGGATCTTGAATCACAAAGAAGCTCCCTGTTTAGCACAAGCCACTGATTTACGGATGCAGTGGCCTAAGCAACACATTGCATTTTCTAAAAGGGCCATGGCACCCCAACAACCAAAACAGGCAATATAAGCTCTCAACACACACAAAAACAGAGTCTCTGTATGTACACACAGTTCACATCATAATCTTTAACACAAATCCACCCCAGAGACACAGGTGAATATGAAAAAGTCTGAAACAAACTCCTACTTATTTCTAATGCAGGAAATCAGACTAAAATTCCTCAATGGGGCTTGGGTATTCTATTTGTTTTATTTTGTTTTGCAGAAGGAGAAAATCCGTACTCTGTGCTCCCAGGATGAGGAGATGCTGCATGCCAAATGTCAGCATGGAGCACATTTTTACAGCCAGCTTCTAAACCCATGAATAAAGAAAAGGGCTTAGCGGAAATACTGACAGAAGTTTAACCACAGTGGGCCAAAGTTAGCCCTGTGTAGGTGCAGGCAACTCCACTGATGTTAATGGACTTATACCAAGGCTGGAGCTGGCCCAATGCTTCCAGCTGGCACAACTAAAATCTGCAGGCATGACACAGAAAGACAGCAGCCTGGAGGGACTGGACGCTTCTTTGTGAACCTGGCGGGATTCATGTTCATCAAAATGGATTGCATCAATTCCTTCATGAATGAGCACCTGCAGATTCACCCACGATCAGCTCTAAGGAAACTCAATGATGCCAGTTTTTCATGGGGCAGTGATTATGGATTACAGTGCTCCCAGTAAACTGTAAAGCCTGACGGATGATAATGTGCCCCTCACTGGCAGAAACCTCCATCAGGCCTCCTTTTGCACACAGTGCTGTGCTTTGTTTTTTCCCTAAGAGAAAGACCACACAGGGATTTTGACATCCTGTAAATGGAAAGCTGTAGTTGGTTTCTAAACGTGATGAATCCGATCCTGAGGGCCTTAGCTTCAGCAGGGAATGAATGAGCAAGCTCAGGAAAAACAATGGTGCATTATCAAATTAATTTCACAGCACAGATCACGTGAGATTCCCCGGAGTCCCTCCAATGCCAAAACACAATCCAATTGTGTGGATCAGCGGCACAACTGCTGTCATCAACGGTAAATTAACTGGCCAGACTCATCCCCTGGTGTAACCTCACTTGAATTACTGAATAGGACAGTGGGATCCTGCAATAGGCAATTTTAATACGGAATTTGACCAGTTTCAGGTTTTGCCAGTAAGAGGAATTTCCAGTCTTTGTCTAGATTAGCAGATTTAGTAATATTGCATAAAATCCTGCTTTATTGAAGATCTCCATATAGGCATAAATTTTGTCCATATGGAGTTCAACTGCTTTGAAGTAAATCATGCTTGCTCCAGTTTCATTAATGGAATGACAGTGGGTCACAGCAGGCGACCTCCAAATCCTACACACAGAGGGAAGCATAAATACCCTTACACAGACTGACATAGACTTCATCTGTATCACAATCAAACTGAAAGTGATTTAGGCTACAGTCCTGCAAAGAATTCTGCATGGGCACATCTAGAAATGTATATTGCTGAAAAGCTTCCCTGAGCAAAGCAGCTTTGTCTTAACATATGCTGAATACCTTGAAGTGTGCGCACACTGAAATAGTTCAGCACAGCACAAGATCTCGCAACACTGTGGAAAGCAACATGACGGGTATGTTGGGGATTTAACTGAAGACATTCAGAGTTTTCTGCTACCATGAGCTGAAAGAGGAAAACTTTCTGACTGCAGCTTCTGTAGGTTCATTACAGACCAAGTCCCAGCAGATGAGGCAGACACTCAGCAAGCACTACAGCATAACTTGCAGCCCCAGTTCCACATCTCACGTGCCCTTAATTCAGCAGTGTGCTCTAAAGAAAGGTGATGCTGATTCAGAGTTCAAAAAATGTAGTGATACATCAGACAGCAGTGATATCATACATGACATAAGAGGTATTAATCAAGAAGTTAAATAAAGCAAAGGGCAAGATCAGGTACTTCAAAACCAGCAAGAATATTGTGGGTGTAACTGGCTAAAAAGAAAAAGACATGGGTTTATAACTGCATTCACAAGCCACCTAAGCCTTTATCAGGGCATAGTTGTTAAAAAGACAAATGAAGCTACATCATTGTATTAAAAAACATTTTTCTAGCAGAGGTGAAAAAGTATTAATACATTTCTAGTATTTCAAAGTTCAATACATTTCTATCTTGTACCCAAAGCAGAGGAATCCAAACTTGAGTAGGTCCAGAGAAAAGCTACTCATGCTATCAAACACTTTATGGATCTCATGAGCTTAGACTGGTTCAGGAAAACAAACTTGAGAGGGGATATGATTACTAACTATAAATATATGAGTATAAAATAGCTATTTATGTTAAAAGAAAGTGTTCATACAAGAAATGAAAATATAGAAGCTGTCTCTGAATAGTATTAGCTTACAGCTTCGAAAATATTTCTGGCTACCAAAGGGCTGAGTTTCTTCAATAATGTTCCAGTGAGAATACTGGGAACAAGACAACTATTAAAAGTGGTCTTGCTGGGACTGAACAACTACCACCTATCAAGAGCAGGAAGAATAGTCTGGAGATGTCATCCCAATCTTGCTTCTCTGTGGGGTACTTGGGACTTCCCAGCCTTGGTGAGGAACCAAAGTCGCACCATACATGGGCTTATCACAAAATGATGGACTCTTACTATAGTGTAGCTCTCCTATGTATTTTCTTACATGTCAGAATCAAAAGGCATCCTGCTTAAAAACTAGTAAAACAATCTGGCCAAAATTTAAGGGAAGATTACAAGATTTGAGAGCAGAATGATTGGACGGGAGTAGCAGCTGAGGAAGAAATGACTTCAACAACAAGAGTGTTAATAAAAAGGTAAATAAAAGCATGCAACAACTACAATCTAAGCAATAGCTATGCCTATAAAGAAAGTAACAACAGTAAATCTTGTGGTAGCATGTTACCACTTGTCAGATGAACATAAAAAATTGACTCCATGAGTGCTCCTAGCCCATTGCAAATGAGTGAAGCATGTTAACCAAAACAAATAACTTCTAGCAAGGTTTTGGAGATGAGCAGCTGGAGTGATAACATCTTACTCTAGGTCGACTCCAACTACAACACATTTGATGGCAGCCTCCACTGTGCAGAGAATCAGCCATCAAAGAGCAGCTCATTACACTGTGGCTATGATGTAAGTAGTCACATCAGTCACTGCAGGCAGCTGCAGCAATAAACCTTCCCTGACACTTATAAATTCTACATGATTTATGTATTTGGGGGTGTAAAGCATAATTTGCATGACGTATTTAGAAAGCTTTAATTAATTTAGTGATTGATGCTCTAAAACTACTGAGTGAAGTTAAGACTTTTTAAAATTGTTAAATTATATTTGGGAATTAACACGAGCAGGGCTGAGTAATCACCACTTCATGTTCATGTATAGTTCATTCAGTCCAGTTAGGTTCTTGTATATAATGAAGAAGAAAAAGCAGCCAAACAAAATGCTATTGCAAGAATCTGGGTGACAACTAGAACAGTTCACAGAAGACTAAGAAAAATAGTAGATTTTCTTTAATCCATTAAAAGAAAACTAGTCTGAGAATTATTAAGCAGGACATATACTGTTCATGGTAGAATTATCTCATGCGCAGAGTGATGAAGTATTTTGTGAATTATGCTTAAAAGACTTTCCCTCCTGCCCAGCAATACAGCTACAGGTACCTGTTTAACTGTATATTATACAGATGCATAAATATTTTAGGAGAGAAGAAATGCTATGGAGAATTACAAGCAGACTCAAATACAGGATATCTTGAACATTCCTTGTTGTAGGGAACACCTGGAATGCTTCCTCTTGGAGAAAAAGCTAAAACTATTTCTTGTATCTCTTCTGGTTTTACCTTAGTAACTACCAGTATGGCAGGAGACAATCAGTGAAAAAATAATAATGATATCACTGGCATCAAGGGTTAAAAGAGATCAACTGAATTTTTAGGGAAAAAATACATATTATTTTTTACTGTGTCTCACAAGCTGGTTGGAGAGTTTATTTGTAGCAAGTCTGAGGAGAGTAATCTAAAAGAGAGGAGTTGGTTGATACACCAACAGTGACTATGAATCCAGATTATCCAAACTCATCAATTCTAATTCTTTTTATGGAGAAATTTCTGCACAGCCCCTCTCTCTTGGTGTTAAAGCTCAAGAAAATCAATCAATATATTTTACTTTGGTTATTAGCCACACACATCTCCTCCAGTTGTGCCTAGCCTGGTCCCCTTGGTGATGTTGCTTAGTGCTTACTCACACACAAGTCCAACACACATTTCTCTGGAGATTTATTCTTCTCTGTATCTCACTGTGGCACCAAGAATACAAATTGATCCAATTTGCCACCTGTCAGGACTCAGGGATTCAAAAGCAAAGAGCGCTGAGGTATGAAATGGACGGATACTGACCGTGATAAAACAGCTCAGATCATCAGAATTACTCCATCCTTTAAAGATAAGGACTCCAGCAACATCCTACCGTTTGGCAGAGGAACTCAACACATGAATAATAATTATCACCCTCAGTTCTGCACTGAAGATGCACAGACTCTTCTCAACTTATGAGAACCCAGACAATCCCAGCCCAGGTAGAGATCTGCAGATGCCAATCACATCCTCTTCACGCCGTGACAGAACAAGCCACTGGCTGTCAGCAGAGGTGCCTCTGGTTTCTCTGAACCCGTGCTGACAGATGCAACTGCTGTTGATCTATCAGTGAGCTCTCCACCTTCAAGAAGTCCACATCAGAAAGACAAAACCTTTTACACATCCATCTTTCTCAATTTGCCAGGCACACCAAGAGGAGAGCACAAAGCGGTGCTAACTGACTGGAGAGCAGATGAACACTGTAACATTGTGCTGCACAGGCAGCACAGTCAATTCCTGCAGCAGACACTCATTTGATCAAAAGTGGCTCTGCTGGCAATTTACTTTTCTTGATCCCACTGCAAAAGAGTTTTAATCTCTGTTTCATACTTGACTTCTATTTGCTGCCCTGAGGAAAATCAAGGCCAGATAAATGATTTTCAAAGACAAGACAGTTTCTTCTCTTCCAGATTCAGAAAATGATTTTGTCTTGATGAATAATACAGGCTTTAGTCGTTTAACTCAACTCTGAGCTACAAAGCACCTCTGCTCTCTCCAGGTAACCAAGGACACATGCATTTTTAACACACCTGTCTCAAAATGAGTTTGCAGGGCAGGCAATCAAAAATCTGCCCTGTAATCTGGATAATGAGATATAGAGACATTTGAAACCATTCAACATGCAGCCCCATGCTGCCACTTCTCAAATTCATTTTATTAACGATGGCTACATTGTAAAGCATTTCTCTGTTGCAGGGACAAGAAAAGAAGTTCGGCAAAACTAGTATTTTTTGTAGCTAAGTGTACTTCCAGAGCTTCACAGGAACCTGAAACCTCACCAGAAAGTAGAGAAAAAGATCACTGGTTATTCCATAACATCAAAGCACAGATAATTTAAACAGACAAAGGAGTTTCCTCTGAATTTTCTGGATCTAACATCAATACTGTCTTGACATGTCCTTTTCTTTCTCATTTCTAATTCCCTCCTTGCATCCACACACTAAACTTCTCTCCACATTCTAACCACTTGTGCTTTTGACAACACATCCCAGCGTGTTTCTACATCATTGAACATCTCCACCACTTGGTTACTGAACAAGGCAAATAATCCAGCCCCATATCAAAACAACAGGTAGGAGCAATCTGAAAACTTCACAGGTTTCTGTAATGGAAGACGGCAAGGAACAAGTAAGGTCTTATTGCCAAACAGCAAGGAAAATTAATGAGGCTTTCAAATGCCCAACTGGCAGCAATAGTGTGTTAAAAGAACGTAAAGGGGGGGAAAGGACCATCTGCCTGCCAACTATGAGCACTCTCTGGCTGATGCAAAAACCTCCACTGACTGCTGGGCTTGAAATTCAGGTAATCAAGTATAAGAGATGTGTTCAAGACTTTTATGTAATGAATGTGATTTACACCAAAAGACACGGCCAGTGATGCTTCTTATCCTCTCTTACTTTTACTAGTCTTTTTCCTCTAAATGGATTTTCTGGATCTTTGACCACCAGTAAAATTCCAGGCTTCCAATAAAGGATTCTTTTAAAATTACAATGAATCGCAAAATATACGAAACGGGTTGATATGCAGTTCCAGATTACTTGGTCACTGAGCTGAAAAAAAGAAAATGGTGGCCTAATCATTAGGCTGAAGGATGGCAAAAATAGCCTAAAAAGAAGTATTTCCTCTGAAACCTTTCAGATTTAGATCCTGTAAAGACAAAAGGAAAGGCTTCTCTAGGATTTGGTGGTTGCTGAGTGTATCTTGAAGATAAGGCACTATTTGACAGAATAGTGATTAGTATTTGTCAAACATGAAGTGAAGTTTTACATTAGTCCCCACAACTGACATTACCCCTAACCCTCAGTTACATTTGCACCCATGTATCACACTACCCACCCCCCCCCCCCCCCCCCCCCCCCCCCCCCCCCCCCCCCCCCCCCCCCCCCCCCCCCCCCCACACACACACCCTCCCCCCCACACACATGCCCATACCAAGTTTGGGGATAGCAGTCTGTACTAATCACGCACAAGCCTCCATTCTTATCAAGCAAAATCTAGGGCAATTAAATAATCAGGTGTTCACATATCAAAAAAGGGGGTTAGTGGCTTTCCGCTGCATGGACTCATCTTGTTCCAAGCCTGTGTTTGTAGTAGTAGTGTAGTAGTGGCACATTTTCAAAGGTATCCAAAACAACAGATTTACGCAGAGCCCATAAGATGCGCAAGTTAGTTTAAAAAAGGACATGCTGCTGTTTGAGCTGAGCATTAAGTGGTGGCACTGGAAGATGTACATCTCCATAGTGTAACCTGTAGTAGTATTAAACGGCAATTTATAAGAATGAAGCTTACTGATCACTCACATAAAGCAGGGTAGCAACAGAGCCATCTACAAATACTGGAAAAGTGTAAAAATCGAGAAGGAGTTAACTAGGGGAATGGACAAAAACTTAAGGAAAGTTTAGGCTGATTGTTAGACAGAGTTCACTACTGGCCAATAATATGCATTCCCCAGGGAAGTAATAGGTGCTTAGTTATTTAAAGCCAACAGGAGAGAATGCGTTGTAGGGAACAATTTCACCTTAGTAAGAGATAAAGTGGATAGGCTGTCAGCCTTTTCCAATTCTAGTTAGCTTATGATTTACTAATAATTCTTCTTTGGGTTAAAAGGTTAAGACCCCCACTATTCTTGCTGGTCTCCATAAATGCACGTTACCCAACACACAGAATAAAATTCTCCCTGTACAATGTACTGTACTATCACCTTGCAATTACTGAAATATCATGCAGTGAAGCCTTTTCACCACAGAGGTTTTACTTGCCAAATGATAGTGAGGATCACTTCAACTAGACCTCCTTGCACTTTGCAAAACAACAGAGCAATTGCACCCTGTCTCTCTGAGACTGAGTGTGCCTGGAAGTTATGCCTGGATGAAGAAAACAGGTTGTGATTAAGATCTACTGAGATACCTGGAGCAATTCCGGGCTCTGGCTACAAACACTGTCTGCATTCCTAGCAGCTGTAATGCAATTTCAGCTCAGGCTCCAAACTTCAATACACTTTGCATCAGCCCTAGACTAGGTGGACTAAGAACTCACTCACATCTCACACTGCTCCTGGAAGATGACATGATGCAAACAAAAGACAAAGTGAACAGCTTTATGTACAGACAGGACAAAAGATGTGTAAGAGCTGGAAGTGCTGGAGAAGCCAGTTATTTCAGGTAAGCAGCAAGGAGAGACATTTGGAAAAGGAAGTTTTCCCATCTGTGGAAAACAAAGAAAATTGTTGTGTAGAATTAAAAGCCTATGTGGGTTACCAGAGATGAAGGAAACAATGTAAGGGGAAAGAAACAAAAGGAGGAGGTTTTGCAATGATTCAACTATCAGCCATGAATTGCCATGTTCAGAGGGTTGACTCTGGGATTTAGAAGAGAACCCAAGCATGCAAAGGAAAGGAGATTGTATACAGACATTTTTTATTCTCCCTAGTTTTCTGATGCCTATTCTGCATGAAAGGACAGAGCGAGTAGCTTAGGAATTCTCTGAAAATCCTATTTCTCTGATCTATCAGACACACCTAGAGAGACAAATTGTTGTCCAGAACGAGCTGGGATCCAGAAACACAAGGATACAGAACTGAAAAAGAGCACATGAGAAACCGCGTTTTACTCCCTGCTCATGTATGATGGTGGTTAAAAGCATAAAATTAAAATGCCTGTGGTAACACATTCCTGGCTTAGCCAGGCCGAGGTGAGGCCTCCCGACTAGGAAGAGCTGCGGGGCACACAAAAGCACCAGATGTTTGCCTGCTGAATGACTAATCGTGCCCTCACCCTCACTGAAGTGTTCGAGTGGCATGAAGAGACACATTCTTGGCTTCATAAACAGCTAACGTTAACATTCAGGAGAAAATGTCATTAAAAGTCTGTACTTCAGCCCAAAGTTGGAGTAGCTGAAAACTCCTCGTTCCCTTACCACCTCGATCAGCCCCCCAGACAGATGGGGAGGCTTTCTGGTGAAACATAAACAGCTGTATTCACTTGGTTAGGTACAGTTCTGAGGATGAAAGCAAAGGACAACATCCAAGCACTGCAGCCTGCAGGGGCTGGGCAGAGGGAGGGAAGGGCCTTGCCCTGCCGGAAGGGCAGCAATCCTGTCGGCAGCAGCCCAGCCGGCAGCAGACGGGAGATTGCCCATTTCTGACGATGCAGATGGGAATTGGGAAAGGAACAGAGGTTACAGGGCAAACAGCATGAGAAAGGTTGGAGCTCAGCCCGTTTCCATCCAAAATAGCCACATAATTTAAAAAACCTGTGAGAGGCAATTCAACTGCAGTTTGATCTTGCTCTTGGGGGGATTTCTGACAGAAAAACGACAGAGACCTGCCCTCCTGCATTCAGCAGAACAGATCCACAACCTCTAAGGAGAAGCTAAAACAGCAACACTTCCATGCATCAGGAACTCTAGGCTGAGAAACACTATCCTCAAATCCCTGACCAAAGAGGGTAGCCATAGCCAAAAGGCTCTTCCTGAGAAGTGACTCTGATTTCCTTTTCAGACTGGTTTCAACAAACACCAACACCCTAGAAGTCCTTCTTTCTCTGGCAGGTATAACACCCCTAGCAGAAGAGGAGAAGCACAGGGATCTGTTGTTACATGAGTCCTTCCTGATGGGAACAGGATGCCAACCAAGCATGCTTTAGATTTTTTACTAAAACTACCTGTCAGACTGCCAAAGCTATTAAATAACAAATCTGCTTATTTTCAACCATGACCACAGTTGAGTGCAGCCAAGTGAAAACAGTCCCTCGCAGGTGGACAGCATATAAAGTGCTACACCCAGGCCCTGGAGAGGACACCCTGCCCTTAACGATGTGTATTCCAGCTGTACTGCACAGATGCACAGTCCCTGTTCCAATTTAAAAAATACTGACTTTGGTAGACTCACTAGTTTAAAGGTAAAATATGCTATTGGCTCTAACTTCAATTGTACAACATTGATCTATTCTACCTTCTATTAAAACACAATCTTGGTAGCCATCCCTGCCGGATGCGGTAATGAAAACCAACCTGCTTCTACAGACCACAAGCCATTCTAAATGAGGGGAACTGTTAACTGGGCACGCATGAAGGAGGGAAATGAAAAAACTCTGAAACAGTAAAGACATGCACAGTCCTCAAGAATACTCGGTTCAGGTTAGAAGACAAGTATCTTCAAAACAAGTAGCCTCACCCAAAGACAGTGGAAGGAATTTTAAAACACTCTTTCCCTTTTATGTCATTGGTCTTTGGATCAGGTCCATAGCTGGAAGTTCATAGCCAATCCATAGGATTTAAATTCAGGAGGAATAAATACAGTAACTTCTTGAGTAACTTTTACAGAGGTAGTCTATAAAGGCAACTTGCTCTCAGCATTTCAGAACACATCAGAGCTGGTGCCAACTAATCAAGCTGATGGAAACTTCAGTGGCCATTGGATGTACATTTGGAGAGGGGAATGGGGAACATCTTCATTTGCAGCCCACTTCAAAGTGAAGTTATCTAGGGAATCATAGGAACATGGAATACAGACAAGAGAGCTTTGGCAACTCCTTAGTAATCTCTTAGTCCTGAAAGGAGGCTCAACAATTAAAGCTAGCATGCGAGCCTTAATGCACCAGAGAGGTCTGGCTTTCAATTTGAATGCTGAGGTTTGGAGGCTCATTGCCAACAGCAGCCACAGAGTCAGCAGCTTGTTTCCAGTTCGTGAACTCCATATGAAAGCTGGATTTCCACTTTGGGAAGAGGTGAAGGGAAATAATTCAAGTTATCATACCTTTAGGGTCTGTGTTTTTTAATTTTTTTTTTTCCACCCAGGCTGGCACATGTCACTAGGAGCAAAGCCAACACTAGGCCCTCAATGTGTCAAAGTGACTCACCGCTGATCACTGCTTGTTACTGGGAGCACAGATGTGGAGGAATCTAAGAACTGGAAATGTAAACGTCTTGCATCAAAGGAAGTAAGGGCAGCTAATACCAGCTGTTCCGCAAATAATTTAGGCAATTAATTGAAAGAGTTAGCAGCAGCTAACCGGTGGGAATCTACTTTTTCTGAAATCACTGCTCCAGCAGGGTGGGTTTCAGAGATGATGCTGCCAGTTTGAACTAGAACATCTTGTTTTTAATAGTACATATCTGTCCTTTCTGCTGTTTTGATGAAAGAAAGGGTCATTTCAAAAGGAAATCACCAAATGGGAGCTATGCTTCAGACTGATTATTTCCTACGCATATAACTAATATACAGGTATTAGAAACCATTTAAAATACATAGCACTTTTCAGGTAATCCTCTAAAACAATCTTTGATTAATTCTTACAACTCTAGAAAATGCTGTTTGTCTCCTTTTTTTTTTTTTTTCCTTTTTTTTTTTCCTTAAGCATTCTTACTTCAACAGAGAAACCTGATACTGACTTCCCAGTGTTTGCCTAAGGCATTGAATGAGCTGCTGGTAGAGATGAGTTTAGAAGTTAAAACTCACCAATTCCCAGGTTTGTATTTAAGCAATCACAGCACATGTCTCTTTTTCTCAGTCAATTCATGTCCCTTTCTAACTATTACCACAGACCAAAGCAGATGACATTTATACAGAATTACCTGAATGCAACCAATATCAATACTTGCAATTCTATAGCTGGCCCCAATAAAATGTTCCCAAAGCTTTACAAATGCCAGATACCAAAGCCTTACAACATCCCTGTGAAGTACTATTTGCTTTGCAGGGGGCTGAGTAACGAACCATGGAGTGTTCATGGGACATGTTCATATTCACAGCGTAAGCATGTGACAGGACATGACGCTAGCCATGAAGTCCAGGTCATTCCCAGCTGTTTCAAGTGTTCTCTGAGTCTTCAACCAATGTTCAGCTCAAGAGTCCGTTTTGCCCTTCCTTCAGTTCAGTTTTCAGCCAGAAATATCCTCCATAAGAAGCACAGAGATGTAAGACCGTGTGTGTTCCCAAACAACCTCATTAAGGACTGACATCCACATACAGAAATTCTGTAGGGTGAAGGGACCAGTCACAGGGACTATTGTTTTGTTCTCTAAACAAATTTTGGGGCTGTGTGCAGTGTAACATACATACCATTTAACCTTTTAACACTGTTAGTTGTAGGTGCCAATAAACTCAACAAGGGAACATTTGAAATCAGTCTCACCTAACAGTAAAATCGATGCTACCTGTCACAGCACAGTAAAATGCTACAGCTCCTGCTGTACTCTGTGGTTGCACACCCCCGCCCCCCCAACTGTATGAAAACATACACAACGTTCTCTGTGATGCTGCAGTCCTGTTAAAACAATTTTCATTAAATGCCTCAAAGAGCTAAAGAGATTGCTATCTGAAAACACAGAGAAAGCATTTAAACCACAAGGCACTTGGATTTCAGATGGATTCCCACTGCTATTTGAGTTAGAGTCAGGCAGAGGTTCCACATGAGTGGCACTGCACAAGTTGCTATCCACAGAGCAACTTCTCATCCCCAAAGAACTTTTGATCTCAAATAACAAAACAGACTGCATGTACTCTAATGCTCATTCATGGTGGAAACTCGAGGCAGAGAGCACTCATCAGACATCCTCCTGGAACTGGTCTAAACTTCCTGTCCCACCATCATCTGACCTCTGTATCAATTAGAACTTCCTGCAAAGAGGAAATTATTGCCCAATAATCCAGGATGTAAATCTAAATTGCAATAGGTAATTCCTATTAACTCCCCAAGTGGATATTGGATTGCACAGTCAGAGCATCTTCTTGTGGTTGAGAGGATTACAGTAAACCCCACAAAAGCACCTTTTAGTCACCATTCTACCTCAGGCAGGTGGTGCAACAACTGCACAGGTAGGCACACCTGTGACAGCTGACAAGGCACAGGCTTGTATCAGCACTACCAACATCCAGGTACTTCCTTGGGCACTTGATACCTCTGCTGTTAAACTAGAGCCCTCAGGGGCCATGAAGGAACAGTGAGCTTTCAGAGCTAATGTGCACAGAGAAATAAAATTCTAAACCTAAAGATGGTAAAGAGGTTTTTGTTTAAGTGATATATTTGTTCCTTCACAGTCTATCATCTGACTAGGCTCAGCTATACCTAAAAGCTCCAGTGAGGAAAAAAAGGAAACAGCAATTGTCAGAAGACAGGACTTTTTAAAGTACATGTGTGAGTGATGATGGTTTTATGAACTTAACCCAGCCAAAGACAAGTAGGTGCCAAGAACTCTTCCCAATAACATGGTATCATGCAGCATCCCATTGCCCCTCTCAGCTCTGATACTCCAAAGTCTCCTCCAAACGCATACTCCATTCCTTGCAATCCTGAAGAAAAGCCAGGAAGAGGCTCAGCACGTGACATGCTGCACTTTAACAGCAGAAAGGGTGTTTTGGCTGCTGACTCCACAGTAAACCCTTTCTTTTCATTAAGGGTATATCCAAACAGTATTTTACTGGCAGACACTGTCTTCTGCTCAGACTCAAGACAGTCATTTACAAGCCATGTATCATTAATTGGGGATCTCATTTGGCTATGCCCTCTTACCTCTCTTTCCCACATAAGAAACTCCAGCTCAGGAGAGGAAGTGCTTTGAACTCTGATTAATTAACTCAGCAAGAGAGAGTCAGAGCTCAAAATCTACCATCCCCTATCAGAAACTCCTTACTCTGCAGTTAAGAAACATGAAGATGCTGACAGCTCTTAAACACTCCTCCCACAGAAATACATTTCTCCCGTAACTTCTGGGGAATTACTCCTATATAGTCTCACCATAAAAAAGTCTGGGGAAACAGTGATGCCCACACATACACACACCTTCCCAAAGGCAAGCAAAAAGGCACTGAGGACAGGCACATGGCTTTGCTGTTGTACTATTCATATAGAGCTTCCAACCTTCTAGATGAGTTGTGCAGTGAAGACAAGGATATGCATTTGGGACTAAATTGTCCTGTTCTGGCACAGCATGTCCAGGAAACTGGACACCTGCACTTCTCTCTCAGCTCTGCACATCCCAGCTGTAAGCCACTGAACCTAGCAGCCAAATCTGACAAGGTGCCCTGCTGGAGAGATCCCTGTCTAACTCTCCATGACTTCTATCTGCTTTGAGCTTTTAGGACCCCAGAGACCAGAAATGCACTACAAAACATACAAAAATAGAGGCTGTACCTCATTAGCCTCTAGGAAAAGCCATGTCCTCTGCTGTTCTACACAAGTAGCAAACAAGCATATACATTTTAGTACAGCTATCTCAATTAATACATGGGGATGTTGCATATGGGCCTCAGTCTCTCTCTCTCTCTCTCCCTTTCATTTTATCCTTGCCTAAAATGGAAATAAATCATACCCACAAAGCATGGCAAAGCACTTTCTAATCCTCAAATGAAGGGTTCTGTAGGTGTGAAGTACTCATAAGATGCATTTATTTTCAAACTGCAAAAAAGCTGTTTGCTGTATTTCCTGGCTGTGTTTAGCAGACCTCTCTGCTGTGCACATCTGAAGCACACATCACGGAAAGAAATGGTGTGATAATGGACTCCAAATCCCACAATCTATTTGTTCTAGTAATTAAAGAAATATTTGCTCAGGAAGCAGGTTTACACAGGAAGAATAGTTTCTAAGAACAAATATGATTTAATTATGTGTAAGTGCAAAAAGCATGCTACATATTAAGTAGCTTAATTTATGCTCACTAAAAATACACACAAAATTGGTGCTTGGCTATTAATTTTCTGTGTTGGAGAAAAGAAATGGTAAGGAAGTGTTCACAGAGTTGTCTGCTTTAGAAGCTTATTGAGTGTGATCTGCACTTTTTCAGAAAGAACCAGAATAAGTCCTCTGCATAAGATAACTTCATTTACTCACCACATTTTATAAATAAATTGTATTCTGAAGTTCAGAATACATTTGTTCATTTAATGACACTGAGGATAAAAAAACCCCTTTTTTAAATACTTACCATAAGCATTCATAATATATTCTTCAACAGCATTCGGCCTCGCTTTACAGGAAAAAATCGTTTCCCAGAATGTACAGAGACTATTTCAAGGCCCTTCTTTAACATAAAGAATCCATCATATTTCTGCTGTCAAACAAGAAAAAATGTTTGTGGCTGCAGGGCTGTCTTTCACTGCCGCCCTCTATGAGCTTAGACAAGAGACTTAACTTCTCTTTGTCTCATCTTCTTCCCTGGTAAAAAATCAATTTGTTCACTTAAGACTCGTAAAGGACAATGCAATGAGTGTGTTATATTACAGCTGGATAAGGCACAAAATAACAGTGATGACTGTTTTTGTAAATTCTTCTTCCTGTCCTCTGCATGTGCTACTAAATATAGTGGAGCAAGACAGTTCTAATTGATTCTTGTCTTTGTTCTTATGGCTGCCTTTCATTTTCTGCACAAGCTTCCTCTCTTTTCAACATCCTTGAAAACCAAGAATTTATTGGCATCTCACGGCAGTTCAATGTGCTGTTATCACCTGGTTCTATCCCAACCAGAAAGATGGCTTTTCACGTTTGCTCCTGTGTTTGCCAGTAAGAAGACTTCAATTCTCAAAGCCTACAAGTAAAGTTTTTAGCAGTCTTGATGAAATGGAATATCACTAGCCTCATGTGTGAAAATTCGGAAGTTAACACACTTTAAAGGCATTTCCAGTTCCTATCATGGTTTAGCAACTGCTAAGTTCAGCTGAGCATGTGTTCAGCTGAATGGCGGAGGTTTGGTTGATGCTGTTTGAGGTAGGGGAATGGACTAGACAATGAGTTACAGTCAGTTCTATGAAAGTCTGGCCACAATATTAAATTAGTGTCTGCCTTTATCAGATGCAGCTCAGTATTTCATTATAATCTTTAAATCTTAGCCTTTAAAAAATACCAAACAGAAATTTAGAAGGATATGGGAGAAAGGAAACACAGCCTTTGAACTTCACTCTGGAATGGGGGGACCAGCAAAATAAAAAGATCTTTGTAATACTTTGGAAATTAAGAGCAGACCATTTCTATCAAATAAACGCTGTGGTAGCTGAAACAACACAGATTGCAGACACATTTGTAGATTTCTGTTTTACAGAGAAGCTGAAGTTTTTGGTGAAAGATCTTCCTGCATCAATCTGCTTTGAAGTGCTTCCGACAATCATGATAATCTGTTCCAGAAACTGGTCATAATAGAAAACACTATTTCAACACAGCCTACAAAGCACATTTCTAAAAAATCTTTCAGTTACACCTTAACTGTAAATATGCCACCGAACCACTCACTTCTTCACTGGGGAGAGCTGGCTGTGGTAAGCACACATTTCCTGATCTCCTGCCTTCTAATCGTGTCTATCAAGTCTTTGTGACTGACAGATATGTTAGCTCTGCTATTCAAAACAAATAAGAGATGCCTAAATTATACTGCTGCATTTTAAAGAGGCACTGTCAGGTTGAAAACGTGGGGCCATCTCCTGCAGCTCTGACTCCGGTAGCATGCCAATTTCAAAACCAAATATTCTTTGGATAGGAACTGCATAATGTGAAGGTGTTGGGGCTTTTTAAGACGAAAAATCCAATTTTAATTTTCAAAAATTGAACTCTTCCTAATGATGTCTCTTGTTGCAGGTTCAGGTTCTTGTCTCTTCAACAAATATCTTAGATCATTACAACATGTATCAGATTATTTCTACTTATTTAAACTATTAATTTAAACCCTTGTTTCTCTCAGGTTGAAGTTTGCCATGGAAATAATCCTGCTGGCTCAAGGCTGTTGTGGTAACTTCAATGAAGCACTTCAGTAGTTCATTTTGTCTATTTGTGAAGAAAAGTCTTACTCATCTCAAGTTAAATCTTGAGGAGTTTTATTTTTTTTTCCTTCCTCAGTTGAATCAGTTTGGGAAAGGAAAAAAATGCAAGCCTCATTATTTTACTTCTGTTTCTAATCAATTACTTCTGCATCTTATGCTCGAACCTGTGGAAGCCTAAAATTCAGCAGAAATAGAGATCATGTTGTGTCCAGTTTTTGTTTTAATTAAAACTAAAAATGCCTCTTTTGGTGCTGGGTATTGAAACAGCATAATCTGGCAGACCTCATTTTGGAGAGCGCCTCTGGACCAGTATCATCCCTATGCAATCTGTTCCATAGGTACAAACTTGTCTTTGATATTTTGGGCTTGCATTACAATGCCCAGCCAAGATCAACCACAGCTCTTCACTGAGGCTGCACTCATCTATCTGAGAGTAGAATTGGGCTCTTGAACTTTTCATGGACGTCCAAGCCCTCTGAGAGCTTTGTAAATGGATAACAGAGTAGGCTGCCAGAAAACAAAGGGTTTTCATTAAATGATAACATCTTTCCAAACTAAAACCAGAAATTGTACTACTTATGGGAAGATTCTAGTCCTCTCAAAGCACAAGTACCACAGTTAAGGTTAGTGCAACCCAAACCGATACTACTATCACTTTTGCAAATAATTTAACTGTTTTGCCTTGTGTTAGCAATCCAGAAGTCAGGCCACTAAACTCTCATCCACAGGTCATTATACTGAAATTAGTAACGCCCTGAATTTGTACAGGTTGCAAAAGTGAGTTTGATTCTAAAGGCCCAGATCTTACACTTGCAAGAATGGAATGTCTTCCTCACCAGAAATTCTGCCTGAACTCTGCCCTCAGTTAGTTTAAAGTGTCTCTTTTCACCTTGCCTGCAGTGCTCCTGAACGAGAGTCTGATTATGCCCAGGCAAAGTGCAGACAGATGTTTTGACATTTTCCTGCACAGAGTTCCCCTGACACAACACTGCTCTGATTTACAAGCAGTGCTGCTGCTGCAATCCCCACCCAGCTCCAAGCCATCCTCCTCTGCCAGTAAAAACCTGCAGTTACCTTTAACCACTGCAGCCACTCCTGTTCTTCAAGAGGCATGTAACACACCAGGCTCCTCATGCCAAGAGCTTCCTACACCACTACACCCCTTTTTTCCTGTGTTCCAACTTTACAGCCCTTATCTCCTGCTGTCTATCTGCTCAGTTCTGCTGTACAACCTCTGCTGTTTCAGTTCTGCAAAACCTTTGTAGCTGTCAGTAATAGTGTCTTCTTCAACCAGCAGCATCCTTAGAAAGTTCAGGGAAGAGCCATCAAGCAATAAGGATTGAAAAAACATTGGGAAACTCAGTATCATACTGAAATATCACAGAAAAAATAAGAGATTACTCAACTGTGGATCAAAGAACTTCCACAGCAAGAAAATTTTATGCTCTTCTCTTTGGATAAGAGTGTAACAGGACCAAGAACCTAGCAACTAAGGGGCAACATAATCACAAGAGTTGCTAAATTTTAAACACTTAACCAAGAATTGCAGGATGTTCTCTCCCTTCATAAATATTTAAATCAAAATTGGATGTTTGTTTAATGCAATTGACCAGCTTGAACATTAATCAGCTTGGGGAAGTTCTTTGCCTTCAGGGAGGGCAGAAAAAAAATGACTGGAAGCACCTTCCTGGCATCCATCACTGTGGGAGGAGGGACCAGATGGGGAAGAATCCCAGGAATTAAAAGTAAAATGCAAACTAAAGCATAAAATGCTAAAAACCCTGTTCACATGTGTTCTCTCATAGGTCAATGAACTCCATTTGAAAAAAGACCAAATGACCAAAGACTGCTTACCCAAAATACATCATCCTCAAAACTGCCCATGAGTTTTCAATGCAAAATTAAATTTAGACTTGTCAGCCTTTATGTGCTTTGTTTTGATGAAACCAGGAATGAAATACAGCACTGGCAGTAATCTTATCCTGTTATCTTAACTAATTTAGCATTTTGGATGCCTTAGCTTACGAACTTTGCAGAGAAATTTTTGGCAAAAATAGATGGCATTGTAACTTCAGCTTTTTTAAAATTAACTCACACCATCTATTCTCAGTAGTACCATCATTATCTGTGAAACTGTGCTCAAATGAAGAATCAATAAATAAATATGAAGAAGAAATTTAGGGGGAAAATGAAGTGCTATTAGCATTCCAGGAGTATAATAAACTCATAATTCTCTGAGGTAAAACAGTGAAGCCTGGATTTGCAAAGCTACCATAGACAAGGAGGTGTGCAAAATTCATTCCAAATATAAGCTGGTTTAGTATTTCAAAGACTCATTAGAGGGAACACATAGCATTAGTAAAATCATGGTTTGTATTCCTGATGTACAGTCCTAGACAAATACAGAATGCATCTAGTAAATTACTCTCTTGGGAACAATTTCTGTTGGTTAAGGGGGGGAAATGTTAAATTTTAAAGATGTTAATCACTTGTTTTTGTTTTATTTCAACCTGTATAGATGCATGTCGGTATGCATATGAAAATGCAAAATACAGAAATAATCCCTGGTCCATCTTGAACATGTTGGGACTGATAGCAACAAGCAGGGTACTTGTTTTCTCTACCCATAGTCACACTAACTTACACTGAACTGTTCAGATGAGTAAACGATTTGCACAATCCAGTTTCGTACTGGCAGTGTTGTGCATGGAGATAAACGCAGTCTTGCAAGGCCCAAGTTTAGGACTTCGATGCAGGAAAGCAACGAGATGAAGCATTTCATTCATAGGATTTAACTACACTTACAGAATTAAGTAACTGAAGAAATGTTTTCAGGGCTTGTAACCTTGCCTCTGCCACTAACTCTATGACCTTGTGCAAGTCACATCAGACCAGCTTTTCACAGACCTTGAAGTTTAATTTGTACAGATTTCAGTCACTGGCAACCCTACTTGGCACCCATCTGCATCATTATTCATCATATCTTTAACAGATGAGCACAAAATTCTCCAGACCACAGTCCTTTTATGCCTCAATTTCTGTCCCAGATGATTATTACTTCTGACTGCTAAGCATGCATGTTAAAATGGAAATAAGGCTAAGTTGTACTATTATATCACTCGATTATCCTCACAAAGCAGGAACTGTGAAATTTCTTATATTATGTGTTACCTCACCTCATCCTTTGTCAGTATTGGAACAGCACACAGTTACAGTGCATATTCCTATTTTGCTCATGTATCTTTATCCTACCACAAGCCACTAATGATATTCTTCCCCCAGTTTTTTTATTTTAAGTAGGTGGTTACAAGCTGCAACTACAACCAAAAGCTAAGCTCTTTTAGACTGGAGGAGCACATTGGACACAGGCAGAAACTGAGTCTCAGCTTAGTGTTTCTAACGAAAATGCCCTTCCATATGTGGAATAGACCCCAAAAAGGTCAGAGAGTGAAATATTAAGTGTTTTATAAATATAGACTGATTGCCCTGTCCAAATCATGTGTCTGAAAATCTTCTCCTGGCAGCAAATCATCTTCAATCAGGAAGAGAGAGCAGAGAAAGGAACATGAGGCAGGGCAGGGGGATCTGTAATCACTCTAACAAACTTCTGAGACACAGCCAATTTTTCCTTCCATGTGTTATATATATACAGGCTCCAAATGCATTTCCTTTAGCATTCTTGAATTTACTATATTATCCTGTTGAACTGAGTTATCCAGAGTGAACTTCCTACCCTTTCCTTTCTTGCCTTATTTTTCCCCCTATCTTTGATGTGCTGTAAATCAGCACCATAGGAGATAAATAAGCAACCTTTAGCTGAAACAGCAGGCTAAACAGCTTCCACGTGGCCAAGCAACACAGCAAAGCAATTAAACCTGCCCAACAGGCCATCCATAGTCAAACTCCTCTTCCCTTAAGAGGCTGGCCCCAAAGTATTCCCAGATTTAGTTCCTAATCCTACCTTTGAGTTGTGCAGATGGTTCCACAGCACCCCTTCAAAACCCCTTTGAAGTTACTATGAATCCACACATCTGGATAAGCTTCTTGTCCCCAGTTCTGCTGCAAGAATGAGGATGTGGCCAAGGTCTCATGGAAGTTTGTTTTCTGCCCTTCAAGAAGACAGGCAAGATCTGCTTCTTTCCCACAAAACCAGTCATAACTGTCACAGCCATATTTTGGAACCACCAATTTGATGTCTGAGTCAGGACACTTTCATACAACATAAGAAATTTTCATTCTGTTATCCTTTCAAATAAAATTGAAGCTATTTTTTTCATTTTCACTCTACATCAGTATCCTTCACAGGGTTTGCACAAGGTTTGCACTTGAAATGAAAAATACTGCTTTTAAAATGACAAACACTGAACACAGGACATTTGTTACCACTAAAAAAAAGCTCACTCTGTCTGTGGAGAAGCATAATTCATTCACTGATACATGCACCCACATTTTCTCCAGGGAGTTTCACAAATTTACATGCACTCCCAGCACTAAATTTTGCTTTTCAATCTAGGAATTAGCTATAAAAGATGTGTAAAATCTTATGTAGTCAGACAGATGCTGTTCCCTATTGGCTACATAATAAGCACCTTAGGTGGCTTCAGGGTATAAAATTATTCCAAAAGGGGTGTGGAAAAAATTACACTGCATAAATTGATTCCATATCCACCTGTTCCAGGTGCCAGCAAATATATTTTGTTAAAGCCATCTGGTTGTCTTAAAAGCCAACAGTTTTTGAAGACTGTGACACAAACAACCTGCAAAATACACAAACTTCTGAAGCCACAAACCCTTAAACTGCAAATGGCTTATAGATCATCTATGCAGGACTTAGCTGGGCTGTTCTGCAGGACTGCAGATGGCATCTCTGCCTAACATCTGAGACTATCTGGCATCAGGGTACATCTTCCATAGCACAGAGGGTTCAAGGCTACTGGAGGATCCATTTGGCATCACGAGATCCTCATGTGATTTTCCCAATTACGGAATGGGTTTGCCTCATGGGTCTGAAGTTATGATGAAGCTTTTGAGAGCAGCACAATATTTGCTAGAAATGAAACTGATGACTGTGGTCCTTCTCTGCAGGTGGCTACGTCCTGGCTGGTCATGTGTTGCTGCATTATGATTGAAGTCAAACAACTGGTACTCTGCAATTTATTTAACTTGCAGCAACAGCCTATTAGGGAGTATGTTATCTAGACTAACAAGCCCCTAAGCATTTCGCCTGCTCAACAAAGCCACGGAGGTCAGACACTGCTACAGTTTGTGTTTATCAGGCTCTGGTTGTGCCGGGTGCTGTTTCCCAGAGACGCATTAACAACAACGAAGAACATGCAGCACCTTGTAAGATCAAGCTCCTTCACAGCAGCGTCTGGGAAGAAAATATTCTGTGATGTCTCCACAAGTGACCCTTTTCTGAACAACAATGAAATTACATATATGATTTATAAACTCACAATTGATTTGGGGATTAAAACTAATAATCAGCCTGTTTACTTATTGTCTCATTTAGAGCTCACTGAAAAGTAAATAAAGACACACCAGTTCTTAACCAGCACAGTGTTTGGTACATGTTTAATTATAAGTACATGAATAGCTCAGCTACCAATTCAGAGTCATACTTTGTAACTTGGTAACATCGTTCACATGCAAATTACCTCCCCAAGTTATTATATTTGAAAACAAAACAAATCCACTTAGTTTGCAGATACATTTTTGATAACAGTAATACTTCTGGACTATTACTACTGATAAACTCATCTTCAGAAAATCACCTTGAGTGATTTTTTGAGGACCTTAAAAAATTGTGCTTTATCTGAGTTCTGAAGCAGACGTAACTTTGTGAGTCGCGGCGCTGTAGTCAAGGAGACCCTGTGTGCTGAAAGTCAAAGTTGTGCTGTCAGAGCTCTGCTGCACTTTACTCACATGCTTTGAGCCTGGGGTAAGAAATAACGGCTGTCATGCAGTAAATTTTTTTTTGGACAACAATGAGAGCAGCGGGGAAATAAATACTGCGGTTAACTGTGCTTGAAGAATAATCTCCAGCAAGTAAAGCACTGTCCACACAAGTTGCAGGCTCAAAATTGCCACCATGGACAGAGATGGGATGAGTCCTGATACTGGGCACACTGGACAAGTCAGCAGCCTAAAAGCAAGATAAACAATCCCTGCAATAAAACTATCTGACACAGTGCCTTCAGTGAGTTAATTTTTGTTTCCATAAGTAACAGAACAATAACAAAGAGCTGTTGACTTGATCCTCAGTAGCAACAACACTCAGACACAACCCGTTTCAAGGCCCAGCAGGGATAGTGCAATATGCCACCGTTTGTCTCCTGGACTAAATCATAAGGATCCAACCCAAAACTATGGCAGTTCACCTTCACAGCATTCCATCTGTAAAAGGTAAGTCCATCACTTAAGACTGACTTTGTGATTTCAGTGTGATTTGGTACTTACACAATTGCTACACGATGAACACTGATGAATTTTATCCCTAGAGAACCATTCTGAATTGTCTCCACCACTCTCTGCAAGTAATTAAATTTCCCTTTTTCAGTTTTATACCAGAAATGATCTCATGGGCATGATCTGCAGCAAGGCAAATCCAGTTGAAGATTTCACACTGCAGACTGCACCTGAACTCTGAATCTCAGCACTATCCCAGCAGTGGAACATCTTCACCTTACAGTGACTGACTCCCTATTCTTTAGCATATCCCCTCTCCTGGGGCTGGTCTGCCCCTGCTGCTGCAGCTCTTGTCATGAAGGCAGTGAGCAACACTTAGGAGACCTGACAAAGCTGGAGTCCAGTGCATGGCTTTCCAATGACACACCTTCAGTGAAATTGCCCATGGCTCCCAGTAAAAAATGAACTAAGAAATGCTAATCTAATAATCCAGGCATGTAGATAAATGAAAGGTGAAAAGGCTTTTAAATGCATTCTAAAACCAATATTTTATGAGATGGATCAATATATTTCTCTAGGCTGGAAACAAATGAGTTCTCAAAGAAAGTTAAATTTAGAGAAGAAATTGTTTGGTTTTCTTACTATGGAGAACAGTGATGACAATTCCTTGGAGGGCATTTATACCAACAGCAGTCCAAAGCTAGGGCTTCACCATGCTTTCCCTAAAACCAGTACAGTAAAAACAGGGTGAGGTTACTGCTGTCAGCCCATTAAATGTGAACAAAACTAGCTTTGCAATCATACAGCATCGTCCTTCATTTCCAATCGTTCACCAGCATACAGAAGTGATGCAACCACAAAATAAAACAATTACAGCTTTGATCTTGCGTCTTTTAGATAGGCACTTAACCTCTCTGATGTCTTTACAAGGAATCACCTAAATATGGGCTACGGTCTAGCACCTTGAGTTCCCAGATCCCAGTTGATAGAGCATGCACCAGCCAGCGCTCGAGACAGGGAGGCGGCAGCGGCAGATCGCTCCCTGGCACTGTTGGATACTGCCCCCTTTTGCCGAACAGTAAGGCAACAGCCCCGGCTGCACACTAAAACTTTGCCCGGCATCTATTTGTTTTTCGGGCAGATATATTCATGCAGATGGTCTTATTTAACCCTAGTATGTCTGTTCGCACGATTATTAATCCTGACTAAAATAGAAATCTATTGTTCGAGCCATGTTTAATATCACAGAGTGAGCCTGCTCCCCAGGAACTTTCCCTCTAACAAGGCCCTATCACGTCTCAGCCCAAGTCAAGCAGCACTTTTACAACTGACTACAAGGTAAGAAGAAAAGAATTTATAGTCTGGGGGTATGTTCCCCCAGGTCAGCTGGCGGCCTGGAGAATAAAGGGCAATCACAGTGGACGACCAAAGCCATTTTGTCTGGGAACTTTTTCCATCTTACTGCAAAGCAACTAAAATTCCATGGCACCACTTGTATTGAGCTTTTCTTGGGCTACCCACATTCCTACTGAACCCATCCCCATGCCATCGTTTCCAGTCAATGTGAGCTGATCAAGGCCAGTTTGCTAAAAGTAGTTTTCTATGCAGAACCTCATCCCCCAAATCTCTCTGTCCAAGCCTTTTGTCCTCTTGGATTGTGCTTTTTCACTTGCTAGAGTTTGCACATTTTCTCCTCCCTGGTTGCCCCAGCTTTTTGCAGGAAGGGAGGGAGGTCACGGAGGGCAGCCACTGCCAATTCCATCAGCCTAACAGGATGGGGGATGAACAAAGCAAATATCTATATTCTGAAAGGTGGGATCTCTCTCTCTCTCTCCCCCATGACTTTAGGATTAGCATGACCCTGGCAGGGGAAGACAAAAATTTGGCCTCTTTAATGAAAGAAAACAAGATAGTGAGAAAAACAGAACAACTTGCCTAGACTTCACTGAAAATGCAAGAAGCATAACATGAAACACAGAAATTCCCTGCTATTGCCTAGTGCCGAGTCTACTTATCACCCAATCCAATCAGAAAAGTTTTAGCGGAAAAGGAGAAAAAATGAAAGATATGGATGATTCAAGTGTCTGTTTGAAAAATAAATCCACTGCCACTTTGTCTACAGTTATGACCAGTTTTCTACCTCGGGTGCTTACAAATCAGATGTATAACCACGAGAGTACTTTTCTGTATCAGTAGTTTGTTCCAGCTACCCTCACTCCTCCTTGCCTTTGCTCACCTGGGATCTCTACAGATCTCAAGCAGCAGTAAGAATCAAAACCCACTATAACTTCTAGCTTTGTTGGTTTCTATTTTGTTCACAGTGCAATCGGTCTGGGGTCTTAGCCTACCCCTGAACCCATCCAGAGGCAAATACATCAAACCTCTTGCAGCTCAGACTATAATTTAGGAAAAGAAGTATTTTCTGTAATGAGATGGAACACTTTCACAACAAAAAAAGGAACTTTACTGTGGTTCCTAACCGATATATCCATACATAAATAGTTCAAAGAAAAAAGAAATGGGGAAACAAAATAAATGTAAACCCCAGCAAAAACAGATAAATAAATTAGGAAAAAAACCCCAACTGAACAGGACCTGGCATCTACCATGTTCCTTTTTTTAAGGACAGGAAATTATCTAAGAGTCTAAACTGAGCCAACAGAGGACAGTGGACCTTTAGGACATAGATACTCCTCCATACTTAATGCTCCGCCTAAAAGCGGGTGAGAAGAGACAGGTTCAGGACTGACTTGGTAAGCACACCTTTTGTTTGTTTCCTCTGAGGCGTAACAGTAAGCGTGCTCCTGGGCAGCACCGGGAGCAGATGGTAGTGCTGGAAAATACAGCTCTCCAACTTTGGTGTGGATACTGCAGCCGGATCGACAAAGGTTGTTTCTGGAAATCCTACCCCCCCATACACTCCCCGTAAGTTTCTAACAATGCGCGGAGCTAAGGAGCAGCACAAGGCTCTCTGCTTCCCTCTCCCTCTCCCCTTCGCTTTTGATCTCCATCAGGACGTGAGCTGAAATTTAATGGGCCACCCCTACCACAAAGACAAATTACCATCTGAAAAACAAAAATCATTAATATCCCTTCGTCTAAGCTGTCCGGCTTCTCACCACTGCACCCCTTCGCTCCCGCCACAGCCCCCTTCAGCGGGTTTAGAAGAGCTGGGAAGGTGGCGGGGAGAGGAGGAAGAAAAAACACCTCCACTGCCACCTCCGAGCTAGCGTGCTCTCCAGCGCTGCCGGACTGTGAACACAGCGACAAGAAAAAAAAGCCCCTTTGGCTCCCCGGCGGTCAGGGGGACGGTGCGCCGGGCACAAACACAACCCCACGCCTCGCAGGTCGCCCCCGACCCCCCATCACCGGGCGCTGCGCCGGGGGCGGCGGAGACGCGGAGCAGCCCGGGGTTTCCCACCTCCCCGGATCCCCTTCCCAGCGCCGCTCGCTCGCCCCGACCCCGCCAAGTTGGGAAGTTTGCGCGCCCCCCAGCCCGTCCCGCCGCCCGCCCCCCGGGCCGCCGCTGCGCTTACGGGGTGGCCGCCGGGCTCCCGGTGCGGGGCTCACCGGCACATCGCGTTCCGGCTGCCGCAGGAGCGGGGGCAGCCGCGGCGCGGCTCGGCTGGGCTGGGCTGGGCTCGGCGCGGCTGGGCTCGGCTCGGGGCGAGCAGAGGAGCGGAGCGGCGGCTCTGGCCGGCCCGGCGCTCAGGGAGTGCCGCCTCGGGCCATGCGAGCGGCGGCGGGCAGCGTCCCCGCGGTACGGCCGGAGTTGGGACCGAAGTCCTCCCGGGCGCTCCACTGTCTCTTGCAGGCGGCTCCTATCAGCACGGCTTCAACTCTTTCCATCGGAGACCGAGGGGAGGAGGAGAAGGAGGCGGAGGAGGAGGAGGTAGGGAAGAAGGAGGAGGGAGCTAGGGGCTGGCAGCCCCAACTCGCACTGATGTCAACTAATATATTCAAAGTTCAACAGGGCATTTCTCTAGCAAGCGAATCGCCCTCGCCGCCTTTCCCGCTGGTCGCAGTCGGTCTCCCCGGGCCGGTGGGGGGTCCTGCGGAGCACAGCGGCGTTCCCCGGCCGGACCCTGCGGAGGGGGGCCGGCGGGGTTGGCCCGGAGAGGAGGTGGTCGAGGACGGGGGATGGCACACTTTTCAGGCGGGCAGGTTCAAGTGCCGCCGGTGTGGGGAGGGTGGAGGTGAGGCACCAGGCAAGAGCGAAAATAATCCACCGAGCAGCAGAGCGATGTTTGTGTTCAAATCCAGCCTCTTCCCTCCCTGCTGGAAGGGGCAGGGCCGGCTGCGTTGCTGTGGCTGTGATGGGAGAGGGGCGCGGGGAAGCGGCTGCGCTGGGGCTCGGAGTGACGCCGCGGGGCTCCGGGCTCCCTTGCAGCCCCCGCGGCAGCGGCCGCCCGGACACGCCGCTCGGCCGGGGCTTGCACCGACCCCGGAGCGGAGCGCGCTCTCCTGCCCGTGACTGAGCCGCTCACTCGGGCCCGGGGCTATAGCCGCGTCTCCCCGTCGCGATGTCCCCTTATCTGCCGGAGGCTAACGGGGTCGAGATGAACCCCGGAGGAAAACGGCAGTTTTCTCACGCCAAAGCGCAGACAGCGACGGAAAATCCGCGACGAGGAGCGTACGTGGCGCGGAGCGCACGGGAGAATCAGCGCTGTCCCTCCGCGGCCCCACCGTTGCCCGGGGGCCGCCCGCGGGGAATCGCTGCGAGGCCGGGGGCGGCTGCTTCGAACGTGGTTTTGGGGAGGCTGATGTGCCGCGCTGTCCCCGCGGTGATGCACAGCGCCTGAACGCCGTTAGTGGCAACCGCATAAAGCCATAGGATGGACCCTGCTGAAGACAAGCAGCCCAGGAGTCAAAGGATGAAAACACATCTGGTCTAGTGACATTTAAGAATCGCCAGAGAAGAGCCTCAGTTATTTATCAGCTGAATCCCCAGACAGAATGGCCTGCACTGATGCCGTTGCATATGTATGTGTGCATACAAAATGAGGCTGGGTTTTTTTCCTTCTGTAAACTGATCCTGTCATTCATATTGACAGTATGTTATAGCTATATAAAAACAGTGTAATTGTATGATGGCTCATCAGTGCTATGACAGCCAATTGTGGTGCCAGTGGGTGTGCTCCCAATTCTCATCTCAGAGAAGTAACTGCATAGATCTGCTGAGATGATCATTATACAACGTGTAATTGTTTGCCTGTTCATAATTTCCCAGTTCTTCCTTAATCAAGGAACTATACCACTACATCTGCTCATGCAGTAATGCATTTTTTGATACCTTGAGTGAAGCAGTCAATATATTATTTATATGCGTAACATTTTTAATTTGCTTTCCATTTAAAAACTCATACTGGAAAGCACAGGACAGGTAAAGGATACAAAACAATTGCAATTTAGCTCTGTATTCTACTCGAAACTCAAACTCTCATAGAAGACTTGAGTCAGACAGAGTCTAGAAAGTGCTGAGCAAACTGCCCCATTCACGGTAGCATCACATTTTTTCTTCCTTCACTTTCCTAACACTGAAAAAACCCTACTCTTCTAGCTGAATATTTTTTTTGTAATAGTATATTCTTAGAATATTGTCTTAATTTACATGTGAATAAGTAAGTAGCAGTCCCTCTATTTCTTTAATATACAGGATGATATCTTCCAATTTAGTGAATTGAATTTTAAATAATGATGTACAACAGCCTGGGTGGACAGAGCAGAACACAGTGAGGGTTGGGCTCCGTGCTGGGACACTTTGTCTTCTTTTTCAGTTTTACTGTAGAGCGAGTCACTTGGTTATCTAAGCCTTAAGGACAGATCACCTCACCAAATGCCACAACTACACATGTAATTGCCAGAAGACAGCTCAACCTTTGTTCCTACTAAGACTTCCAGATGCGGCACTGAGCATTGAATAATACATAGCTAAAGACCACATAAATGTCTGTCAACATTTAAAGATACAATGGATAGTACTTTTCTATTAAAGAAAAGGTTTTTTTGTCCTAAAATCTTCTAGCATTTCCCTGCCACTATTTTGCTGCCCACAAGGCTGGGAGTAGTTCTCTTGGTCATGTGTGTTTTGCTCAAAGCATTGCTCAAAGACTTACTAATAAAATATGCGCGTAAATAAAAGTTTTGTAATGTTTCCATGGACAGTCAGGTCCTGACACCTTAATGCCTTTACACAGCACGGTATCTGGGAAATCACTGGCCAGACAGGGAAACTACTCAAATCCTTTTAGTAAAGGGCTTGTGACGCAAAGTGGTACAATTACAATTCTGTGAAAAAGAGAAATGTCATGGGAAAAGTCAGGGTATTGCATGTGAAGTGATCTGTATCAAACAATTTGTTTCAAGTCTCCAAAGGAGAGGATGTACCGAGTTCCTATTCTGGGCTTGGCGGAGGCCGAGGTCATGGCAAGACTCATCACAGTTGCTCGCAGAGGTGTTGAACTGTAACCCTGTCCAGAGCCACCGCCGCTGGAGAAACGCCCTTTCCGCAGGGGGAAGAGCCGCGGCCGGTGTGGCTGAGGCGGAGCGGGCGCTCGGCGCGGCTGTCACCGCTAGGGGCTGCTGGTGCTTCCCGGAGCGCCGGCTCCGCGCACGCCGCTCCCGGCGCGGAGCCACCGGACAGCGGGGCACCCCATGAGCCAGGACCCGCACCCCGTGAGCCGGGGGCTCGCACCCCGTGAGCTGGGTCCCACACGCCGTGAGATGGTCGCTTCCACCCCGTGTGGGTTCTGTAGCACCCGTGTAAGCAGCCTGCCTTGACACCCAGGACAGCGGCGCGTCTGGCACAGGCGTTCCGGGAACACTGTAGGGAGAAGGGGTTCCCACTGCTTGCAGGGGAGACAGGCCGCCTTTGCTTCCTTCAAACTCAGCTGTGCAGAGCACGGAGAGGGACGAGGGAGAGTTCAAGAGAGCGGAAACACGCTGCAGGGAACAGGAACAGGACTCGGGTGGGAATGCTTTGGGCTATGGGGCAGAAGGAGGCAGGATAACAGGTACAGCTGGGCTCTGATGGGGATGAGGACCTGCAAGTGTAGAACAGAACTCTCTGGAGAAAGAAGAGACCAAACCCAGGCTTTTTGTGAGGCGGGTTATCCGAAGACAGTCCCCCAAATTGCAGAGAGAATGGTATTTTTGCAGTGTAACCACAGCAGTCTGTTGGCCTGCATTTGCACACGGGTCAGTCTGTTTATGACTGAACTGACTGCACAGACCTGCTTGAGCTTAAGCTGTTTTGGGCATTCAGATAAGCTTTCCCGGTAGATGCTTTAGAGGGTGATCTAGAGGAATATCAATCCTGGCCTCATTGTCCAGAGGCAACAACATTGACTCACACTTGATGTCTGGAACATGACTCCACACTACTAGGAGTCTCATAAGAAAATTATTTCTGCTGTAGATACCCAGACCATTTCACACAGACTGACAGTGCATATATCAGTGACAAAAATCTTAAACTATGCTGGAATTTAGAGCTGGACACATATGTTCAGACAATCACTACATTGGCCTACTACAAGTTTTTATTTCCCCATAGCACTGCAGGGGAAGAAACAGAGTTACCATGAAAAAACTAACCAAAATATATGCAGCAGACTATGCTGATTTAAATGCCTGACCTCAAGTGAAGCCCAAATGCCCTGCTAGTATAGTTTCCACAAAAGAGAAAAAATACATTTCTAAACACAGTATCAGCAAATACTCAGAAGCAGTGGCATGCAGCAATAGCAATAGTAAGCATTATCTTGAATACTGAGATCTAGATCTGAAGGCAAATGGCATTTAGCCATAAAATATTTAGGTATATGGCTTTTTTCCTGAATTTAAAATAGATTGCTAAATGGCCACAGTTGTGGTTTCAGGGCTCAGTCTGGTGGTGACAGCAACATTTTAATTTTTACTAAAGATAAGCCGAATTTAAATCCATGACACAAGCTAAAAGTCAGATGACCTTAAAGCAAGGGAATACAAATGAGATCTCTGGAGAAAAGACATGTGATGAAACAAATAGAATAATATATAGGGATGACTTGACACTGTCACCAGAGTGACAGTATTTAACTTCTTTGGAAAGAAATAAAATGAGTTTAAATTGGGACAACTGCTTTATTTTCACAGAATTGCTTCTGAAGGCTATAGACAAGTGCTATACAGTTATTTCCCCTGCTGAAGCCAGGGGCAAATCTTCATATGTCATTTGACATGACAAAGTCAGCAAATGTCATCGCACTTCATAAAGGCAGGTCTGAGTATTCCCACTGAGTTTCACAAAAGTAGAAAGTTCCTTCTTTGCACACAAAGACTTGTGAAACATAAAAGTTGTGTTAACACAATGATACACTAGGAGGAAGGGAATGTTAAAGTGAGGCACTTCTTGTTGCCCAGTAAGCATCCACACTGAGGTAAGATATACAGCACCTTGCAGTCACCTATTTTTTGGCAAATAAAAAGAGCAGTGAAAAATTAGTTTTTTAACAACACCATTAGGAGCTTTAACACTACATCAAAATTTGTTTTCCTCCTCCTGTAACTCAAGCTCTGAGCCTAGTGACTGTGTTTATTGTATATTACTCTTGCCTTGAGACTGGAAGTGTAAAATCTAGCACTGAACACCTTCAGGGTGCTCCTAGACTCATATTATCTGAGGGACTGAAAACTTCCTTGGTAAATACAAGTGGGATTTTTACTTTTTTCCCTGGGAAATAGAGGTACCTTTACAATTAGCCTTAACCTTTATTTAAAGACATGTTGTTTAGCACATCAGACATCTCACTAAACACTCTCCAGAAAAACCACATTTTAATGGAAACTGAATTCAGGACTGTTGACAGCTTATCTGCTGACTTCATATCCTACCTTAGGCGATTCAGCTGAAAGATGAGCTCGACACTGCAAGTTCCCATTACAGCCTTTGCAGTATCTTGTCCTATTTTAATTTTCCTTTAAAAAGCTAAATTAAAAAGCTTTACAGGGACCCTCTTATACAATGAACTGTTACATCCAGCAAGCTGAAAAGCCCAAGTCTAAATGTGAGTACGTTTTGAAAGTCTTATTATTCCTTCCTCCATTTGCTTACATGATGACCAATATCTTGATAATGCAACTTGCAGTGTCTGGTTTGGAAAATGCAGTTCTCAGTATAGTGGGAATGTGAACATGCTGATAAAATAGAGTATCTGTTCTGCAGATCGTAGTTCTGTTGTAGTATTTGAAACTCATGACCTTCAAAGCCATTCTGAGGATTTAAGAAGTTCACAGCACCCAGTTAATACAGTGGCCTTCCATACTTGCATGTTTTTAATGAACTTAACTAAAAAACATACTGTATCTACTCAGTCTGTGGTAATCAGATACTTATAACTCAAATCAAAACCAATCTACTTTCAAATCTCACCTACTTTGGCCACAAGTCTATTTAAACTAAAATATCAGGAGAAAAAATATTTTTTAAATAAAACTTTTTTAGTCTTCTCAGTCAAAATATAAAGTGCTTTCAAAGACATACTTTTATCCTGAGGCAGAGGCCAACTAGTTTAGATTTCAGCCTTCCATTTGGCACGTTTTCAAATGAGCATTGAAAATAAGGGCTTAGAGCAGAAACTGTATTGTAGCTTCACCCACAGTGGTTGTCATGAAGTCACCAAGTCTTTCATCTCTTAAGAAAAAGGCCCATTGGAACTGATGCAGACAGGTCAATGATTTTTGGGAAAATGTGGTTCCAAATTCGTACACAGGTTAGCTACAATTTCACAGGTTGAGACATTTCCCAACAACAAACCTGAAATGTCACAAAAAGCTTTTCCTCCTACTTTAGGGAAATGTAGCCTATTGTAGCCATGCTCTCTCTTGAAGTGTTCCCTCTGCAGTGTCCCGCTTCATGACTTGGCAATGCAATGGAAGGCTCTGCATTAGGGAAGGGCTGGAGTTCTCCCACAGAAAGCCCTCTCTGCCCTTTTCACTGTTTGATTCAGTGAGGCAAGGTGGCTTCTCACCCACACAAATAGAAGTGTGGTGGAAGAAGTTGTAATGAAGGAGAATGTTTGGCCTAGGTTGAGAAGTAATATGTTAAACATGAATATTCCTTGTTATTTTGTTATTTTGTAATCACCAGGAAGAGGCTGGGGTGGATGTTTCTACAGTGTGTAGCCTGTTTTTGTTAGAGAAAAAAGTTGGAAGAGATAGACACTCTTTTTCTTGCAATACCTCAGCAAAGAGATTGTGGCATACTGCAAACCTTGCAGTAACAGATAGCCAAGCACACTGTCACATTAGGCTGCACTTCCTAATGGAAAGTGCCTGTTTCTCTTCACCAAGAGTGTCAATAAAGGAAAATGATTGCAGAACAGTGAGATAGTGCACTGAGAGAAGCTTTCTGTTTTCTATTTTCAATAATTAAAAACACTGTAACTTCTTCTCCAAAACATCACATCCTTCCTTCAGCTTCCATTAGAACACAGAGTGGTGGGATCTCAATTATAAGGCACAACACAACAGCAAGCAAGAGCTTCATAGTGCCTTCTGAAGGTACGTGGTGCAGCCACACAGTTCAGGTGGCTGGAACAGGCAGGGTCAGGTATTGAGTCCCAGGTACCAAGCAGTGGACTGTTATTCTACTCAGATAATGCCAAGCACTTCCTTTATGTGTATGTAATGATATATTAGTGATTATCTATTTTCCATTTATTTTCCATGGAAAATTGTTCATCAGAAATACCTTTTCTAGATTAAAACACATTTGGATATGTATAGTCAAAATACAATCTCTCTCTCTCCATTTTAATTAGCATAACATGTACTGCAAAGTATATTGTATACTCAATCTAGTCTAGTGGCCAAAAATATTCCATGAATTCTGGTCAACAATTATCAAGAATCCTATTCCTGCCAGATAAGCTGAAAATTATCACTCGCTGACTAAGTCAATATGTTACCCTGCTGCTATGCCATATGGCCCTGGATGCTGAGACACAACACAACCTCATCAAGTGACACCCAAACTGGAGGAATGGAACACTGGAGAGAGCAGGGTTTCCATTTGAAAGGACCTCAACAAGCCAGAGGAGCAAAATAGCAGGAACCTCATGAGGTTCAACAAAGCCAAATGAAGTTGTGCGCTGGGGTCAGAGTGTCCCCTGTGCCAGGCTGAGGGCTGAGCAAACAGCCCCACAGCAGGAGTTTGGGGCTCATACAACAACAGCTGCTCACAACCTGGAGAGACTCCAGGGAAGGGCTGCTGAGGCAGTAAGGGAACCACAGCACCTGAGGTACAAAGAGAGGCAGAGGCCACTGCCTTGCTTAGGCTGGAGACAAGACACCCAAGATAGGATGTAGCTACAGTCTCCCACTACCTTAATCCATTGGAGAAGATAGATATAGACATTTCTCAGGGGTGCACAGCAAAAGAACAAAAGGCAACAATCACAGGCTGCAACAAGGGAAATACTAATTGGGAAGGGAAGAAAATTATCTCAGTGGGACAAGAGCATCACTGAAACAGGGGCCCAAAGGGGCTGTTCAGTCATCGCCCTTGGAGAATCTCAAAACATCTCAAGTCTTGGAATAATTTGATCTGATTTTGAAGCTAGCACTGCTTTGAGCAGAAGCTTGGAATACAGAACTCCAGATACCCCTTCCAGTCTAAAGTTTTCTATGAATGTATCTCACAAATGCAGTTCTGTAAGATACTAAGTATCCTTTCCACCAGCCATAAAAGGTGCTCAAGTCTTGTCAGGGGTCAACAGAAATGGCTTTTTACAGCAGTGACCTACGTATATAAATCTCAGTTCTGATTTGATTTGGTACATAATCAGGCTAAGTGCAATCAATTATTAGATTGCCTATATATTATATTCAGATTATCATAACACGATGAAATATACAAACCTTGACTCTGCTCTCCTTTTCTTCAAAAATGTGAGATTCAACAGTGATAATGAAGGAAGAAAAGACAAAAGATAGAAACTGCTCTGCCCTGAACAATGAGTGGAACTGCTGCATTCCATGTAAATATTATCAGAGATCTATGATACAATCATTTCTACAGTCAACAGGCTCATAATATTCCTTCCTCATCAAAACACATAGGGTTGCTCATACAAGTAAAGGGTTGTAGGCATGCAAATTAATTTGTAGTAAGATGGTTAAAGCTCTAAATCATGTATTAAATTACTTCTATTGTACAAGTTTAACTTCATTTTCCAAGCTAGTCACATGCAACAGAGATGCAGTAATGCAGGTATTCCAGCTGCAGAGTGATTAGCTGATGGTGCCTTCTAAAACTAGATTTGTAAGTCAGATCATTGGAAAGATCAGTGGTTTGTTTCCTGGATATCATGAGACCAGAGAGGTGGAATATTGGCAGAAGATTAGGTTTATTTTGTGTATGTGTTTGAAATATTTAAACAGACTAGGATAGAAATCAACTTACAGGGTTATAAACCTTTATCCAGCAAAGCAAAAAAGTCATATGCAAGTCCATCTCACATGTACAAGGAGCACAAATACAGATTTATCCTTGAACAGAGGCCCAAAGTCCCATTAAAGTTCAGGGAAGGATAGTGATATTAAAACACCTGCTTAAAGATAGGCGTGTGCTTAAATGCACAATGATCTGGGGTATTTTTACTTCCATCATCTTTGTTAGCATTGCAGGCATTTCTGCATCTCCTTGTTTCTACATAGAATTATACTGCTGGTACTTCTGATTTTGCCACAGAAGAAAAATAGCATTCCAGTATGTGTTGTCAGCCTGGGTCTGATTAAACCAGAGAAGTTAGCCACCAGTTTCTGTAGGGGTCAGATTTGGCTATAAATATTTTTTTCTAATGAATAAATATATTTGGACCCTTAAGTTGCTTTGTTTGAAAGGTAACAGCTTCTAACAGTCTGATTGGGACCAATATATACAGTTAGACTGAGATGCCAGTCAGTACCTTTGCCTCCCTCAGGATCTTTTTCCTTTATTGTTTGTAGGTTTACCTGTGAATGCTCATCACAGTTACAGGCTCTGACTCAAGAGCTGTCATTAATCACAGCCTAAGAACACTGCATCAGGTGAGCAAATGCATCAGATGCTCAGCTGCAGCAGCAGCACTCAAAACTGTCATTTGCTCCTGACATAACAAGAGAAAAGATTATCCAGTCTAAGTACCAATAATTTTTCACTGCATGATTTGAAACAAGCTTTTGAGATTGGTGCCACATTGCTACAAATGATGGTGCTGAGGTTTCAAGAGGGTCAGTGGTTGGCACTGAAACACCATCCTGTGCCTCATTGCATGTCCTGCCTTACACCCACTTGTACTTACTCAGAAGTGATCAGTTGCTGAGTCTGAATAACTGTGTTAGAATTTAGGTTCTCTCAGCTCCCAAGTTTGAAAGCTAGGTCTGAATAATCACATCTTTTGACAGAGTCAGACACATTTTATGAGAGTTCAGATTCAATTTAATCCAGATTGTCACCTGTGTTCCATCCCTAATTCCTCCTCCGAACAGCAAGAGGAAGCAAGGCAAGATGTTTGCATAAGTGTTCAAGTATTTAGCGGTTCACTTTGCAGGCAATCAGCAAATGCAGCAGTTCTCAGACTCCAATCTACTAAGACCACCGCTGCCAGCATAGTCAAGCACCTGTCAGTCTCAGGGCTGTGATGTTTTGCTGCTGCTTGGAGCTCAGGTCAAGATCCACTTAGGATTTCAAAAAGCTTTTTCAGGTTTGGTTTTTTTCCTCTTTGTCCTGGAGCTTGGTGGTTTTATTTTGTTTGGGGTTTCGTTTTTTGTTTGTTTGGGGTTTTGAGTGTTTGGTTGGGTTTTTTTGACCAGTTAGACTCTGAAATAAGCATATTTCTTTGAGCTGTTTCTGTATCAGGTATCTGGCAAAAATCCAGCTGTGTGCAAACTTTCAGTCACTGCTGAAAACAAGAGGGCAACAACAAAGAGGAGAGAACCAACATGCTGAGTGACCTGGAGAGAAAATTATATGTCTGCATGCAACAGAAAAAAAGTCCCTGGTAACAAGTGTAAATTCCGAACACTTCTGCCAAGAGAATGCTGAATGACAGCAGATGCAGGGTGCAGCAAAGCAGATACACACCTCCTGTTGAAGGAAGCTCATTTTCATATTGTTGCCAACAGTCACTCTAATTTTGCTTAACTATTTTTATGGTAACTCCAGTGTATGTTAGAAAGTATTGAGAAAAAGGCTGTGACACTGGAAGGAAAAACAGAATCCATGAAAGATCTGAGGTGCAGATTGTGATGATACAGTATTTGAAAATCAGTAAATTCATGCATTACTGTTCATATTTGCCATGTGGTTTCAGCAAGAGATAATATTCTTCCCACACAATGTTCAAACTGTTCATTAGTGGATCTTGCAGCAGCTGCTGTTTTGCAGCCAAGGAATGACTGCACTTTAGTGGTAGGCAAAGGATCCCAAGAGCTCCCGAAGTGCTGGAGCATTTTGCTATGTGGACTTAAAAGTATATAAAGAAATATGTTTCTAATTTATTACCTTTTACACAGATGTGTGCTTTATGGGAAAAGCTTGATACAACTAATGCAAATTTCACTTTAAGACTCACCCAGGAATTCTTTAAGGTCAACTTCTAGTCTGTGTATTTTGAAGAACCCCATATTACTGCCAAACTGGGAATGGCAGCAGGACAACTGGTACAAATGGCACCCTTCTTCCCATGTTCCCATATTACAGCTTTTCTAAACTGGTATGTGGGTTGCCACAGGATTCCCTGTCCCAGTTATTGTTTGCTGTGCTGATACACTGGCACATCCAGAAGTGATTTTTCATGTGTCATCAGAAATGTTACAAGACCGGATTGGTTTTGTAAATACAAGAGATTACCTAAGTGATGGAGGATTCCTGTCTCCTATGCATACAAGAATAAAAAGGGAGGGCAGGAGAGAGAGAACAAAGCTCTACGTACCAGATAAAAGAGCTGGAAACCTGAATTAATTTGTGGAAGCAATAACATTTTTGTCAGTTATTCATCCTTCCTGAAGGATGGAACCTCACTGATTGAAAGACGCTCAGGTCAGATATGCTTTCAATTGTCAGCAGATAAATTGGCATAGCCCTCGCAAAATCCAAAATCACTTCCCTTTCACATCCTCTGTTGTTTTCCAGAGCTGCACTCAGCATAGAGCATAGGAATTGTCACACGTATGTCATACTGTTCAGATCAGTATCCTCTCTAATTGTAGTCTAAGAGGGGAGTGCCATAATCTGGTACCTTTTTTCCTGCTTTGAATCTCAAGTTAATCTCTTGAGAGATTCAATACTTCTCTGGAGCACATGCTTTAAAATTTCTCTGGAATCTGACATAAATAATCCCAAACCTGGGTAATCTTGCTATAACATAACTTACCAAACCCCCTTCAATCTTTTTAAGGTCTTGGCCTCAGCAGCTTCCTGTGACAGTATGTTCCACGCTCAGCAAAAGTGCTCATTTTTATCAGATGCTTCCTTTTGCAGAATTCTCTGCTGCTTAATTTAATTTCTCACTCAGTTGTGCAGTAGCTTCCAGCCCATTGCCAGAGCCCTGAGTGCACTTTTAGACCTGAATGCCCTGATCGGCCCTGGAGCCCTCAGTTCCTGCCCGTGATGATGCAGCAGCACAGCCTCCAGCTCTCCACAGCTCTATCCATGGGTCCTATCCAGCTGATCCCTGTGCCCAGGGAGCTACTCGATGCCTGGAGCTGGAGCTTTCCCGCACTGCTCTGATCCCTGGAAAGGGATGTCCTGCCATTTCCAGAAACCAAGGAGCTGCCAGTTCTTATGGCTCCCTGACACATGTTCCCTGTGAAGCAGCACAACAAAGTTTGTCCTTTCCTTCCCCTCCTCAAATATTTGTTATGAATTCACAGAGAAACGTACTGTGAGTAACAGCCCCTGGACCCCAGCAGCTGGCAGGACTGACTGCTGCCCTGAGTGGGACATTCCCACTGGTCAAACAGGGCCAGTGCCCTCAGGACCTCTGGACTCCAGGGCTCCCTTCAGACCTTCCAGCAGCACCTTCCCCAAAACCATTCTGTCCCTTCAGAACGGATGAAATCACCTCCGGGTCAGGCAAGCAGTGACAGGGATCCGCTGGCCACCCGGAGACCTCCTGCCACACTCAGGAGGGACAGTCTAAAAAAACCCAGGAAATCCTTTCACAAGTTCTCTAAATCAGTTATCAATGAGAATGTGGAGCTCTGAACACCGTGCCATAACCTCAAAGATGACAGATGCCGTGCCTCCAGCCTTACCTCCTCCTGGATGACAGCCACGGGAGAGTTCCTGAGATGGCAGCAGGACCCGGCTCCACGTCTCTGCATGCCCGGGCATCAGCCCCGAGGAAAGCGGGATGTCGGGCACGGCTGTCAGGGGAACAGCCATTGCCCAGAGCGCCCACCAGGGCCTCCGGCCGGACAGCGCTGCCTCTCAGGCGACTCCTCCTGAGGGGCGACTCCTCCTGAGGGGCGACTCCTCCTCCTGAGGGGCGACTCCTCCTCCTGAGGGGCGACTCCTCCTCCTGAGGGGCGACTCCTCCTCCTGAGGGGCGACTCCTCCTCCTGAGGGGCGACTCCGGCCAGGTCTGCTCATCCCGTCTGTGGGCCAACACAGACAACAGCGTCTCTACGTCCTTCCCTTCAAAATTAAGCCGCGTTTTGGCTGAGATGCCTGAGGCCCTGGGAGAATGCTGGGATTGTCCTTCACGCAGAAGAGGTGCGCGGCTTTAGCTCTCCAAAGCCCAGGTATGGTCTCAAGTAGCGGCACATCACGTCCTCACTTCGTGGTGCAGAATGGTAAAAGTTGGTTTATTTTACTCAGGGAACAGACCCACAGAGAGGGGGATATTTTCACGTCACAAGACCAGAGTCCAGCCCTTCTCAGTCATGTACTAAAGCCACAGCTACAATCTCATCCTTACTCTTTGGTGACAGCTCTCTAACTAAATGTGTTTTCTCTAGTCTAATCCACTACATTGTGCTCTGCGCCGAGGTTGTCAGCTCATTGTAACAGCTCCAGTTCAGGTTTTGTTCTCTTTTTAAATAACTCAAACAAATTCATCTGCGAGCTATGGATTAATAGCTGGCATGGATTTGGGCCAAAGTACTTGAATGCATTAATGAAATTTCACTTCATCTCTGGTGTCTTTTCCTGAAGAATAATTTAAATTTTCAATTCTTTCTTTTATCTTTGTTGTGTTTCACTTGCTTGTAAATACACATAATACATCCTGATTTTGTTTGCATGTTGTTTTTCTTTCTTGGGAAAATAGATAAATAATTAATTGGTGAATAAGAGGCAAACTGGTGCTGGAGTTATGCCAGATCTAACCTTGGGTCTTCTCTGTTTCTTTATTGTCATTGAGGGACAGAGACATGAAAAAGAAACAAGAACATTTAAGCATGTGATAAATTACTAGCTGTAAAGAAGAGCATTAAGGAAAACTTTCATTCCAAGAGCATCTTTGGCTTATTTGATATAGTACTGTTGTCAGGTATATTTGGGTAGTTTTGAAGGGAGAATGATAAACAAATGTTGTTTGTATGATAATTAAATACAGCTGTCTACAACTACCAGTCAGGAGCAAGTTCAGAAATTTCAGCAGCAGAAGCACAAATTCCTAAACTGAAGGAGGAATTCCTTTATCTAGAAATGAGTAACAGTCTCCGCAGCCAGCTGTAAAAGGGAAACATTCAGTACACTCCAATTATGCCATGCATCATAACCTCTACAGTTATGTGCAGAGTAAATGTAGACTGATCATTATTAGCTTCCAATTTTTCTGAAGAATCGGCCTAAGCACCTCACATAAAAGAAAACAAACTCATTAGAAGATGATGAAATATGAAAAAAGTCTAGGTTTCTTTTTTTCCCCTTAAGTAGTTCTCCTCAGTTGTGTCATTGTGGATCCTTGGTTAGTGCTGCCTGGAAAATGGGCAGTTAAGGAGACCTTGTTTTATACAGAATAGCCTGAAATGGCAAGGAAAAAGAAAAATATTTTGATTTCTAAACATAGCTGCTCTACCTCATGGGAACTGTAGTCCAGGTATTGCAAAATTATATTCTTCATTGTAGGTCAGGTTCCCTGTAATGAATAAGTAGATCAACGTGCCCTCCTCTTCCACTTTATTTGTACAGGGAAATGGTGCATCACAGCAGTCCACAACACACCAAAGGGATAACACAGCCTAAAAAGAACAGTATAAAGCAATCAAAATAAATATATGAAACACTCAGTAATGCTACAAAATTGTAATAGTAGGATTACTACCACTGCTTCAGCTGCATTTTTCTGCAGAGAACAAGCACCATTGACCAGAAGCATTTTTAATTAAAATATTTCTATAAAAAGCTCAGCTCTTCACCTAAACCAGACCAGAACTGTACTTCTTTGGGTCAAATCCCCTGTTGACAAATTGAGCAGACACTGCTCCTGCCTGCTTCTTTCTCAGCCCCCTGTGAATCAGATTAAATTACAGGGGCTGCTCCCTCCAATTCCCATACATGAATTGCAGTGCTGAGAGGCCTTTATGATTATGATCATGCCTCCTAGCAGAGATTGCTTCTCCAAAAGCTTGATGGAAACAACCCTCCTAGAGAGAAAGTAAGCAATTTTTTCCTCAGAAAAAGTCTGTAGGAGAAAACAGTCTTCTCTAGATTCTGGCACAGTAGGTTAAGTATCATTTAGCAGGCATACAGAAAAAGGCATGCCTGACTGTTTTCTGACACACAAATCCCACCTTAAATAGGCATTCTGAAGGGAGTGGGGCTTTGTGGAGAGCTGCTGTCTCTGGAGAATTCAAAGGAACCCAGTGTATTGTGTTGGCTGTTCCAGAAGCTGGCATCGTACTGAAAATGAAATAATAATGAATCAAATCTACTGGAAACGCCAATGTGCTAGGAGAAAGAAATGTAATCCAGTAATGACAATGCTAGCCTGTAGTTTTACAGACTTCATTGTCCTGATATGCCACAGATTTCCTACATCCATCTTTTAAAACTGTAACTTTTAAGGGATTAACACCTTCCCATGCTGGTTTTATCAATAACAAAAACACTTTCAAATAGTTCTGGGTCCAAAATTAGAATGTACGATAGTCTTTTTATAAGTTTAGACTAGCACAATGCTCCTAGATTGTAGATTCCTGCATCACTGTTGTTTTAAACTTGACAGGATGAGTGAATCTAAGGTGTGTTCACATCCAGTTTTAAAAATTTAAATACCATTTGGGATTTTGAATGCAGGGATCTCAGCCTACTTAATGTCTCAGCAACAAGGCCTGAAATCCTGGCCAACTAATCATCAAAACCCTTACTTAAAAAAATCTACAAAGAGAGATACAGAAGAAATAGATAGGAGAGGAAAAAGATCCAGCAGAAAGAGCAACAGGACAGACACTGATCTCTCCTCTCTGGTGATTGGTGACAGGAACTGAGGGAATGGCATGAAACTGTGTCCAGGAAGGTTTAGGTTGGATTTTAGAAAAATAATAGGATGGTTGGGCACTGAAACAGCTCCCCAGGGCAGTGGTGACAGCACCAATCCTGGCAGAGCTCAAAAAGTGTTTGGACAATGTTCTCAGGAACATAGTGGGACTCTTGGGGTGTCCTGTGTAGGGCCAGAAGTTGGACTTTGATGATCCCTGTGGATCCCTTCCAACTCAGGATATTCTATGATTCAATGATTCAATGAACAGGAACTCGGTGCTTGTTCAGGTTTAAGCCAAAGCTGGCAAAAGTAATGTCACCAAGGTTTTCCTCTAGAGCCTGATCTGCTCAACAGTGCCCTGGTGTAACACAGGTGATGCAGGAAGTAGCCATTAAAAAATGTCTCACTTCCCTTTCATGACCATCTTAAATCTTCTTCAGTCTTGTTTTTTTTAATGGCCCTTCTGCAGATTTGATCCCTCTATTAAAAGTAAACAGATATGAGGTTAATGCAGCACATTCTTTTCTAGTTGTGTTTCCCTTTTTCCTTAACACAAATGATTTTAGCAATACAATTAGACTTTTTTGTTTGGATTAATCCAAGCCTTTTCCTGCTTTTTATAGACAAATCATTGTTACCTTAAGCAACTTAGCATATTGGGCATATGAAATAGTCACAATCATCTTTTTCATCTATGTTTGTATAGCAGCTAACTAAATAGAGCCATGCTCCATGCTGGTGTCTCTGCACAACTACCACAATGTAAATAATTAATAATAACAGTTGTTCAACACTTGAATAGGAATCTGTTGTTTGTAAACAAAGAACATTTCTTTTCCCTGCATTTGTTATTACATAAAGCATAAAATTATTCCAAAGGAAGGACGCTGTCTTACTCATACACTTGGTGAAATTCCTCAGAACTCCACAACACATCAAAAGTGAAAGGTCAAATGGGTTTTAATAATTATTTTAAATGGTTTTTGCTAGCAATGTGGGCAGATAAATGTGATGTTTATGTTAACAAATTTGTCTGCCAAAATGCAATTATAAATCAAATAGGCCTTGTGATAGTGTTGTCAACATTGTAAGCAAAAAACAATGAACAGATTTGAAAAGAAGGAAATTTAAAAGGGCATCTTACTACAGTATGTAAATCCAATTACAAAAGCAAAACTGTATCAGAAGTCAGCTGTGCTTTTTCCACACAACATGCCTTAAGAAGGGAACATGAGTTGACATTGCAGAAAAATTAACTTATTTTGCTGAGTCTCCATATGTAATCTTTCTTGCATGTATTGTACTATTTAAGTATTAAGAGGAAAAAGCCAAAAGATTTTGATTAAACCTGTGGGTTTGTAATTCCAGATTTGAGAGTCATAATTTTCCATTGCATAAGATATATCATCCCTCTTGTGGTACAAAACACTGAGTGTTTTGATTTATGTCATCCAAATATATCCATGCTCCTTATCACAGAATTACATTATATCTATATGCCAATTAAAGAAAAAGCCCTTGCCCTTAAAATCCTCCTATAAGTACACAATATTAAAAACAAGTTCATTCCCACTTAAAAGTTTGGTATTTTTGTATACATAAGCAACCAGATACTAATGTGACAGGGAAAAGCATAAACTCAGGGTGAGGAAGGTGGAAGATAAGTTGGTAAGGAAGAATTAATAGATGACACATAGTTGAACATTTCCATTTCTGTCTTTTTCTGACCACCTCAGGACTGAATCAAGAGGAAAAGGAAAATAAATATTTCTGTAATTACTTGCAACACACCAGTGGGAGAGTCTTCTAATCAGATCAGAACACTATGGTGCAAGATGTTATTTGGAGAAAAGAGGATTCCTCTTCCAAAGAGGTGACAGCAGAATAAAAAAGCTTATACCTTGGAGCTCTTCTCTTGAGGTTTGCTAGAAGAACACAAGTGTTTGGTAATTCTTCATTTAGGCAAATTCACTGAATCCCACATTGCTCATGTTCTCCTCAGAGCAGGCATAACCTACTGAAGAAAACACTTGGTGTCCCTCTACTTCTGGAGACTCTGCACACTCAGTCAAACCCTCACCTACAGAGAGGAGCTGCGGCTCAGCTGCAGTGACAGTAACTCCCTGTTACTTACAGCACTAATGTACATGTAGCCCTTTCCATGGGACTCAGAGAAACCATATGCAAAGTGAGATAAAAGCTTACACATGGGAATTCACAGAGGAATAGGTCTTCTGCCAGTGACAGGCAGAAGCTTTTGGGTACTTGGCCTCTTAAGGAGTATTTTGACAGCACTGGGAACAGTGTGTCCAGCTGACTTTAGAGCAGGACCTGCAAATCTGGCAACAGGATTGGTCCAGGAATTTGACAAAAATGGGTGATGTGATTCTCTTTTCTTCCCTACAGCAGTAAGACTCCTTTTCTAAATGATGCTTAGTACCTTGCACTTTCTGTCTTTCCAGAATAACAACACAGACATGCCCTGTCATTGTCTCCCATGGGAGCTGTCCAGATGTACTGCTTTCATAAACTTGGAGAACTGTGGCACACTTCAAATCTGCAGCGTTTTTCACTGTCGGCCTGTATTTCTCAGGTCACATTTACTGCATTGCCTTGCACTTTTAGTGCTACCATTTGCTGCTTGTCATTGACAAGAGCCTTCAGCAGGTGCTCATGTTTCCTGCTGGATAACTGACAAAAGTGAAAAAACCCTGTCCCTTTCAGCTAAGTTCCTTCTGCAGCATGTGTGGGGATATGAGCTTGTGGTGACCCTGGCAGCATCAGCTAAGCCTTGTTCTATTGTTTTATACTAGTTCAACTGAACAATGCCTTTGAGGAGACTCAGTGCTGTCCCACTCATATATTTTACAGACTTCAGTGGCTATTTTATTACCATGCTATCCTTTCTCTTTTTTTTTTAATGTATATTGCATTTTTCTGGGTTGCTGCCAAGACACGACTTGTTTAAAAAATAAACCAAACCCAGATCCTGGCTTATGTCACCCTAATAACCTCAAGCCTGTGATTTTGTCTCTAGGGTGTACAATTCATGACATCAAGCCACTTCATAAAACTGAACTGGGTTTGATGGCTCATGGATTTTGCTCCAAAACCCCTGAAATTAACTAACTTCCCACTGACTAAAATTGTCTTCAGATTCATCCTTTGAGTTATCCTAGAGTCACTTGGTAAGATCTTATAGTTCCCGTGGAAAGAAAAAATGCATTAAGTTTTCTAGCAGATTTCACCAGCAGTTCTCCAAGCACTTTGCTTGCAAGGAAAAGTATCATCTCAATTTTATAGATCCTTAACACATTTTTGCATAGGCTTGACAGGATGTTTTTGAACACATTCTTGTCTTGTCACTGCTCGTTTCCTCTAAAACAGTTTTCTTAGATGAACAGGCATCTGTTAATATTTGACCATACTTTTTTTCCCACAATCCCTTTTCTTTTTCAGTGTATAGGGTAGAGGGTGCTCAGTAGCTGCATAGCTTTTCATATTTTAACTTCCATGATCCTTGTGTCCCCCTTGCCTCCCTCGTTGTATGCTTCTCAGACTTCCCTTTGATGTGAGTTATACCTCTGCATGCTGTTTGTCATTTAAGAGCTCGAGTGCTTCACGCCTGTGATAAGCTTGTCTATTACACAGTAGAACAAAACAGGATGTCTTTCCACTTTATAGATAGGGAATATATGGTTGAGTTTCCTATTTTGAGTGTAGAGTTTAGCAGTCAAAAGATCTCCTCTTTCGGAATAGTCAGGTGCACAGAGTGTTAAGTACTGACTGCACTGCTCCTATTCAATTCAGTTTCTCTTACGAATGCTCAGCATTTCTACAAATCTGTTCAGATACCAAGCTGGATACTCAGAAACAGAGATATGAACATTTAGAGATAATGTGGGGAAATTTTCATTTAAGCAATTTGCCCAATGTTACAGAGGTTACATTGCATTAACGATAAGAACATCTTTTTCCTTTCAGTTATCTCCTGCCTTTAATTATACATCTCCCAACTATTGCAACAAACAGCTTAGGCAATCTGTGAAGAAAAAATAATTGTGTCATTAAAAACCCCATTCCACAAACTGCGTTCAAGTGAGGCTACTAAAATTTTTCAAGCATTCTTAATCTAGCATCTCCTGATTTTTTGAGTGAGTGACTTTGTTCCCTTGGAACAGAGTTTTGTGTGGATGTGTCCAAAATTCCTATTTTTTTTAAAAAAAAGCAATCCAGACAAAAAAGATTTCCAGTTTGAAGGTGATGTTCTATCTTTGACATCAGTAAAATTCCACATCACTGTCCTGGCTGTTGAGACACCAGAATTAACTCATAGAAATAGCAAATTGCTATCTGTAGATAAGGGTGTGTTGAGCCACATACTGACTGAGAGCAGAAATCTGGGAAACTAACGACTCTGGGGAAGGGTGTGCTTCCAGCTTCTGCTGTCCTGCTAGCTTCTGTCTTATTACCTTAAATTTCATCCACCAATTTTGAAAATTCAGTTGCGTTTTCCTCATTCAATCCATCATTCAGTCCTAGACTCTCTTCCCAATGTCCTCATGCAATCGCAGACTCCTCATCCACCCATGAGTTTTGCCCACCATCCCCACCTGCATCTCTGCAGTCTCTCTTAGAGCTGCCCTTCACACTGGTTCCTGATCATATTTCCTTGCTCAACCTGATCTCCAACAGATTGATGTGAGATCTGATCTGATTCTGGGGATACTTTTCAGCCTATGAGCTTCCAAGAGGCCAAAAACAAAGCCAAATCAGTTCTTCAAGCAAAGTAAATGAGAAAAAATTTTACAGACTTACTGACAATCGCCAGAGCTTTGTGACAGGCAACAGTCAACATTCTTTGAAACAGAATGCAGATCTCCTAACTTCTGTTCTTGGACTGCAAAACAATCTTGTGCTTATAAGATCTAAGTTAAATCATATATTCATTGCTGCAGTGGAAGCAAGAGGCAAGACTATGTATTACTTTGACATTGAGCTCCTTCCATTTCCACTGATTTCTGCAAGAGCTTACCCCAATACTCAGGGGGAGACCCAGGTGCACACCAGGCTGTTCCATGTACAGGAAACTCGAGGCAGAGAACACTTGGGAGCCATTGTGGTCTCTGCAAAGTGCTGGCCTGGTGCCCAGAGAAGCTGGGACACAGGGCATGACAGGAAGCACATCAAGAGTGACAGCTTCAGTCATGGTGATGAGGTTGTGCTATGTGCAACCAGCTTAAAAACCAGGAGCAAATCAGCTTCCTGCACAGTCCATTTCACACATTGTTCTGGTTTTTTTCCCTCACTCCTCTCTGCTTCTGTTTTAGTTGTGTCCACTATTACTCTCTTCTGCCTCTTTTCCCTTGGCACTCTACCTTTTACCTTTTCTGGGTTTTTTTCCCCTTTTCTCTTCAGTACTTTTTCCTTCTTTTGTTTCCCTGTTGATTCTCAGCTGTTTTTCCTCTTTTTTCCTCCCTGACAGCTAGGGATTGAGCCAAAGCCTGCTGAAGTCAATCCATTACATTCAAAGAGTTTAGGATCAAGGTCTTATCCCTGCTTGCTTCTCTGCTTCTTTTACAATCTCTTTTCCTATGCAGCATTCTCTGTGGTGTTTTCCTTCTAAAAGATGGGTTACTGCAATACGCAGGGAAGGAAGAAGGTTTATAGAGAAAATCCTAAGGACCTAGTAAATTCCTCACGGGATTGCTAAATTGCTACTCTGAGTGCACAGCTGCAGAAAGCCAAAGGATTTGATCATAAGATTAGGGAAGTTTTTCATGCTTGCTTCATCACAGCACAGATTCTTTCATATGGCTTTGAGTAGTGGTCTTTGCAAAGACAAGGTCTTCCAGGAAGAAATTCCCTCATTAAACTTTGCCATATTACATGTTGTAGCTGCCTACTGCATAATCATACACTTAATTTAGTCTGCTGATCTTAAGCTCAAACAGGCACTATTTAATCACACAAACTAACTCCAGGAAACCTGAAAATGGAGGGAAAACCCCAATATTGACTGGATATTTACTAATTAATATAAAATCTTGTAAATCCACAAGGCATCTCTAATACATACCATGCATATATTTGCTCGTGTGTGTACACAAATGTGTTAAAAATGCAGATACAAAGTTATCTGTCTACATATGGAGAGGGAAAAGTATTCAATATGCATATATTGGATGTATTGGTTATATTCTCATAGGATAGATGTATAAAAATATTTTAGTAGAACATAGTCTACAGTAAATATGTGCTGATGGTTGAATGTTAATACATTTTTGGACATAATATGATGACAGATGCACAGCTACTGTGAATGGATACAGCTCCACTAAATACTGAGGCCAGTAGTGCAAACAGTATTTTGATTGTATATTTGTAGTCTTGTCTTTGTATTTGGTCCTTCATCTGGATTAATATTTTGTGCATCCAGACCAGAGGCATAATAACTCCACTTGCAGGAGAAGCCCCACCTAATTCTCTGCTGCCAGCTGTTGGTGTGAGGCCACCCCGATGAACATGGCAGAATCAGTCCTGCTATACAAACTTGCATATTGAACTCAAACGTTTTGCTGGGAGAATAGCGACCTAAATTGTTCAAAAATAACCAGACAGGCCCCTGTTACTAGAGTATGTAGGCCATCAACATCCAGGGGGTATTAGCTAAACTCCACTTATGCACCTATTTTTGATTTATAGGTGGAGACGTCAGCCCCCACAGATCACATGATGTGTAAATCCTCATGCAGGAAACCTGTTGTTGGACTCTGCATTGAATTCAGATCTCTGCCCTCTTCACAAGCTCATTGTTCGACACTTTCCTGATGATACAGTAAGGGTAAAGCAGCCTAAATATTTTATAAAGCTTCTACAAATCATTGGAAAACTGTTGACCACAGTACCTGGGGAACATGCAGCAGTGTGGCAGTCAGTGCACAACAGCTAGACTCCAATGGTTGTTTTAATCTTGTTTAACTATTGTCTCAGCAGGTAACTCTGAGACATAAATTATCTACTACCTGCCAGCAAGGTGCCTGTACTGTAGAAGCTTTTTATTTTACCCAGGAACACATTATATCCAGCTTTGGAGACTCAGTCAAAGAAACGGCAGTGTTCTTAACAGTAGGGCCTCTTAAATGTAAAGGGGCATGCAGACCTCAGACTTAGAGACAGCAATAAAAACTGTAATGGAAAATATCTAGGAGGAAATACTTGGAAAATGTCTGTACTCAACTTTTAACTGACTCCTGCAGTACTGACTGTTTTTTTCCTCTCATATATAAAGAGTATCTGTCTACCTGTAGTCCAAAAGTACTTTTATTCTAGAATGAAGGAAACAACAACCATAAAGTACAAAAGTAAAATTCCCATGAAAGCACACTGCATGTGTGTATTTTTTATTTGTGCTGTTCAAAGTCTGTACAAAAAGTCCAGAGGCCTTCTAGGTCTCCCAAATGTAAAAGGATATGATGTAGCAAATGGAGGCCCAGAGTTCTGTGCTGCATAGAGCACCATTGCAGAGCATCGCTATTGAAGCATTCCAACTGAACTCCATCCCAGATTGTCTCCATGCAATTCCCATTGACCTCAGTGAGCAAACCAGGTGAAAAGCACAAATATGTCACAGCTTGAATAATAGCAGTCTCTTGAGACTCATGATGTATTTTAAAATGGTGTTTAAAAGAGTTCATGCAACAGTATGAAACTAGAATGTGTGGCCTAAGAAACAATCCTTTATGTAACAGCTGCACCTTTATATCCATGATGATGGTGTGCTAATGGTATTCCCTGGAACTTGATAGTTGATGTGTATGGATAGGCTGCATTTGCAGCCCTGCTGTCAGGTGCTGAGGAGGCTGCAGGAGTAGAAAGCTGCCTTCAGGCTCTCCCCTCTGACAGACATCAGCTGGAGAAAAGCAATGTACAGCTGTGCATGTACTCTCTTCTCTGAGACCTCTCCCACGTAAAGTCCTACAGGGGCTGGTCCTGTCTCTTTTCCTTTTCATCATGGGCTGAAGAGCTGTAAGAAAGGTCATGAGAAGCCCAGGGCTATGATACCATCAATCTGTTGATGGCAACCAGCTCGTATGTCTCTTTTCAGCTGATGCAATCACTGCCACGACACAGATGTCACAAAACTTACAGGAGATAAGGCTGCAGATCACAATCAGTTGGCTGAAGAGGAAGGAAGGAAGGAAGGAAGGAAGGAAGGAAGGAAG